>CM077821.1:15404029-16004029 GCA_039720395.1 Liquidambar formosana
TGGTTTTTTCCTATTTGAACTTGGATTTGTGACCTTTTCCCTATAAAAACACATCCAAGAGGTTCCTAAACCTACTTGTATTCATCATTAGAAATTATGGAGGCTCTAGACAAAATTTTAGGAGGGGTTTTTGAGAGTTATGAGTGCTGAAGTAAAATCTGAGTTCAAGTGCTTTGGCTTGGATCCATTGCTCTCCTTGAGGCATGTGAGGCTTGAAACGAACCTCTTGACTGCTGCTACATATTTTTGGGATCCTCAAGTTCATGTGTTCCGCTTCAACTATGAAGAACTGTGCCCAACCATGGAGGAATTCTGTGCATTGTATGGAGTTTCAACGGTAGGTCCTTTCATTCTCCCTACTCCTCGCCCAAGCTTTCTTACGTCTTTCTCCAATCTACTTGGGATTCACTCACAATATGCCTCTACGTTTGTAAAGGACCATATGGTAGACTTGATGAAATTGGCAACCTCTTTTTAGCTTGTGATAGTAAAGGTATTCTGAATTTTACCTTCCTATTAAGCATGCTCTTGCCGTTTGCTTCATTGGTCGTTTTCCTTATTTCCACTGGTACTCCACATGTTCCCATTCAATCTGTGACTTGATTCCTCTCTTGCCAAGGGCCATAACTTGATTCCCATGGTGCTAGCTGAAACCCTGAATGGTTTGGATAAAACTCATGAGGACCCAAAGGTTCCTTTAGGAGGTAGCCCCATTCTACTGCAGATGTGGTTGCTTGAAAGACTGAATTTCTTGTCACCAGTTGCCATTACACCATACAAGCCCCAGCTTACTGCCTTCGCCGCATTGAACTACCTGGGCAATTTTCATTGAGAGATTGGCTAGGTTACTTCCAAACCCTTTCTTGGAGGAGTGTCAAGTGGTTTGTATTCATATGGGGGCTGCAGTGACCAGGTGCTTCTGCGGATTTCTGGATGCGCCATGGTGAGACTCATAGGACTGAGGTCTACTTCTTTTTTATTGGCCTTTAAGGGTTCTTCGTCAGATGGTGCCATGCAAACCATACCTACTTCCTTGAAAGGTGACTATCCTGTGGTGCCCGCGGTCTTTCTGTAGTGACTTGGGCGAAGGATCGATGGCCTAGAAAGCTAACACTGACCAAGTTACAATACTGATGGTCCATATATGATGAGCTCAGAGTATAAGGAATGTTTGAAAAGTAATTTGGGTGAGAGAGAGACTACTCGAAGAGAAAGGATTTTTGGACTTATCAGAATAACGAACTTGGACCTTGCAGAGAAGATATTATGGAAGCAGTGACAGCAGCTTATGAACACGACTTGAGGAAGAAAAGAAGACATGCAAGAAAGGAGAAGAAAGCTGAAGAGCGAGCTGCAAAGAAGCCCAAGAAAAACTGAAGACTCAATAGAATAGGATATTTATGGCATATTTATAGTTCTTTTACTTAATACCATGAATTGCTATGTCAATCAATTTTAGTTTTGAATAAATTGCCAATAATAAATCAATTTGGGATTTCTTGTTTGATTTAGACCGCACCCAAAGGTAACTTTATGGTTGCCTACGTATCTCCAGGGTTTTTTTTCTTCTTTTTTTTTTTTGTTTTTTTTTTTTTTTGTTTTTGAATGGAGAATCAGGTCTTACGTAGTTCTTATGCCTTAACTTTTGCTTAGGCCGCCCTTACGGGTTTTCAACTTAGCAGGCTTCAAACATGATATTTCTTCAATTGATCCAAATTAGTTGGACGAGCGAACTCAATTCCATCTAAATCCATGAGGCGAACAGCCCCTGCTGGTAATATCTCTGTGATATGTATGGCCTACCCCACTTGGCTTGAATTTCCCCCGCGGATCGAACACTGGAGCTCTGATTCTTTCAACACTACAATCCCCTTTCTTTAGACCTCGATCTTTGACATGCTTGTTGAATGCTCTGGCAACTCTTCGTTGATACCCCTGAACATGATACAGCTCCCTTAAAACGCCTTTCATCCAGCAAAGCTAACTCATCATAGCGGCTCTTAACCCAGTCCACTTCTGTTATCTGGCTCTCCACGGCAACTCTTAGTGAAGGAACTTCCAATTCAACTGGCAACACGGCCTTCATTCCATAAACTAGAGAATAAGGGGTAGCCCCTGTTGACGACCTTATTGATGTTCTGTAACCCCATAGAGCCAATGGCAACTTCTCATGCCAGTCTGTGTGTGAGTCCGCAGTCTTCTGTAGTATCTTCTTGATGTTCTTGTTAGCTGCTTCCACCGCTCCATTAGTCTGAGGACGGTATGGTGACGACAGATGGTAGGCTATGCCATACTTTTGCAAGAGCTCATGGTTTCTTTCTGAAAGTGCTGGCCATTGTCTGAGATAACTTCATGCGGTACCCCATATCGATAGATGATGCTGTGCTGTATGAACTGTGCTACCTTCTTGGAATTCAAGGTCTTGAAGGACGCTGCTTCCACCCACTTAGTGAAGTAGTCGATGGCGACCAGGATGTATTCATGCCCATTTGATGCCTTTGGCTTGATCTGTCCGACGATATCTATCCCCCATACCGCGAATGGCCAAGGTGATGACATACTCGTTAAAGGCATAGAAGGCAAATGTTGTCCACTGGAGAACAGTTGGCATTTGTGGCACTTCTTGACATGTGTGTGGCAGTCCCTTTCCATGGTAGACCAATAATAGCCTAACCTCATGATTTTCTTAGCTAACATATAGCCATTCATATGCGGAGCCCCTGTCCCTTCATGGATTTCTTTAATCAGATGCTCGGCTTCCTCCTCGGTAACACACAGCAGGTGGATCCCGTCGTATGATCTCCGATATAGCTTTCCTCCACAAAGTACATAGTGACTCGCCAACCGCCTTAGGGTTTTTCTATCGATACGAGATGCTCCTTCTGGGTATTCCCTTTCTTCAATGAACTTCTTTATGTCATGGAACCACGGACGGCCATCATTTACCTCTCCTCCTCGGATTGCACAACAGTACACAGGCTTGTCTCGGCATTCTATCACCAACGCTTCACATTTCCCCCTTCAGGTATCTCCACTATGGATGCTAGGGTCGCCAAGGCATCGGCGAACTGGTTCTTGTTCCTTGAAAGGTAGTTAAATTCTATCTCTGAGAACTCCTTGGTTAGAGCTTCCAGGTAGGCATGTAGGGTAGCAGCTTCTCATCTCGAGTTTCCATTCTCCTTTTATCTGACAGATGATTAGCGCCGAGTCCCCGAACACTTCTAATTCTTTGATCCCCAATTCAGTGCCGCTTCCAGTGCTAGGATACAGGCTTCATACTCAGCAATGTTGTTGGTAGCTTCGAACCCCAACTTGACCGCCAACGGTGTAAATGCCTCTTCGGGTGAGACCAGCAGGACTCCTATCCCATAACCTTTCTTATTGGCTGCCCCATCGAAGTATACTCTCCAAGTTTTTCTACCAATCTCTAGCACGTCCTCATCTGGGAATTGATCGTTGAACGGAGCGGATGATGACACCGGACAGCTGGCTTTGTAGTCTGCGATGACGCTTCCCTTGATAGACTTCTGATTCACGTACTTGATGTCGAATTCATTGAGGAGAATTGACCATCGAGCAGTTCTGAATGACAATACTGGCCTTTCTACCAGGTACTTCAACGGGTCCATGCGACTTATCAAGAACACTTCGAAGGACATCATGTAGTGCCGGAGTTTCTGCGTCGCCCATACTAGTGCCACACAAGCCTTTTCAATTGCATTGTACTTCACTTCATAGTCTGTCATTTTCTTGCTTAAGTAATAAATGGCATTCTCCTTTGTAGACCCTTCGAGATATTGAGCTAACAAAGCTCCCGTCGCGGTTTCGGTGATCGTTAAGTATAACGAAAGCGGCGCACCTTGCCGTGGGGGAACTAAGATTGGAGGATTGCTCAAGTTTCTCTTAATGGTCTCAAAGGCCTCTTGGCATTCTTCGTTCCATACTTTTGGCACACCTTTCTTAAGCAATTTGAAGATTGGTTCGCAAACCATGGTCAAGTTGGCAATGAATCGGCTTATGTATTGAACTCTTCCTAGAAAACCCCGGATCTGCTTCTCAGTGCTAGGCGGCTCCATCTCCACAATAGCTTTTATCTTCCCTGGGTCCACTTCGATACCTCTCTGAGTGATCATAAACCCCAATAACTTGCCTGTAGTGACACCAAAAGCGCACTTCTGTGGGTTGAGACGGAGATTGTACTTTTTTTGCTCGCTCTAGGAATTTCTCTAGTGCCTTGAAATGCCCTTCTCTATCCACGGACTTTACGATCATATCATCGACATAAACCTCGACTTCCTTATGGATCATATCATGCAATAAGGTCGTAGCTGCTCTTTGGTAAGTAGCCCCAGCGTTTCTTAAGCCAAAAGGCATTACCTTGTAACAGTACGTTCCCCATTGCGTGATAAAGGCTGTTTTCTCCATGTCTTGAGGCGCCATCTTTATCTGGTTATACCCGGAGAATCCGTCCATGAAGGAGAGGAGTGCATGTCCCACTGTACTATCCACCAACACGTCGATATGGGGTAAAGGGAAGTCATCCTTAGGGCTCGCGGCGTTGAGATCTCAGAAATCGACACACATCCTTACTTTCCCATCTTTTTTAGGCACAGGCACTATATTTGACAACCATTCGGGGTACTCCACAACTTGAAGGAAACCCGCGTCTAGTTGTTTAGTTACCTCTTCTTTTACTTTTAGAGCCCATTCTGGTTTTAATCTTCTGAGTTTCTGCTTTACCGGCTTCTTTAGGGAATTAGTGGGGATATAGTGTTGCACAATATCGGGGTCGATGCCAGGCATGTCTTCATAAGACCATGCAAAAGCCATAATGTTGGCTTTCAAGAGGGAGATCATCTTTTCTTTTTCAACGGGGGAGAGGGTTTTCCCAATTTTAACTATTCTTGGCAATTCATTCGTCCCTAAGTTGATTGATTCCAATTCATCCATATTAGGTTCGGTGACGCCCCTTTTCCTTTGCTCAACGAGCTCCGGGGGGACATCATTCCTAGGATCTATATCCATGCCATAAATATCCATAGAGGAGAGAAAAGAGACACTGCATCTATAGAGAAAGAAAGCACACTTTATTGACTAGGAATAATGGGAATGACACACAAAAGAAAGAAGGAAAACAAACAAATCTGTATCAATACTATGACTCCACAAAATGAGTAAAGTAGATACATCTTATTGAATTAGGGAAATACTACTAAGCTAAGACACCTACAAGCTGCTATCAGGTAGGCCAAGGTCTTCTTCTTCATGGATCTCCGCAATGACACCACATTCAAGGTACCAATTCAGGAATGGCATGGTAGCATGGCTAATGGATGAACCCTGGAGTTCTTCAATGGTCGAGTCTTCCACGGTGAGGATCATATCTTGGAACATTTCAGTCATAGCCCCCGCATCAAGGTTCTCTGCCCAGTCTTCCTCTTTCAAGCTTCCATATAGATCTTGGATAGAGTGGTACCAACTTGTCAAACTTTGAGGATTCTGCCCTTCTGTGAAGTATCTATCACCAAAACTTTTATCTGCCACGGCTGGGTCGGAACTTGGATAAAAAGTATATGGGATGTACTGCTTTATAGAAGAGTAATGGCGTGATGATTCATTCAGCTCTTTCTCAATGCATTGGACATAATCAAACCCAGATAGCGGTATCGCTGCTGATTCAGGTTGTATCTCACATATAGGCACACCTGCGAGTTTCAATTCATAGTCCCCTTGAAGCGTTACTATGGCTCCTTCATAAGGAAACTTCACCTTTTGATGGAGTGAAGATGGCACAGCCCCAGCAGGATGGATCCAAGGTCGGCCCAACAGCAAGTTGAAACATGACGGCACATCCAACACTTGGAATTCCACCCTAAATTCAGTGGGTCCCATGATAAGAGGCAAAGTAACTACCCCTATTACTTCTCGGCGGGTGTTGTCATAAGCTCTTACGGTCTGCCCAGATAGCGTGAAATCAGTGGGTCCCAAACCCAAAACAGTGGCAGTTCGGAGAGGACATACATTCAGTGCGGACCCATTGTCGATAAGAACGGTGGGAACCCTCTTCCCCATAGTGTCAATAGTCACATAGAGAGCTTGAGAATGGCTCGGCCCGCTTTTAGGTAGGTCTACATCGGTGAACACGATGGTTGAGTTCTTGGGAGTTGGATTCACCAAATGTACCAATCCCTCGGGGGATGTGTCAACAGGCACTTGTATCTGATTCAACAGTTTCAACACGGTCTGTCTGTGCTTATGCGAGGCCATGAGCAAGCCCCAAATAGTAATGTTGGCATTGGTCTTCTTCAGCTACCTAAGCACTTTATCCTCTTCTTCTTGCAAGCTAGGACGCCTCTGCCCTTCCAAATCTTCCAACGGATTCTCAGATTCTAGGTGGGGAGGCTTGAAATGGCGACCCCCTCTGGTTATATGGTCCAACTCATCATCGCTAGCCCATATGTCATGGACTTCCTTGGAGTCATTCATCAAGTCATCCCATTCTATCATGTCGATGCTCTCCATCTCTGTCGGCAAGTCATCCCAACCTGAAGGGACTATCGGCTCATCTGATATCGGACTTGGGCTTGAGTACAGCACATAGTAATCATATTTCCCCGACGCTTCACCTAATAGGCCAACCTGAGGATCCCCTGCTTCATATCTTTCTTTCAGTTCTTGTTGGATAGATTTCTTTGGCAACAACAAAACCTTTTGGTCAATGAGGTCTTGGATGATCTTCTTTAGTATAGAACAAGCCTTGGTGTCATGGCCGAGTGCACGATGGTATTGGCAATATTGGTGAGGGGTTGATGGTCTTGGCTTTGGTGGAAGTGGCATGATAAGGCTGTTATTGCGGCAAATAGTGAAGAGACGGGTTAAGGTCATGGGGAGCGGAGTGTATTGTCTTATGGGACGGCGAGGGCAAGTGGATTCAATCCCAATGGCATTTATGGTGTTAGGTGGGGGTGTGTTGTTGTGAGATGGGAGAGGATTACGGGTGACATTTGGACGGGTTGGTGGTGAAATGACTTGCTTGTCAATGAGGTCTTGGACTTGGTGGCGAAGGCGAATACAGCGATTGGTGGCATGGCCTTTGGATTGGTGGTACTTGCAGTACTCATTCTCATTGTAGCTCTTGGGTAAGGGATTTGGTGGAGGTCTTGGGTCGAGTGGCTTCAATAGGTCACGACTTATGAGCTTTTCAAGGACTCTTTCGAGTGGCATGAATAGGTCAGTGAATTGGCGAGGTGGGTTGACATCATTGAGAGAAAAGGGTTGGATTGGTTGAGTTATGGTGTTGACCTCGGCATTGTTCTTCCCAGTAAAGTTTGTCTTGCGACTCCTCACTTCCTCAGTCTTGATTGTCCCATCATTGATAGCATCTTCAACCTGCGTGCCAGCCCCAATGAGAGCTTTGAAATTTGGGAAATAGTGGGCAAATAGGTGCTTGTGATACACGGGCAGCAGGTTCTTAACCACTAACTGAATTTGGTCCTCCTCATTCGGCCTATCCGTCATTCTCGACGCCTTTTGTCTCCACCTTGTAATGTAAGCAGAGAAAGTTTCATGAGCCCCTTGCTTGGTAGTTTCTAGGTCCCTTCGAGTAACGTCCACCTCTGTGTTATACTTGTAGTGCTCTGAAAACTCATTGCATATGTCTTCCCAAGTCCGGGTTCTATTCTCATCCAAGGATAAGAACCATTTCAAAGCAGAAGTGGCCAAGGTTTCATGGAACATTTGAGCTAAAAGCTCGTCAGTAGCCCCTCGAGGGTGCATAGCTCGCACGTACATCTTCAAATGAGTCTTAGGGCAACCCGTCCCATCGAACTTTTCTAACTTCGGCATCTTGAATTGTAGTGGAATACGAGCCGTTGGAAACAGGGATAGAGTCCGCACATCGACCATGTCATCAGCCCTGCGAATCCCTTTTATGGTTCTCTCCAAAGCTTCTACCTTGCTAGCTAACACGTAATCACTGCTAGTACCTTTCCCCTTGGCTTCCCCTTCTAGGTTGGTGACCTCAGGTTTCGAGCTACTTTCCCCCATTGTCTTGGTGTTCTCATTGGATTGAGGTCCCTCTTCGGTGCCAGCCCCATGAGGTATACCCGAGGAATGGGCCTTAGAGCCATTTTGTTCAAGATCCGCCATCTTCTGTTGGTTCTCTTGAGCCATTTTCAATGCGGTATCGGATGTCTCGGTGGTATGGTCAAGCTTGGTCATGATGGCTTTCAGGCAAGCCTTAAGGTCAAAGTGCCCCTCACTAGTTCTTTCGTCGGCCATGTCTGTCTGATGGGTAGACTCAACACTCACTAGACGCCCTTGTGGATTGCGGATCCAAGCCAGCACGTCTATGGATAGAAAAGTTTTAACCTTTAGCCTAAGGATCTGTCCTAAACCTCCATATTTTCCTTAATGAATTCGGTCTCTACACCATGTTCAATTAATTCATTCCTTTTATCCAATTACCTTTACAGGGGTCATGGATTAAGGGTATGTTTTAAAGAATAGGGCATAGAGTCCTTCAATTAGGTTTAATTAATCCCCTAGGACTAGCACATCACAAACATAGCTTTACATCCTATTTCCTTAATTTATTCCTCCTAACCCATGGCCTTAACGAAGGCTAGGGTTTAAAGGTCTATATTAAGGGCATAAGATATAAAGCCTCACACCACAAACACGGCATAGCATCATTACAAACAATTGTGGGTGCATAAAGGTGAGACCGTAGTGTCCTACAAGTCTGTCTATATGGATTAATGATAAGGGTAGGCTAGGGTCCTTCACTTGCTTGAGCAATCCTTATACCTAACCACATGTGGCATCAGGAACGCCGCGTGGGTCCAGCAGTACGTGATTAACTCATTTAATATACCCAAGGGCAAGCCCAAGGGTACTAGGCAAGAGAGGTTGATAGCTTTCGCCCCAACACATGGAATCAGGAAAACCAAGGTTGAGACTAGGCCGATCGTTGGCAAGGATACATCGAGGGACATCGATCCTAACATGCAAGAGTTTGCGCACACAATGCAATAAATGAAAGCACACAATCAAGCGGATGCAATGTGATTGATTTTAATTAAACATAAGAAATTAACCTAGCCCATTTAAACTTTATAGAGTCTAGCCCACAAATCCCCAGTGGAGTCGCCAAACTGTGAACCCCGGAAATTGGGCCCACAAAGGATTGAAAGAAAATGGATTTGAAAAAGAAAAAGGAAAAGGAGTCGCCACCTTATTTTTTAAAGGAAACAAGGAAAACCCTAAAAACCAATTTTGTTTTAAGAAAACAAAAGAATGACTCCATGTTTTAAAAGGAAAGGCAAAAATAGTCTTTTGGAAACCAAAGAAATCGGGGATTCGGAGGCTAAGTTATGACATGGGAAGGTTCTAGGCAAAGCCTATAGGCACCCATGTCACCCTTTCGGTCTCTCAGTTCATTTGGGCTAAATTAAGATCTTTCCCATACAAAAATCAGCAAGTATATCATCACAAGAATTGCATGCATATCATATATTTCATTCATCCATCCATGCATAATAAGCAAAAAAAACAGAAAATAAAGAAAAAGAAAACAAAACAAAAATAAACCTAGGATGCTTGGATCCTAGAACGGACTTGAGCCTCACGAAGAGCGCCTACGTACCATGCAACGAAATACATGGATCAAAGTCCACGTAGTTCGATTAGAATTAGGGTTAAGACCTAATATAAACTTATGGTTAAAACCCTAGGTTTCCTTATTTGATCAAAAGAGTTGAATATGATAGAAAGTTTGATTTTAGGAAAGAAATCCACAAAATGGAAACTTTAATAAAAACCAGAATTTTGTTGGTTAAGGAAACCTCTAATTAAACCATAGGATCATATTAAAAATTAACCCTAAATAGGGAGAAGAGAAGGGATAAGGAAGAAAGGTGAATTGGGGCACCTTCACACCCACTTACCTGAGCGCAATTACTCCAAACATTAGCTATTTCAGACATAAGCAGCCCTATTTGCCATAGGACAAATACCACACCTATTTGCACCCTTACAAGTGCTCAAAACCATGCGAAAACACTAACATGCAAATCTGGACAGAATAGTATTATGACCTAAAATCATCCACTAAGCATGCCAATAGCAAAAACAGCGAACAATAATAAGTCCTAACATATTCCTAGAACCATATCATGCATAAAAACCCTAAAACATACTAACATGCATGCAAAACTATCATGTTTACTCCATATGAAAAACATATACAGCAAACACGAAGAAAAACCAATAAAAAAGTCTACTTTATCATGCTGTATGAAAACAAACACAAAACAATGACTCTAAAACCCTAAACTCACAAATATGCTTAAAGACTCACAAGACACACTTTAATCATGCTAAAACCAAACTAAACAGAAATTAAATCATGCATATTAACTAACTAAAGCAATATAACATGATGAAAATCCTAACTCTAACATGCAATGACACTAATCCTAACACAAGGACAATAGGAGCACACGAATCATAACTATGCATTAAAAACCTAAATGACAGCCCTAAAGCATGCTAAACAGTAGATAAAAAATAGATATTCCATGTATATTAACTAGCTAGAGTGTTAATACATGATAAAAAAGTCACCTTTAACATGCAATAAGCCTAACCCATATGAGAACCTAGTTTAAGCTTGAATAGAGAAGGAGAATACCTTAGGAAGTGGCTCCCCTTGTGTTTGTAATTGTTCGTGGCTCCTCAGGTCTTTAGAGTGAATCAAACCAACACGAATCCTCCTCTTTGTCAAAGTGGTATCACAGCAAAGAGATCAAAACTCACTCAACTTTGAAAAGAAATAGAAAACAAAATGGAGAACAAGAGAAAAGAAAAAGTGATTCTCGTCACTTTGCAGCAGCAGCAACTTCAATCGCGTTTTTGGGTATGAAAACGTTGGATTTGGACAAAGCTTGTGAAATACAAAGTTGTAGAGAATTGAATTATCTTTCTAACAAGACCAATTGCATCAAATTCTGACTTCGGATGAAAAAGTTATGATTAAAATACGACTGCTGGTTTTCAGAAAATCTGCTGCTGAATTATGACGAATTTCACTCCCTCTAAACCCTCTTCTCCCCTCTCTTGTTTAAAGACATTAAGAGAGTATTTATAGCTGAAATCTGGAGTTTCCCTTTCCTTCCTGGACTAGGTTTCTTTGGAGAATAATCAAAAGGTATTTTATAATGATAAAAGACTTCTAATCTGAATAGGAAAAGGAAATTGTCTTTTATAAAAATTGGGAGACTGACCGCTAACACGCATGCACATGTATCGTATGTGCATACACACACTCATCACATACGTACACGTGTTAGTGTCATGATAAAAATGGCTAATTTAATAAAATAATTTTCTTTTCATTTTAACCAAAAATCTCATGCTGTGATTCGCACTAATTCTTCAAGGATAATCCGTAAATAACCACACTAAACTCATCATCAGGCCATATCAAAATTGAACTTCATGAAACACTTTTGAGGGTAAAATGATGATTAATGAAAGTCAATTTGAAAAGATTTGGTTGGTAATTGTGAGTCAATTAGAGCTAACCCAAGGAAGGGTCAATTAACCAACTTGAACGACATCGAGCCATTTTAATCCCGAGCCATTGACTTACCAAATTGACACTAAAAATACCTCTTGTGCATCCATATGAACTCCAATTGACAATTTGGAGATCATTCCAAGGTCAAATGAAAAGTTTGGGACTTAAAAGACGATTATGCCCCTCAAGTCACAAAAGCTCTTATTATCCCTCAAGATCAACTCCAATTTGAACCAAAATTCATATCCATTGTCCTTGTGACTCTAGAAAACTAATGCAAGTGACTAGACTAAAAAACAAAACAAAAACATGCATGAAATGATGAGCCCTAGTAAGGTGGTGCAAAAATGGGGTGTGACAACATGATAGTCAAATCTGTAGACCGGGAAGGACATTTCGTTGCATTGGAGAAATTCCTAGAACGGGTAAGGAAGTACAACCTCCGATTGAATCCTCAAAAGTGTGCCTTTGGGGTCACCGCAGGAAATCTGCTGGGTTTCATGATCACTCAGAGGGGAATTGAAGTTGATCCAGGGAAGATAAAAGCTATCACGGAGATGGAGCCTCCAAAAACTGAAAAGCAGATCCGAGGTTTTCTAGGGAGAGTTCAATACATAAGCCGGTTTATCGCCAATCTGACCATGGTTTGCGAGCCGATTTTCAAGCTACTTAAGAAGGGTGCGCCTAAGGAATGGAATGAGGATTGTCAAGAAGCTTTTGAGACCATTAAAAGGTATCTGAGCAATCCCCCAATCTTAGTTCCCCCACGGCAAGGTGAACCGTTACTGTTATACTTAACGATCACTGAAACCGCAACGGGAGCCATGTTAGCTCAATACCTTGAAGGGTCGAAAAAGGAAAATGCTATATACTACTTGAGCAAGAAAATGACAGATTATGAAGTAAAGTAAAATGCATTAGAAAAGGCATGCGTAGCGTTGGTGTGGGCCACCTAGAAACTCCGTCATTACATGATGTCTTTCGAAGTCCTGTTGATAAGTCGCTTAGATCCTTTGAAATATTTGCTAGAAAAACCAGTCCTGTCGCATAGGACGGCTCGTTGTTCGCTCTTCCTTAATGAGTTTGACATAAAGTATCTAGCGCAGAAGGCCATCAAAGGAAGCATTGTTGCAGACCACTTGGCAAGTTGCCCGGTGTCATCATCAACCCAATTCAACGATGAGTTCCCCGACGAAGATATCCTCGAAATCGGGAAGAAGACTTGGAGAGTTTACTTCGACGAAACTGTAAATAGAAGAGGGTATGGAATAGGAGTGCTACTCGTTTCGCCCGAAGAAGCCTTCACGCCTTTAGCAGTCAAATTGGGGTTCGAAGCTACCAACAACATTGCGGAATATGAGGCCTGCATTCTAGCATTGGAAGTGGCATTAGAGTTGGGAATAAAAGAACTTGAGGTGTTCGGGGATTTAACATTGATCATCTGTCAGATAAAAGGAGAGTGGAAAACTCGTGACAAGAAGCTGTTGCCATATCAAGCCTATTTGGAAGCATTGACCAAAGAGTTTGCAGAGATCGAGTTCAATTACCTGTCAAGAAACAAGAATCAGTCTGCTGATGCCTTAGCAACTTTAGCTTCAATGGTGGAGATACTAGAGGGAGGAAATGTAAAACCGCTCATGATCGAATGTAGAGAGAAACCAGTTTATTGCTGTTCCATTCGAGAAGGGGAGATAATAGATAATCACCCTTGGTTTTATGACATAAAAAGGCTCATCGAAGAAAGGGAATATCTAGAGGAAGCGTCTCGTATGGACAGACGAACATTGAGGAGATTGGCAAGCCATTATGTGGTATGCGGAGGGAAACTGTATCGGAGGTCTTACGACGGGATTCACTTGCTGTGTGTAACGGAAGAAGAAGCTAAAAGACTCATCGAAGAAATTCATGAAGGAGTGGGGGCTCCGCATATGAATGGATACATGCTGGCTAAGAAAATCATGAGGCTAGGGTACTATTGGTCTACAATGGAGAGGGATTGCTTTGCCCACGTCAAGAAGTGTCATAAGTGCCTGCTCTTCGCCAACGGACAACACTTGCCCTCCATGCCCTTAACAAGTATGTCAACTCCATGGCCATTTGCAGTGTGGGGAATAGATATCATCGGGCAGATCAAGCCGAAGGCATCCAATGGACACGAGTATATCTTGGTGGCCATTGATTACTTCACCAAATAGGTGGAAGCAGCTTCTTTTAAGGTTTTGAATGCCAAAAAGGTGGCACAGTTCATACGGCTCAACATTATCTATAGATATGGGGTACCACATGAGGTTATTTCGGATAACGGTCAACATTTTCAGAAAGAAACCAAGGAACTCTTGCAAGAGTACAAGATCGTTCATCACCTGTCATCCCCGTATCACCCACAAACTAACGGTGCAGTGGAAGCCGCCAACAAGAATATCAAGAAGATACTACAGAAAACGGCTGACACGTATACCGATTGGCATAAGAAACTACCATTGGCATTGTGGGGTTATAGAACGTCAATCAGATCGTCAACAAGGGCTACGCCATATGCTTTGGTGTATGGAATGGAGGCCGTTCTACCAGTGGAATTAGAAGTTCCTTCGCTAAGAGTTGCTATGGAAAGCCAGCTGGCAGAGGTGGATTGGATTAAGGGTCGTTATGATGAGTTGGCGCTGTTATACGAAAGGCGATTGAGGGCTCTCTACCACGTGCAAGGGTACCAGAGAAGAGTTGCAAGGGCGTTCAACAAACATGTTAAGGACAGAGGCTTGAAGAAAGGGGATTTGGTATTGAAAGAGATCGAGCTCCAATTTTCAATCCCAAAGGAAAGTTCAAACCAAGTTGGGGTGGCCCGTACGTCATCAAGGAGATATTGCCAGCAGGAGCTGTTCGACTTATGGATTTGGATGGGAATGAGTTCGCTTGCCCTACCAATTTAGATCAATTGAAGAAGTATCATGTATAAGGCCTGCTAGGTTGAAAACCTGTAAAGGCGGCCTAGGCAAAAGTTAAGGCATTTGAACTATGAGGACCTGATTCCCCATTCCTAACAAAAAAAAAAAAAAAAAAAAAAAGAAAGAAAGTAAGAAAAAAGGATAGGGATACGTAGGCAACCCATAAAGTTACTTTGGGTGTGGTCCAAACAACACAATCATAACAAATCTCAAAAGTAAATTATCATTGGTAATTTATTTGAAACTAATTGTTTGACATAGCAATTTATTGGTGTTAAGTAAAAGAACTATTAACATGTCATAAGATATCCTATTTCTTGAGTCTTTAAGTTCTCTTGAGTTTCTTCAAAGTCGTCTTGTCTATCTTCCTTCTTTCTCTCTTAAGTCTCCTTTTCTTTCGTAAGTCGTGGTCGTGTGCTGCCTCCACTGCTTCAAGAATATCTTCTCTGCAAAGTCCAAGTCTAGTGTCTTTGATGAGGTCGTAAATTCTTTCTCTGCGGGAAGTCTCCCTTTCGCCCAAATCATCCTTCAACCATTGCTTATATTCTTGACTCATCTTGAAAGGTCCTTTAGTGTTGGCAATTCGAGTCAATCTCAGGTTTGTAGGCCAACGAGTCCTCGCCCACTTGACCATAGTAAGACTGACAGGTTCCACAGAGCAGCAAGGTCCTGTTAAGGACGGTATGGTTTGCATGGCGCCCATCTGGCGAAGAATTCTCGAGGTCCAATAGAAGGAAGTCGATCTCAACCCTATGAGTTTGACAAAAGCACACCCCGAGGTTCAAAAAAGTACTTGTTCTTTACACCCCCATATGAAAACAAACCATTTGATGTTCCGCCATGACAGTATTTGAAAGTAACCTAACCAATCTCTTAAAGAGAATGGCCCAGGAAGCTCAACTCGGCGAAGACAGAAGTGCTGGGGCTTATATGGATGCACAGTGGTAAGAGATAGAAAATTCAAGCGTTCGAGCAGCCACATTTGCAATAGAAAGGGGCTACCTCCTAATGGTGCTTTAGGGTTGCCATGAACCTTATCTAAGCCATTCAGGGTTTCAGCTAATACCAAGGGAATAATGTTATGTCGCTTGAGAAGAGGGGCAATCAACTCACATATTTGAACGGGGACTTGAAGAGTGCCGGTGGAGATAAGAAAGCGACCAATTAAACAAAAAGCAAGTGCACGCTGAAGTTGAGGGGTGAAAATCAGAGTACCTTTGCTATCATGAGCCAAGAAGGAGGTTTCTAACTTCATTAAGTCCACCATATGATCCTTTACAAAGATTGTTACATCCTTTTGTGGAATGCCAAGAAAGTCTGAGAAAGCGGCAATGTAATCCGAGCGAGGTGTGGGAAGGATGAAAGGTCCTGCGGGTGAAACTCCAAATAAAGCACAGAACTCCTCCATAGTTGGGCATAATTCTTCATAATTGAATTGAAAGACATGTATTTGAGGATCCCAGAAATATGCAGTAGCAGTAAGAAGGGTCGTTTCGAGCTTCATATGCCTTATGGAGAGCAACGGTTCTAAACCAAAGCGCCTAAACTCAGTTTTGTCTTTGGCAGCCATGACTGCCAAAAACCCTCTCAAGAAACCATCCAAGGCTTCCATAATTATTTCTAATGAATGTAAGTAAGCTAGAAGGCTTCCCTCATGTGTTTTTATAGGGAAAAGGTCACAAATCCGAGTCCTAAAAGGAGTGGAATCGTCAAAATAGCAAAATTCCTGAAAAATCGTGAAAAAACACGTCAACCTCGGGTAACCGTCCGGGGCTGGACGGTCAGCCGTCTGGGCCCAGACGGCTCACCGTCCAGGCCTGGACGGTCACCCGAGGCCTCCGCCTTGTTTCGCCTTGTTTCGCCCGGTTTTGCCTATTTTCGCGTTCGGATGGCCTTTTTAGGCCATTTTCACTCCTGTAAGCTCACATTGACTCAAATTTTCATAAGAAGGGCACCACAACATCATCATGATAGATTCAAAGAAGCACCACAAGTATCCATGATAAGGGTTAAGAAAGTTGGTTTAAGGTTACAATTACAAAACATAGCATGAAATGCAAGAAGATAGCCATTGTCTCATTATTTTTACAAATCCCAACAAAGAAGTAAATGAACTTAGCGAGTCCCAGAGCTTCTTTTGCGACTCGGCCCAGCTCCGTCACGACCCCCATGAGGTGCTCTGGGAAGGCGCATTAATGGTGGCGGCTGCGCAGACGAAGTCTGCTGCAAAGAAACCAAGTATGAGAATAGGGTTGGTTGAAAACCACAAATGAGAACGTCAAATAGGTTGAACACTTACTATGGTGTCCAAACGGGCTTCCGCCATGGATTTGGCTAAGCTCATCCTCACAAGGTCACGCCTCAAGCCCTCACTAAGATCAATGAACTCTTGGGCATACGCCGTAGGCACCTAAGATAATCAATGAGATTAAACTGAAGGTAATGCTGAAAGAAAGAAAGAAACACCCATAAAGAGAACTCACCTGTTCTCAATTTGGGTCGATCCTAGGGGATTCATCAAAGGCGGGATGGGTGATGGCAGTCCTGACAAAGTCCGTCCCGCAGCATAAATCAATGGACCAATTAGGCTGAGGCAAGGGTAGTAACCTATTCCCCTCCATTTCATCTTCTTCAGAGCCAGGAATCACTCCTGAGCCCACTATTGAGCTATGCCCTCTTGCTCGTCGACCCTGTAAGTGTTCACTTATCAAATAAAGTCTCTATCAAAAGAAAAGGCTGAGAAAGCATCAAAGACTTACCCTTTGAGGAGGGAGGCCTGTCACCCTGGGTCTCATTAGATATTGATGGCAGAAAGTGTCATACACCATGTCGGGAGAAGTGAACTCTTCCTCATCCCAACCCCTCAGAGCATCCCACAACTCCTCCCCCTCCATCAAGTTAGCATGCCTCATGTTAAGTGGTGGTGGCATTGGAACCATGGTTGCGTTCACATCACCCATGACTTGTCGTAGGACTCGTTCCCCCAAGTACCAGTACCTACCCATGGGGCCTTCCAGAAGCACCCTCTTGCTGGTCAACATTAAGCTGGGAATGCATCGTTTGGGTAGCATTGGCACCCAGATCTTCCAGGGATCCCATTCAATCTGTTCAAAGAAAATCCAAAATGAGAAATATGAAGTAAAAAGAGAAGAGAAGAATAGGGAAAGAATTTCACCATGTCAGCTGTCAGGCTTGCTAGATGAGCTCTAGCATAGGCATAATCATGCCGATTTGCCGCTCGGAAGGACACATAAGTGGGAGAGTAATTCTTGAGGGTAGGCCATTTAATGGTTTCCTTAGCAAGGGACGGGCGACATAGGTTGAGGTATTCATAATACCAAACCTGTCAAGAATTAAGAAAAGAGTCAAAAAAGAAAGGAAAATATAAGAAAGAGTGAAAAGAAATAAAAAAGGGAAGTAGCATTACCTCCCAGACAAAGGGCATCCCTCCAAAGTCCTTGGTAACACCGCGTGACATATCACACATTGTACGGTACATGGTGGCTAGAGTAGCCCCTCCCCAGTTGAATTTCCTAATCTTGCTGACATCCTCCATGCTAGCAAGAAGACCCAAAGGGGCTAGGTCGCCCGTACCGGCAAAGAATGTGCATGAGATCATGTAGAGAAGGAATGCTCTTGTAATGCAATCGGGGCTCGCACCCTCACTCTCCCTTTGCTTTGCAAATTTGTTAAAAAGCCAGGTGCGACGCACCACTTTCTTGATTACCTCAACTTCCATTCCAAGGTAAGCTAAGAGATAATCCTCATCTATGGAAGCTTCTTCATAGAATTCCAAGCTCTTGCCCTTAATGCTCAAGCCCGTAATCATGGTAAAGTCCTTGGGGGTTAATGTCATCTCCCCAAAACCCAAATGGAATGTATTGGTGGTGTCCCACCATAGTTCAGACAAGGCTAGCAAGGCTTGCCTATCACATTGATCATTCCACAAGGAATCTAGGAATGGACCAAAACCGCCCTTTTCGACATGGCTCTTGGCTATGGGTTGGAAGTTTTCCATGTTCCGCCACCATTCAATAAGTCCTTTTATAGAGGACCGAGTGCACATGTCCTGAAAGTTGGGCTATAGCCGTTGAAAATACCTTAAGAGTTAGTTGAGAGAACATGGAAATAATAAGCTTACACTAGCAATTTATTTCAAATTGTCTTCTAAAAATGTCAAAAAAGTTGTTTTTATTCATGAAATGAATTGCTAATGAATGTTTATGAGTTTACTTGTTCATATGCCTTAATTTGGCAAGGATTGAACACTTTTTTATCACTTGTGCATTTTATCGAACACTTGGGGAGTGACACTTCCCAAGCCTTGAAACAAAAGAATTTTGTATGATCAATCCTTGCTAAATCATAGCATATTACTCCCTTGAGTGTTTACTTGTTGATATACATTGATTTAGTAAAGATTGAACACCTTTACTTCACTTGGGCATTTTGTCAAACACTTGGTGGGTGGCATTTTTCAAGCTTTCAAATGAAAGGATTTGTATGTCCAATCCTTGCCTAATCAAGGGATATCACTCAACAACACAAGAGGTATTCAAAAGAAGTAAATGGGAATGCAATTTCATCAAAAGAATCGAAAGATTCAAAAGAAAAGTGTTAAGTTGGGTAAACTTACTTCTTGTTGGGAATGGAGGAATAAGAGATGCTTGTCGGGTTCAAGCAACACCCTATCTTGTAGGGCATCATAGAGTGGTGCCTTGTACTTGCTTTTGATCCCATAGAATGGATACTTGGTGCTTGAGTCCTTGCTTGATGACATTCTTGATGATGGAGTTGGGTTTGTGAAAAAATGGGTTTGATTTGGTTTGATTTCCAAAGATAATGAGAATTGGGTGTTTTGATTGTTAAATGGGCTTGATTTGTTGTTGTTTGATGTGCATTTGATGTTTGGATTGAGTGTTTTTGAAATGGGAATGAGAGAATGAGAGATGGAGAAGATGGAATGAGAGTTTAGAGAGAGAAACTCTCTAATTTTCGAATGGGAAGAATGTGAAAATGAGTGGGCTAACATGGGTTTAAAAACCCAGATTTTTTTCAATGGTGGGCTCGGGTAACCATCCCCCCCTGGACGGTTAGCCGTCTTGCCTTGGACGGTTGACCATCTGAGGGCAGATGGTCACCCTAGCCCGCTTTGCTCATTTGCCCCGTCTCGCGCGCTTGCGACTTCTAAACTTCTCCAATTTGACTTCATGGTCACTTTTTGAGTTATGGGATGAATATATCCCCCAAGTTTATCAAGTTTCAATGAAATTTTTGAATCTTGGGTGATTGTATTTACCCACATAACGAGAAATTGTCATGGCTATGATAAGTGGCTTTCTCATGAAATGAGCTTGGTGATGAATAGATCGGGTTTCGAGCCTTGGAATTCAATTCTCTATATGATGATAATGATATCATATCATGTGATAAAGATAATTTCTCATGAAATGAGCTTGGTGATGAATAGATCGGGTTTCGAGCCTTGGAATTCAATTCTCTATATGAAATGACGATAATCATGTGATAAAGATAATTTCACATGAAATGACGATTCATGAGTTATGCTAGTTACGAAGTAACTTGCTATCTTTATGGAATTGGCATGAAATGCACTTTGTTTTTTTTTATCAATTGACTTTCAAATCAATGTTATATCATGTGATAAAGACAATTTCACATGAAATGATAAGAAATGAGCCTGATTTTGAGTTGAATGTGTTGGGAATCAAACTAGAGAGGAAAAATACAAAGGCGGAATTTAAAATTTTTCCTACGATTCCCAAACCCATGAATCTTAATTATGCTTAATACAAAACAAAAACCCTAACTAGAAGAGGGTAGAATTACTTACAGTTGATTCAAGTCTTCTCCTTTATGCTCCAAGCTTTGTCTTCTGATTGAGCAGTCCAAGTGCACTGCCTCCAACAGTATCCACACCTAGCTAGAGCAAGTTGTCCTTTCCTTCTTCTTCCTTAGGGTTGCTAGAGGTGGAGAAGAGGGAGAGAGAGAGAGGGAGAGCTGTGTAAATTTCGGCCAGCACTTGGGAGCCTCCAAGAGTGCATTAAGTGATGATGTCATCACATCATAAGAGGCTTTAAATAGCCTCCAACTAGGGCCGGCCAAGGGGGGATTCCAAACCCAAATCTAATTTGTGTAATTACTCTTAATTACACAATTAGCCCACTAGTTTGCATCAAATACAAATTAGCCCCTTAAAGAACTTTTCTTTAATCACTTATACCCTTTCTCTCATAGACAATCAAGCTCTCTTAGCATGATCAGTGTGTGACCCATTGGGTTCACATCATCAAGTAGTAGGAACAACACAAGTTGTGCACAGTGGAACACTTTCCATTAAGGGTCTAATTGAAACTCCTTTCAATTCCCTAATTGATTATAACTCATTTATATCAATTAGGGCTTCTACTAACCATGAGTAACACCTAGCATATGGCTCATGGTGTGGTCCTTGATGAGGTGAATAGTCATTTACAAAGAACCCTTCTGTTATAGTTTACAGGTTACAATTCCATCCTTCCATCAACACAATGTCTCCAATTGAACTAATAGGACATGGAAGTCTGTCAAGTCCCTAGTTCAATTACTTTATACTCATTCATTAATATCAACTCAATGATGAACTTATGGAAACTCCTTTCCATATTCATTCTACCATGGGCCCATGGATTTAATGAGTTATATTCAATGAATGCTGTATGAGACATTCACTCCCTTTTTCCTGAGAGTGATGGATTCCTTGTTGATCACTCACATGCCTTCACACATATAGCAGAAGGGCCAATGAACACCCTTACAGACCCCTGAATAGGATCTGCACTTAGTGTTATCAAACTTCTAAAGCTACATGCATAAGACAACCATGGTGTCTCAGGTCTAAGGATTACTTGTACCACTATAACAATGAGAAACTGATTGACAGGCAGGTTAAAACTCCATTCAGTTTATCTCATATCTTTGGTCACATTCAGTGTACCTATTCTGATAATAGGCACCCACTTGTTGGTTGTAGTGTCCCCACACAAATAGCTTGAGACTAGCTATCCTCCTATAGAGTCAACCTAACAAGTGCTAGTCCTGTGGTTCATTACTGTCCATCATAGTGAACCTTCAACTAGGAATGATTTAGGAGTTTAGTACAGAGATATATTTACAGTCTCAAAATTACAACCCTTTGTAATTTCATATTCTCAACTCTAACTCCATGGACATATTATGTAAATATAAATGATGCATATAAACATAATAGAATAAGCCCTTTTATTAAATCAATAATAAATGTGACATATATAAATGAAATCAATTGATTGTTCCTAATCCCTAAACAATCATCTCTATGATTGGCTCTAGGGCATAATCCTAACAATCTCCCACTTGCACTATAGCCAATCCACCATGTATCTCATACCCATATCCTGTCGGTGGTGATCCAACACACTTGGGTTATAGCCTTAGTGAAGGGGTATTCTTTATTCTCTGTTGTATTAAACTTCTATATGTATATGTCATCTCTTCCAATGATCTCTCTAATCACTTGGAATCGCCGCTTAAAGTTTGGACTTTTGATGAGACCGTGGATCCTTGTCTTGAGCACTAGCCTTATTGTTGTCACAAAAACAATAGTAAAGGCTTCTCAATGTTAGGAACCACTCCTAGTTCTGCAATGAACTTACTCATCCAAACATGCAGCAATGAGCTCAAATTTACAGCTCCACCATTTAAGGTGAGAACATACCTCGATGTTGATCTCCTATCATCATCGTCAGATTGAAAATCTGAATCCGTTCTACCAACCATTTCAAGTTTCTTTCTCCATAGGCAAAGGATAGGTCCTTTAGTTCTTCTCAAGAACTTAAGGATAGCCTTGACTGCTTCCCAGTGTTCCTCATCTGGGTCTGCCTGATATCTGCTCGTAACATTTACAGCAAAACTGATATCTGGTCTTTTAGTTATAGACAACTTGATTCCATGTCTGACAGGAATTAGACCTCCTTTTGGAATCATGCATTTTGAACTCTTTCAAAATCTTGTCTATGTACTTTGATTGGGAGAGACTTAGCATCCTTTAGATCTATCTCTATAGACCTCTATTCCTAGAATATAGGATGCTTCTTCCAAATCTTTTATGAAGAAACTTTGTGAAAAACCAATCTTTCACTTTTGACAACGTCTCTACATTATTCCCTAATAAGTAGAACGTCATTCACTTATAGGACCATAAATGTGATCGCACTCCCACTAACCCTTTGTACAATCATGGTACAATAACGGGTTCTATCTCAACAGGGATAGGGGTTGCATCAATGTTGGTTTGTGTCTCATTAGACAACTCTTTGAGTTCTATTTTCCTGTTGTTATCTCCTTCTTGAATAAACTCTTTTTCAAGAAAGATTGCAAACTTACAAACAAAACACCTTTTGTTCATCAGGATAATAGATATGATATCCTAAACTTTCTTTAGGGTAATCCACAAACCTACATTTAAGTTATCTTGATTTCCAATTTGGTTGCATTATATGTCTCTACATATGTAGTGCATCCCCATACCTTAACATGCTTAAGGTTTGGTGCTTCCCTTTCCATATCTCATATAGATCCTAAGGGACAGCCTTGGTTTGAACTCTGTTTCACAGGTACGTGGCAATTTCTAGGGCATATCCTAACAAGGATAATATTAGGTCGTTGTAACTTATCATGGACCGGACCATATCAAATAAGGTCCTCTTCCTCCTTTTGACATACCATTTAGTTATGATGTTCTAAGAGGTGTCCATTAGAATAGAATGCCTATTTGAACAAGTTGATCTGAAAGATCACCAGTTAAATATTCGCCTCCTCGATCCAATCGAAGAGCTTAATACTTTTACTAGTTTGTTTTCTTTACTTCATATCTGAATTCTTTGAACCTTTTCAAATGTTTCAGATTTGTACTTCTTTAAGTATATGCACCTATACCTTAATATTTTTAAGTAAAGGTTCATAAAGTATGAGAAACTATTTCTCTTGTTCTCTTGGGTTTATTAGCATTCAATTTTAGAGCTATCATGTTTCATGCAATTCATATTTGCAAGGTAGTTTAGAAGATAAATGCTATAAATTCCAGAAGTAATGAACTCTTCATAAAAACATTTATTAAATCAAACTAAAAACACTGTTTAGGCAAAACTGAAATAAAGATAATGTTTCTAAAAACTTCTGGAATGTCAAGATAGCTTATTAATTCTAAACTACTCCTTCAGGTAGAGTCAAGCAGCAAGTCCCATAGCTAATACAGCAACACTTTGCTCCATTCTCTACTCGTAGGGATATTCCGCTTCTACTCAGCCTTCTGCTTCCCACTAGATCCTGCATGGAATTCAAAATTCACATCAGAATTAAGTACCCAAGTGGAAGCAAAACTAACATTTAGTTTAGAGCATGATCCATACCTTCCGAAGGTCGGCTCTTTAGAGTATCCAGATACTCCCGGCAGTTACGTTTCCAGTGCCCATCCTTGCCGTAGTGAAAACAGGTTCCTTTGGCTTTGTCAGTATTACCTTTCTTGACACCTCCCTTTGGCTTCAAGTTCTTCTTCTTCTTCCCTTGGGTACTCTTACCCTTTCCTTTGCCCTTGCCCTTAGGCTTGGGCTTGGCCTTGGAAGTAGAAGCTCCATCAAATGCGAGCAAAGAACCTTTTCCCTTCTTCATTGTCTCCTCAGTCATCTTGAGCAAATTGTGCAGCTCGGGGAGAGTGGGCTCAAGCTTGTTCATATGAAAATTCATTATGAACGGCCCAAATGAATCAGGAAGGGATTGCAATATAATGTCTGAACACATATCAGCTTCAATGATCACATCAAGCTTTTCAAGCTGCTCGATATGGTTGATCATTTTCAAGGTGTGATCAGTCACAGATGAACCCTCATTCATCCTTGCCTTGAATAGATCCTTGACAATATTGTACTTTGCGGTCCTACTTTGCTCCCCATACAACTCTTGTAAGTGGAGAAAGATGTCGCGAGCACTCTTCATGGACTCATGTTGCTTCTGAAGCTCAGGGCTCATGGATGCCATCATATAGCATCTTGCCTTCAAATCGTCGTCCATGCGCTTCTGATAAGTGTCTCTCTCTTGCTGAGTTGCAGTCTCAGCCAGTGCCTCAGGAAGTGTGCCATCAAGTGTGTAGGTAATCTTTTCGGAAGTTAAAACTATTTTTAAGTTCCTCAGCCAATCAAGATAGTTTGGTCCAGTCAAACGGTTGATGTCCAATATTTTGGATAGCGGGTTGAGATGAGCCATTTCTATGAACTACATATAAAATTAGAGAATTAGATTTCATTTTTAATCCATAATGATCGGGTCTTTAATCATATGGTACCTCCCACTATTTTATCAAATTCCATACACCCTCTGATGGAATTCGGGAATCTCATTCCTAATGGGGATTGGGGTCCCACTGTGACCTAGAAGCCTCACATGTTAGTTTCTTGACTTCTAACCCACAGTAAGAAGACAACTCTTTGTCTATTGCTTCATAAGCAAGTTCCAATCATTTTGCCTCTAGGGTACATACTCCTCACATGTTAGTTTCTTGGAATACTTCCCTAGTTAAGTTAAGCCCATCATTCACACAAGTATGTTTCACCAAATATATACCTCACATGTTAGTTTCTTGGTATATACCAGCTTAGGCACCCCATGATATCTATATATGTGATAGTTTCAAGTAATGTCTTTAATATGGGTAGCTCCTACATGTCTGCAGCCAGGTACCCACATTAAGGGACGTTAGATGATCCTATAATGATGGAAGGCAATGAAGAATCCATTCCCTAATGTATTCTCCATTTCCAACTTAATATTAAAATAGAGGGGTTTTAAGGGTCTCATCAAAATAACTAATCTAACATACATCTCATGCATTTAAATAAGAAATATACAACAACATTATATATATGTAATCCACTTATCGATATTAGTCCCTATAAGGTGACATATAACGATCTTTGGATTTGGAGCTATCTCTATTAATCTCATTAAAAGCTCCCACTATGATGATTATGGACTTTAAGAGGATTCAATCCAAGCCAATGAATTGAATCCTAGGTCTAAGGTGGGTGTAGGTGATCGTAAAACATTCATTTGAAACATAGCATGCACTCTTGAAAATCTTCTCCAAGCTTTCAAGTCCTTCAATCTCCTCCATTGGCTTCATGGTCTCCACCATAGGCTTGTTGGGCTCCACCATGCTCCTTTAGGTCCACCATGCTCCTTAGTGCGCTCTCGATTACATAACATTTACATAATTTTAAAGAAAGGGATACATAAGGGGAATGTGGGGTACATAAGAGAATGATAGAGAGAGAGAAGAAGATGGCATGCAAGCCCCAAATAAATAATACATCACCAAAAATTAACAACTCTTGAAAAATTAATACAACCCATTCATAAGACGGCCAATCACAATTGGTTTAAGGGGTATAGTCCATAATCATCATCCATCCATAACCATACAATCATATTGCATAATAAAGGAAATAACTGTAAGCAATAAACATATGGGCATTCATGGTAACTCTATTGATTGGTTTTCATTAATCTCATTAATGTGTCCTAATCTCATTAGGAAATGCATAATCTCCAAAATTAATTAAGTCTTAACAATTAAGACATTTAGTTTCAATTAATCAAATCAATTGAAACGTTTAAAGTCCCCTAATTAAACTCTAATATCAAATATTAGAATCTTTTTAATTAAACAAAACAATTTTGTTTAATTAAAATTTCCAGATTTTTATTTAATCCTAAATTGTGTTTTAAACCATTTAAAACAATATAAAATTAATTACCATTAATTAAATAATCAATTTCGGAATTAAATAAAATCATTTTATTAATTAATTAGTGCATTAGGGTTTCCTAAAACCCTAAACCCTAAATGCATTAACTCTAAACCCTAAGTGTAACCCTAATGCATTAAATGCCTTATGATTGGTCAATTAATGACCAATCATTTAAACCCTAGGTTTATACGGTATTAATGATTAGGATTAGGGTTTAATTAATGCCACCTAGGATATTAATTACTCCTAATTAATATGCACTAATTAGGGTTTCTAAAACCCTAAACCTTAAACCTATTAAATGCCAATGAATAATTACTAAACCATTAATGATCATGATTGGTCATTAATGACCAATCATTTTAACCCTAGGTTAGACACATTAATTACTAGGTTTAGTTATTAATTAATGCATTAATAGAATTAGGGTTTAATTAATATGAATTAGGGTTTCCTAAACCCTAAACCCTAGACATCATAAATGCACTTAATTATACCCTAATGATTAATAACCATGATTGGTCAATTAATGACCAATCATTAAACATTTTAATTAAGGTAATTAATAGTCAATTAGGGTTTTAATTAATGCAATTAATGAATTAGGGTTTCATCATTAATGGGAATTAGGGTTTCCTAAGAAACCCTAAGGCTGCCGCCACCTACAGTGGGCTGCCATGGCTTGGCCAGGCCATGGGAGGCCATGGCCAGCAAAGGGGAATTCAAGCTAGGGTTTGGGCCAAGCCCATGGACACGTGTGGAGTGGCCAAGAGGGCTGTCTTCTTCAAAGAACATTAGGGTTTCAAGAACCCTTGCTGGCACCACCATGGGAGGACCTCCAAGGTCACAAACGTTTCTAAAACTTAATCAATTCGACTCCACCAACAAAACCAGCTTTTGTATCATGTCCCTACATGAATTACTAAGCTAATTGAAGTGGTTTGGATGATCAAATCATCCCCAATTGTTCTAAACAATTCAAGAACAGTAGGCTGTCCAGAATTTGACAGCATACTGTCCCTGATCACAAATTTATTCAAAACCCAGCAAGATGATTAATTCAGGTTACCAAATTATTTTTCCTAGCATCCTACATGTCTTAGGAAACTAATAAAATTGGTTTCATGCAATTTGGAGTTCCCTAGCTCAAGATATGAACAAAACTCCATTGATGACTTTCTGCAGAAAAACAGCCTGCTGTGTTTTTCAAGAAATCAAACTTTTTGATTCTTATATGCATCAAGACTCTTATAAAACTTAAAGAAAATCATACATACAATATGTATAATTATCCTATAATGGATTTACATCAATTTTACAGAGATATCATATCAGAACAGTAGCAAGAACCATAGGGTTCTAAAACCCAGATTCGAACTCCATGGTGTTCTTCCCAAACTTTTTGATTTGTTTTGATTTCTATGCATCCCTATACTTGAGAAATCACCATAACAACTTTATGTGGATTAATTACAGGCATCTCATGTCTTAATTAAACCAAAACAAAAACAAAACACAAAAGAGAACAACCTAGGGTTCCAAACCCTAGGTTCGGCCTCCATAGAAGAAACACTGGTTTCTTCTTCTTCTGTATACATCACATGCTTCTCAAAAATTCAAGAATTAATGTTAGAAGAATATTAGAAGAGGAGAAGAGGGAAAAACAGCCTAGGGTTCAAAACCCCAGGTTCGGCCATGAAGAGGAAACCCTAGTTTCCTCCTTCTTCTTCTCCAAAACTGAAACCTATTCAACTCTTTGAATTTCCAGCAGCCCTAAAACACCTTTTAGAAGAGAAATAGAAGAGAAATAACCTAGGGTTCATAAACCCCAGGTTCGGCCATGAGAGGGAACCAAGCTTTATGCATGAACAGAATTTTAATTCATTAAACCAATCAATTTACCATGAATTACAGCCCACATGCAGTTTGTATTAGGCATAATCATGGCTCTGATACCACTGTTGGGAATCAAACTAGAGAGGAAAAATACAAAGGCGGAATTTAAAATTTTTCCTACGATTCCCAAACCCATGAATCTTAATTATGCTTAATACAAAACAAAAACCCTAACTAGAAGAGGGTAGAATTACTTACAGTTGATTCAAGTCTTCTCCTTTATGCTCCAAGCTTTGTCTTCTGATTGAGCAGTCCAAGTGCACTGCCTCCAACAGTATCCACACCTAGCTAGAGCAAGTTGTCCTTTCCTTCTTCTTCCTTAGGGTTGCTAGAGGTGGAGAAGAGGGAGAGAGAGAGAGGGAGAGCTGTGTAAATTTCGGCCAGCACTTGGGAGCCTCCAAGAGTGCATTAAGTGATGATGTCATCACATCATAAGAGGCTTTAAATAGCCTCCAACTAGGGCCGGCCAAGGGGGGATTCCAAACCCTAATCTAATTTGTGTAATTACTCTTAATTACACAATTAGCCCACTAGTTTGCATCAAATACAAATTAGCCCCTTAAAGAACTTTTCTTTAATCACTTATACCCTTTCTCTCATAGACAATCAAGCTCTCTTAGCATGATCAGTGTGTGACCCATTGGGTTCACATCATCAAGTAGTAGGAACAGCACAAGTTGTGCACAATGGAACACTTTCCATTAAGGGTCTAATTGAAACTCCTTTCAATTCCCTAATTGATTATAACTCATTTATATCAATTAGGGCTTCTACTAACCATGAGTAACACCTAGCATATGGCTCATGGTGTGGTCCTTGATGAGGTGAATAGTCATTTACAAAGAACCCTTCTGTTATAGTTTACAGGTTACAATTCCATCCTTCCATCAACACAATGTCTCCAATTGAACTAATAGGACATGGAAGTCTGTCAAGTCCCTAGTTCAATTACTTTATACTCATTCATTAATATCAACTCAATGATGAACTTATGGAAACTCCTTTCCATATTCATTCTACCATGGGCCCATGGATTTAATGAGTTATATTCAATGAATGCTGTATGAGACATTCACTCCCTTTTTCCTGAGAGTGATGGATTCCTTGTTGATCACTCACATGCCTTCACACATATAGCAGAAGGGCCAATGAACACCCTTACAGACCCCTGAATAGGATCTGCACTTAGTGTTATCAAACTTCTAAAGCTACATGCATAAGACAACCATGGTGTCTCAGGTCTAAGGATTACTTGTACCACTATAACAATGAGAAACTGATTGACAGGCAGGTTAAAACTCCATTCAGTTTATCTCATATCTTTGGTCACATTCAGTGTACCTATTCTGATAATAGGCACCCACTTGTTGGTTGTAGTGTCCCCACACAAATAGCTTGAGACTAGCTATCCTCCTATAGAGTCAACCTAACAAGTGCTAGTCCTGTGGTTCATTACTGTCCATCATAGTGAACCTTCAACTAGGAATGATTTAGGAGTTTAGTACAGAGATATATTTACAGTCTCAAAATTACAACCCTTTGTAATTTCATATTCTCAACTCTAACTCCATGGACATATTATGTAAATATAAATGATGCATATAAACATAATAGAATAAGCCCTTCTATTAAATCAATAATAAATGTGACATATATAAATGAAATCAATTGATTGTTCCTAATCCCTAAACAATCATCTCTATGATTGGCTCTAGGGCATAATCCTAACAGAATGACTCTCAATTCAATGTCATTTCATGTGATAAAGACAACTTCACATGAAATGATAAGAAATGAATTCGATTTTGAGTAAAGTGACTTTCAATTCATTATCATATCATGTGATAAAGATAATTTCACATGAAATGATAAGAAATAAACTTGATTTTGAATCAATTGACTTGCAAGTGGATCTCATATCATGTGATAACGATAATTTCACATGAAATGATGGTTCATGAGTTATGAAATAACTCACTATTTTCACTAAAAGTGGCATGAAATCATGTGAGAAATGATGATTCATGAGTTATGAAATAACTCACTATCGTTGCTATCTCCACTGAAAGTGGCATAATTTCACATGAAATAATGATTCTCGAGTTATGAAATAACTCACTATTTGTGATATTTCCACTGAAAGTGGTATGAAATCGTGTGATAATGATAATTTCGCATGAAATGATGATTCATGAGTTATGAAATAACTCACTATTCTTGCCATTTCCACTGAAAGTGGCATGGAATCGTGTGATAATGATAATTTCACATGAAATGGTGATTCATGAGTTATGAAATAACTCACTACCTTTGTTATCCCCAGTGAAATTGGCATGAAATGCACTTGGTTTTGAATTGATGGACATTCAATTCAATGATAAATTCACATAAAATGATGACCTATGAGTTTTACTTGTTATGAAATAACTTGTTTTGAGAATTCCAATGAAATTGGCAGGATACCTTATGATGCGCTAGTGCAACTAGCTTTGCATCATGAGAAGACCATGTGGATATCACTAATGCAACTAGTGCATGGTAAAGGCATTTGCATGAGCGCACCAATGAATGTTGGCATGCAATCAATTATTTGCTTTGATGCAATCGTCGCGTGCTTGGATTTGACGAAGTCTATCCTTAGGGTTCCATCTGAGTTTTTTGGTATTAATGAGATTAATCCATCGAACAAAGATGGGTTATTCTTTTATCATTGGCTCACAAGTGAAACTTGTTCACCAATGAGGGGCTTCTGTCACACTCCATTTTTGTCACCTTAGCTAGGGTATATCATTTCATGTAGGATTTTGAGTCCTTTTTTAGTCTAGTCTTTTGCATTGAGTTTCTATGGCATTGAATACCATGTGTATGAATTTTGAAGTAATTTGGAGTTCATCTCGATGGTCAATAAGAACTTTTACGACTTTAAGGGCATAATCGTCTTTTAAGCCGTATATTTTTCATTTGACTTTAGAATGAGTCCCGAGTTATTCCATCGAGTTCATATAAGTGTATAGAGTCTATATAGAGGTTCAATTTCATGAATTAATGGTTTAAGATCACTTCGGCTCATAATGGTTCGAGTTGGCTAAAAGACCCTCTCTTGGTTTGCTCAAATTGACTCATAAGACCCAACCAATTTTCTATCATTTGACTTCAATTGGGCTTTATTTACATCCTAGATATGTGTAGAAAGATCAAATTTCGATTGGGAAAGCATTCGGTTCGACCTTGTGTACAAACCCAGCTTAGCGACGGTGAAGCACCATAGTTAACCACCTTTGTAAAACCTAACCATGTACCCATGGTTAAGGATTTTTGTCCTAAAATGCTTAGAAATGTGTTCCCCTTCGAAACACGGTCGTTTTGGCTTTTATTTCGTAAAAATCGGACTTAATTTGAACATTCTAGGACTTCTACAGCGAGTAGGAGTCAAAACCGGAGTGAAACAAGGAGAGCCCTCGGGTAACCGTCCGGGGCTGGACGGTCAGCCGTCCAAGCCCAGATGGCTAACCGTCCAGGCCTAGTTGGTCACCCGAGGACTTCGTGTTGGGAATCATACAAGAGGGAAGAATAGAAGTGCGGAATATAAAAATTTTTCCCTTTGATTCCACAGCCCATGAATCTAACTATGCATATACAAAATCAAACCCTAACTATGAAGAGGGTTAGAACACTTACAGAATTTTGTCTTCTCCTTTTTGCTCTAAGCTTTGATTCCAGACAGCGGTGAATGAGCAGCCCAAGTGTGCTGCCTCCAACGGTATCCACACCTAGCTAGAGCTTCAAGTCCTTTCCCTTTTTTCCTTGTTGTTGCTAGTGTAGGAGAAGAGTAGAGAGAGAGAGAGGGGGCTGGAAAATTTCGGCCAGCACCTTGGGGTTTCTTCTTGTGATCATGTCACACATCATAAAGTGTGACTTATATAGTCCACACTAGGGGGGGCCGGCCATAGGGGGAAACCCTATTAGGGTGTGATGCAATTTCTCTAAATTGCACAATAACCCCTATAAATTATATCAAATATAAATAGGCCTCAAAGAACTATTCTTTATGCACTCATACCCTTTCTCTCATAGACTTTAAAGCTCATCTTGCATGATCAGTGTGTGACCCATTGGGTTCACATCATCAAGTAGTAGGAATAGCACGAGGTGTGCACAATGGAACTCTTTCCATTTAGGGTCTAATTGGAACTCCTTCCAATTCCCTAATTGATTATAACTCACTTATATCAATTAGGGCTTCTAATAACCATGAATAACACCTAGCATATGGTTCATGGTGTCGTCCTTAATGAAGTGAATATGTATCTATCAAAGAACCCTTTTGTTATAGTTTATAGGTTACAATTGCATCCTTCCATTTACTCAATGTCTCCAATTGAACTAATAGGACATGGAAGTCTGTCAAGTCCCTAGTTCAATTACTTTATACTCATTCATAAATATCAACTCAATGATGAACTTATGGAAACTCCTTTCCATATTCACATTGCCATGGCCATGGACTGAATGAGTTATATTATGAATGATATATGAGACATTCTCTCTCTTTTTCCTGAGAGTAATGGATTCCTTGTCGATCACTCATATGCCTTCATACATATAGCAATAGGGCCAATGAACACCTTTACAGACCCATGAATAGAATCTGCACTTAGTGTTATCAAACTTCTAAAGCTACATGCATAAGGTAACTATAGTGTCTCAGGTCTAAGGATTACTTGTACCACTATAATATTGAGAAACTGATTGACAGGCAGGTTAAAACTCCATTCAGTTTATCTCAAATCTTTGGTCACATTCAGTGTACCTATTCTATTAACAGGCACCCACCTATTGGTTGTAGTGTCTCCACACAAATAGCTTGAGACCAGCTATCCTCCTATAGAGTCAACCTAACAAGTGCTAGTCCTACGGTTCATTACTGTCCATCATAGTGAACCTTCAACTAGGAATGATTTAGGAGTTTAGTACAGAGATATATTTACAGTCTCATAATTACAACTCTTTGTAATTCAATATTCTCAACTCTAACTCCTTGGACATATTATGTAAATATAAATGATGCATACAAACATAATAGAATAAGCCCTTTTATTAAATCAATAATAAATGTGACATACATAAATGAAATCAAATGATTGTTCCTTTATCCCTAAACAATCATCTCTATGATTGGCTCTAGGGCATAACTCTAACACTTCGTCTTCAACTCAACTTCTGACTCTTCTCTCCCTCTTTTGACGGTTTCCTCCGCCATTACAACTTGTTTTCTCTTAAGAGTGTGTAAGTTTGAGTTGTTTGAACACCAAAAGAGTCTCTAATAGCCCTAGGATCATTGTTTAATGAATTAATCTTAGCCATTGGTTTAGGGGGTCAGTTCTCTATATAAAGGACATGATATTCAGCACATAGAGAGAGGCTGATTGCACTTTACACTTAGAGAAAGAGGGAACTACAAGTTTGGAGAGCTAGAAGGACATCAAGAGGAGACTCTTCAACCCCAAGCAAGCAAGGAAACAAGAAGTTTGAAGACAAGGAAGGTTCTACAAGAGGTAAGCATGTCTATTTAATGCTAAACATGAGTTTTATCCTTCTCCTTCTCCTTCTTCTTCTATGATAATTCTAGTGGATGTTGTAACTCCACATGTTAGGATAGTTCAATGTTTTTAGGATGCATTATGAATGATTTTGAGATGATTTATGGCTTATATGCTTGATAATCCCTGGTTTACTAAGGATTGGATAGTCTTATTCTTCTTATCCTCTTAAATCATACATAGTTCATATGTTTAGGTTGCTGTGATTATTATCATGAATTGATGCTCCTGTTAGTTAATATACATAATATCAATGATATTCATGATGATTTGAGCATGTGTTAGAGTCTTTTCATAGGTTTTTATGCATAGTTGTGAAATTAGGGTTTCGATAACCCTAAAATCACACAAGTTTCATACAGCATGTTTAGCTTAGTTTTGTGAGTTGTTTCTCATTATAGTCATTCTATATATGCTGCATATAGTTGAATCATGCTAGGTTTGCATTCATATTAGTGGGTTTCTTAGTTTCTATGCATGTTAGCTAGGTCATTGCATGTAGGATTGAGTTAAGGTCCTTAGTTATTCATTATTCTTGTTGTTTGCATGATTAATGGATGATTTTAGGCCTTGTCATGGTTCTATCCAGATTAGTATATTGCTCTCTTTGCATGATTTTGTGCACTTGTAAGGGTGTAGGTACAATGCTTGTCCTATTGCAAATAGGGCTGCTATGGCTTGAAATGGCTAATGCTTAGAGCTTTTGCGCTCAGGTAAATAGGGTATGAAGTGCCCTAATTCACTTTTCTTTTCTTCTTTTCTCTTCTCCCTCCTAGGGCTCTTTCTTAATGCGAACACATGGTCTTAATCAAAGGTTTCCTTAATTGATAAAATTCTGATTTTTTATCAAAGTTTTCCTCTTGTGGAAGTTTTCAATTTTGGACTAATTCAATACATTTTCAAAACAAGGAAACCTAGGGTTTTTACCATAGGTTTGTATTAAGATTTAACCCTATTCTTTTCGAACTACGTGGACTTTGATCCATGTATTTCGTTGCATGGTACGTAGGCGCTCTTCGTGCAGCTCAAGTCCGTTCTAAGATCCAAGTATCCTAGGCTTTTCTTTTCTTTTCTTTTCTGTTTTGTTTTGTTTGTTTGATTGTGCATGGATGAATGGATGAAATTCATGTTATGCATGCTGCCTTGTGGTGATATGTGAAGATATTTGAGTGAAAAAGATATTAAGTTAGCCCAATCAAATTAAGATACCAACTCGGGCGATGTGGGTGCCTATAGGCATTACCCAGAACCTTCCCACATCGTAACTTAGCCCCCGAATCCAATTTTCTGGTTTCAAAGACTTTGCTTTTCCTTTAATGGAGTCATGTGGTTTTGAAAATAAAATATTTTTATGGTTTTCCTCTTTTTCCTAAAAAATGAGGTGGCGACTCCTTTCTTTTGTTTGTTGTCTTTCACTCCACCCCTACTACCCATCTTTCGCCAAATCCTTGTGGGCCGCACTTTTTTTCATGGGTTCACAGATATCCCCCCATTCAAGCATATCTACCTCTGGCATTAGAGATTTTTCTGTCGACCGTTCTTCTTTCACCAATTTTCCCCATCCGGCTGGGTGGACAGGGGATTTCTCCGTTGGTTGCTCATCTTCCCATGGATTTCCCCATCCGATCGCACGAATAGGAATGGTTATTGGAGGCGGCGGAGTGTAGAGAACATAGAAGTCAAACTTCCCAGATGGTTCCCCCAATAAATCTACTTCAGGATCTCCGGCATCATATCTTTCCTTCAACTGTTGCTGAAATGATTTTCGAAGCTTACTTGGTTTCTTTGGCATCTCCTTCTCAACAACTTTTTCTTTCCCCATAGGCTTCTCCTTGGGATTTTCCCACTCTAACATATCAATCTCTTGCATGTTTCCCTCGTGTAGGATGGGCAGCAATGTAGGCACCTCACATGGATTTGACTGTGGAACTATAAGAACTCCCTCATCAATCAAGTCTTGGACCACTTTCTATAGCAAGGTGCAATCCTCAGTATCATGGCCAGATTTTCTATGGTATAGGCAAAAGGATGGGTTAGGGATAAGCGAAAGCTTTAGTGGAAGGGGAGTGATAAGGCCCCTTTTCTTGCAATGGTGAAATACTTGGGTGAGACTCATAGGCAAAGTGGTGTAATGGCGAATGGGTTGAGGTGGATGGGGTGAATTGTCTTCTATTGCATTGACATTAGAAGTGGGGGATTGATTATGGGATGGCAAAGGATTTTGAGTGACATTGGGATGGTTAGGAGGAGTAGGTGGGCCTATGATCTTTTTGTCAATGAGGTCTTGTATTTCATGTCTGAGACGGATACAACGGTCGGTTCTATGACCTTTGGATTGATGGAAATGGCAGTACTCATTTTCGTTGTACCACCTAGGCAATGGATTTGGAGTAGGTGTTGGGTCTAGAGGTTTGAGGATGCCCCTTGCTTTCAATCTTTCATAAACTTTGTCTAGTGGTGCATACAAGTTAGAGAATTGACGAGGAGTAGAATTGTTGCCAACATTCCATGGCTGTTGAGGAGTGATTGCGTTCACTTCAGCAGGTGCCTTTCCATTGTTCCCTACTCGACGAAACCTTGAGGGATCTTCAACCTTGATGGTGCCATCGGTTATTGCATCTTCAACCTGTGTCCTAGAACTAATCAGAGCTTTGAAAGTGGGGAAGTGATGAGAGAACAAGTGCTTGTGATATATAGGCAATAGATTCTTGACCACCATTCATATCTGTTCTTCTTCATTAGGCCTATCGAACATTTTAGCAGCTTTCTTCCTCCACCTAGTGATATAGAAAGAGAAAGATTCATTTGCTGCCTGTTTAGTGGTCTCCAAGTCTCTCCTTGTTACGTCAACCTCTGTATTGTACTTGTAATGATCGGTGAACTCTCTGCATACATCCTCCCATGTTCTAGTTTTTGACTCATCCAAGCTTAGAAACCAATGCAACGAAGAAGTACTAAGGGATTCATGGAATAATTGAGCCATCAACTCCTCGGAAGCACCACGAGGTTGCATTGCTCGGATATACATTTTCAAGTGAGTCTTAGGGCAACCCGTTCCATCAAACTTCTGTAACTCTGGCATTTTGAATGAAGTCGGCAATCTCGCTTGAGGGAAGAGAGAAAGAGTGTGGATATCCACAAAATCATCAGCACGGCGAATACCCTTCAAAGTCTTCTCCAAAGCCAACATCCTTGCGGCCATCAACTTTTGGTCATCACTCATAGGAGGATTTTCAGTGGTGGGTACAAAAGTGGATGATTGGGTGTAAATGGGGATGTTTTGTAGTGGAGGTGGAGGTGGATTTTGAGGCGATGATTGAGCATGTGGAGGTGGTGGATTTTGGGCTTGGCCTCCAATTTGGGCAGATGGATTGGATTGATTTTGGACAATGGGGATTTGCGTATCGGGCATAGCCTGATCTGTAGGAATATTGTGGATAAGGACAGGGGTTCAGTTGTTGATCTCTTGTGCTATTCTTATTGCGGTTTTAGACTTCACTGATACCTCTTCCAACTTCCCAAGGATATCATTCAATAGCCTCTCAATCCTTCGTGGATCGCTGGAGTCCTTGAAACAGATGTCCCCTCAAGTGTAGCCGCGTTATTCAATGCAAAAGTCTCATCCATGGCAAGGTCTTGTTCGGTACTTCCTCTGATCAAACGGTCTGAAGAGTCACAAGTCCAAGCCAGCACTCTATTACAACCAAATGACCCATACTTAGTTACAAAGTGACACAAAGCGCCTTTAGTCTCCACAATTGATTTAAACGGGCGGGTAATGGTCCAATAACATTCCTTTAGTTGGGCCTCTCATCCTTAAGAGCCCAATGGGCTTTAAGTAAAAAGGTCATACTAAAGGGATGTTGGTTGATTGATTTTAAAGTCATGTTACCCCCTAAAATTAACCACCCACATTGCATTCATTCATATCTCCAACCGCATTCAAGAGTAAGAAACCGGATCATTGTATCGAGGGCTTTGTATCATCTTCTCAAAGAACCATGACATGAATAGCATTACCATTCATTCCATTCACATTCATTTCCACAACACACATTCATGCCACACATATATTCAATCCACACATACATACATTCAAACACACATCCACTCTGTACCTGCATTCATTCCACAAGTATGGTGACTTTAAACTAGGCGAGTCCATGTGTCCTAGAAAGTCCACTATATGCATTAAAAGGGTAGGATAGTGTCCCCTACTTGCTTGAATCAACTATATACCTATCACGTGTGGCATGAGGGATGCCGCGTGAGTCAAGTGGTACGTGTTGATCCATTTAATATACCCAAGGGTAAAACCCAAGGATACGTGGCAAGAGGAGTTGATAGCTTCGCTAACATGACACCCGAGAACGAAGGGAACCGGGGTCAAGGCTAGGCCAATCAAAAAGGCAAGGATACATCGACCTATCATTCAAATGCAATTGCGCACACAATGCAATAAAGTAAGCACACATTCAAGCATATGCAAGTGATTGATTTTAATTTAAGCAATTAAATTAGCCCATATAAATTCCTTGAGTCTAGTCCACTAATCCCCAGTGGAGTCGCCAGACTGTGAACCACGGGTTTCGATCCGGGGGGAAGGAGAACCCTTCTTTTAAAAAGAGTTGTAGAGATTTAAGTTAATAAAAATCTGGTTTTTAAAAGGTTTACAAAAATAATCAAACAAGGAGTCGCCACCTCATTTTTTAAGGAAAAAAGGAAAACCTTTGAAAACAGTTTTAAAAGGAAACCTTTAAAAAACCAAACATGACTCCGATCATGGAAAAGCAGGTCTAATTAAAACAAGATAGGATTCGGAGACTAAGTTACGATGTGGGAAGGTTCTAGGAAACATCCTATAGGCACCCACATCGCCCCAAAATGGGTCTCTGAATTTATATGGGCTATTTCAATCACTTCCTAATTAGTCACCATGCATATGTAAAGAATCATCCATAAATAATCCACATTCATCCATGAACATCCATAAAGCAATAAACATTCACAAAGCATGTAAACATCCATGAACAAATATGAGAGATATGGAAAGCAATAGAGAGGGAGAGAATAGGCAAACAAATCCATCCTATCCACTAACAAATATGTGATGGATAAATGAATAAGCAAACAAGTCCATCCTATCTACTAACAAATATGTGATGGACAAATGAATAAGCAAACAAATCCATTATATCCACTAACAAATATGTGATGGACAAATGGATAAAAAGAAAAGAAAAAGAAAACCTAGGATACTTAGTATCCTAGGGCGGACTTGAACATCAAATGAGCGCCTACGTACCTTAGATACAAAGACATAAGGATCAAAGTCCACGTAGTTCGATTCAGAAGGGGTTACTCCCTTTACAATGAACTATAAACCCTAAGTTTCCAACTTAAGAAAGGTTTTAAAACTTAGGAGTTTCCAAAAATAGTTTGAGAAAAAGTAAGTATTTGAGAAAGAATAGAATTCTAACTCAAATAGACTTCTAAAGTGATTTGAATTCAAAAGCGAATAGAACTCCAAGTTAAACAGAATTTTAGAGAGTTGGAAATTTAGGACTTCTAATTCAAAGTAAAGACAATAACCCAAGGGGGGAGAAGAGAATAATCCACACAAGACCTACCATGAACCACTTACCATATGCAAATTATCCCGAAACATCGAGAAAACACCAATTAATCACCCTATGTATTCTATGGGGCAATTATTAAGCTCAAATCAACCATATTCATGCTCAAATCATCATTAGAAGACCTAATTCAAATCTGGACAGAATACTAAATATGCATATAATGACCTAATACTCATGCAAAGAACAAAAATCAAAAGAGAAATAAAACCCTAATATGCTCCTTTATGCTCTAAACACCCTAACATACACAAAACTATCAAAAACATGCTAAATAGGCATTACCATGATGAAAATATCATATGACAATCCAAACATGGAAATAAAATCTAATATGATGCCTTAGGTAAGTACTTTATGTAAGAATGTGAAATAACCATCCTTACGACGAGCTTTCTTAAGTAAAACTATCCAGAGATAATTTTACGTAGAAATCACTCTGCATGAATGATTTCTTCACATATCCTACATAAAATATATGCCTAAGAATGCAAAGAAACTCACAGCGCACTTAAACACACTCCAGAAAGCACCCATGCACAACCTCACCCTCTAAGGACGATAATTATCCTCGAAAAGGATAATCATCCATACACGTATGAAGATGAGGCTTACACAGCAAGTGTCCTATACAAAAGATGTTTAAAATCATACATATAATATATTGAACCATGAAGAGAAAACAAACTAAACAAACCATCAAAATTTCAATGCAAGGTGCACCCCCTATCCTAGAGAGAAACTAATCTAACAGCAAACAATTCGCAATCCTAATCCACTAACATGCATTCTCATCATTTTTGAATCATATACACTCTAAAATATAGAGTATATATGATTCCTAAATCAATTCTAAGCCATAACTATGCAGAGAATGGAGTAGAAGAAGAAGGAATCATAAAAGAATGCAAAGGAGACTTACAACAAAGCAAAGGTCTTTGCTGCGTTCTTCCTTCTCTTTGCCTTGGTTCCCTTCTAGTTCCTCTTCAAAGTTGTAGTAGAAAGCTCTCTCCAAGTGATATGGGTGTGTTCAAATTCGTGGTTCCTCTCTCTCTAATGAATATGAAGTGTCAAATGAGCCAAAAGTCTCCTATGCTGATGAATGAGCCTCTATTTATAACCAACCAACCATATGAACCAATGGTTGAGATTAATTCACCATAAAACCAATCTAGGGCTGTAATTAAATCCCATGAATGTTAAACAACTCAAAACCACCTCCCAATAGGCTTAGAAGTCCTTTGGAGGGTTGAAATTCGGACTTTTAGAGTCCCATTCCGTAAAAAATGCAAAGAGAGACAAATCAGGACGGGACTCTCGGGTGACCGGTTGGGGTGAACCGGTTGGACCGGTTGGGGTGAACCGGTCACCCGAGAGCCAAGTCAAGTTTCCTCGGTTTTGAGGATTCTTGACCTGGTTCGGACTCCTAACTTCAAACGGACTTAAATTCTTCATTTTAACTCCGATTTGAGTGATTCAAAAGCCAAAATTTCAAGGATTCAATGTAGAATAAGCCTAGAATATTCTTGAACCAAAAATCCTTGACCATGGTCAAGTGGCTGGGTTTTCACAAGACGATTAACCAAAAAAGGGTCAATTAGCCATAGGGTAACATGGTGAACCAATCCAAAACCTATCAATAAATTCAATTGACTCTTAAATTGGACTCATTTCATCATTTTAAGATCAATGGAACACCCCATAACAAATTTGGAGGTCAATTGGAAAATATACGAAGTAAAAGACGAAATTGCCCTTCAAATCGCAAAAGTTCTAATTAACTATCCAAACCTATCTGGAATTGAACCAAATTTGACACACGTATCCAAAATGATCCTAGAAACTAAATGCAAGTGATGGGACTCAACAAAGAGACAAAAATATGCATGCAATGATGATCTATTCTCCTAAGGCTTAAAAGGGCAAAAGTGTCCTTTAAGGCTTAGGGACTCCTAAATGCTTCTAAACCTAACCAAATGCTATCATGATCTCATGGGGATGAAAATTGGGTGTCTACAAGTAGCATTGGCACCCCTTGTCTTATCTAGCCTGTACAGGGGTTGTTTTAACCTTATTTCATCTGGCTTCCAAGTATGGGGAGGCCCTTTTGAATCCTTCAAATATGGCTTCACGCCTATTTTCCTGAAATAAGCCCAAAATTTCAAGTTCAGCCTGATCTTCTTTGCCATGGATTTCAATATCTTCATTTCACACATAATCCCCATTCTTTTGAGAACTGCTTTACCTTCTTATTCAATTGTCCAGGGCGTTCAATTGAACAATTTTGCCCCTTTTTCCCAATAAAATTCAGCCCTGAATGGATAAAAGCTTCAATTTCATTCAAAGCTTTCACAAGCAGTCTCCAGCATTTTTGGAGAAGTGTTTTAATACCTAGAGATCTTCATCACCGGACTGTTTTAGAAAATTCTAGGAACAATCGTTGTGGGGTCGAGATTTATTACCCTCATTTTGTGGACAGACAGTTCGGCCTTACTCAAAGCATTCCCTTCCCCCTCACTTATTCTGCCAATGAGAACTTCCTTAATCGAATTATCCTGAAAAGTATTGATGATGTTGTTGGTGTTGATAATATTTTTAGAGTCCTTCGGTCAAACTTCACTGTTCCTCCATTTTCAAAGAAATTCCCTAAGGCTTTACCTGAATTTGAGACCTTTTGGTCGAATTATATACAGAGGATTCATCCTTATGATCCTTCCATTCTTCTGCTAACATTTTATTTTTCTGAAGAAACTCCTAAAGGGAGCTCAAACGGAGAAACTGACTGAATCTTTATATAGTCAGTAGGGCCAAGACTAACAGAAAAGAAGAAAAAAGGTATACCTTTATCCAAGTATGACGATTACTAGTCAATTCTAAATTTCGAGAAGTTTTATAAAATCAAATGGGTCCCAAGTTATAAATGGAACATGATAGACGAAATAGAGAGAGCAGTAATTCGATTAAAAGCCAAAAAGTTTGACAAAGTCTTGGAGAAAAATAAAGAAAAAATTCTCAAAGGGCGGAAAGCTAACCAAGTCAAATTCTACATGGCTTTTGAAAGATGGCTGTCCAAACATCGGCCTATGACTCCTGTGGCCGAATTCAGCATTGCTGATCCTTTGGAATCTGTGTGATCTCCTCCTTCTCCCAATGAAGTTACTTTGGTGGGCAAAAAGGCCAGTAAAAAATTGGCAGTTAATTTAGGTGGATAGTGTGGCCTATATCAACCTTTTCTGTAGGTATATATTTCCTCTCTTCTTTCCTATCCTATTTTCCATATTTGACTTGGTAAAAATGAACCATTTTTCTTTCAGATGCTCCAGCTTTTGAGGAACGGTCTCTCAAACCTTTGCCGAAAATCCCTTCGTCAGGCGAAGAAGAAGCTACCAAAGTCCAGAAGAAACGCGGTCGACCAAAAGCGACAGTTCCTTCCAAAATTGGTCGGAAAAGATCCAAAAAAGAAGATGACATTAAGAATTTATTTGCTTATCTTTCTCAATCTAAAAAAGATTCAGGGGTGAAGTCTGCTCAGATTTTAACTTCATCCATTACCAAACCACAGGGAATAACTGAATCCATCTTTCTGCATGAGGAAACTATGGATGACAAGGATAGTGATAGCGAACTTCCTCATTTGGTCGAATCGCCGATAAAGGCTCCTCCCAAGTTACCTACTCCAATTTTGATTGATGCACCTAAACCCACTAGAAGCAAAATTTCTTTGACCCTGGCTTCTTTGGAAAAGCTTCGGTCGATGATAAAACCAAAGTCAGCATCTCCAACTCCCTTTGTTTCTGCTCCATCTAGCTCTTCTAAAGCTGAGAAAGCTAAACAACTTTTGAGTTCTCTAATAAGCACCTCTTTCTCCTCAGTTCATTCACAGGTAATAACAATAATAATTAATTTTTTGTTCAATATAGTTGAGACTTGAGAATATGTGATCAATCATTTCCCTTTTTTCCTGTCAAAGCCGCTGCAGAGACTCTTTTGGCCGATTTGGAATGTACCCCTGGGCTCTTGGCCAATCTCAACTCCTTCTTAGATCATCTGGCAACAATTTCTGCTTTTTTCAATTTAGCCCACAGAGATTCACTTGAGAACAAACCTTTACTTACCAAGCTCAGATCCTTGCAAGTGAAATTGGACGATGAAATGAAGGCCGCAAATAAAGTAGAAGGCCTGTACAAAACCGAGGAAAACATTATTTCCAATCTTGGTGGAGAAATAAAAGAACTAGAAAAACAGTTGGCCGATAAGAAGCAAAAGCTGGAACAAGCCAAGGGCAAGCAACTTAAGATTGCTGATTCTCTTGAACGACATGTTGAAGCTGCTCAAAATCTGGCCGAACAATGCCAATCGTGTGGGGATGAGGAAGAATTCGAGAAGAAGCAAGTTGAAAATGAAGCTGAACTGTAGAGAATCGAAGATGAGTGGATCAAAGCCAAGGAGTTCATAATTTTTTACTCCTTTGTAGTTTCATCTTCTAAAAATCTTTGAACATTCTCTCCTGGCCGAAATGTGGCCATTAACTTTCGTTTGTGATGTAATTCGGCTATAAGGCCTTGCACAATTAATATCTTTTCTCTCCTCCCTTAACAATTTCTTTTGGTTCGACCACGGGGCCAGGCTTCTAATTTCTTTAAGTATGAATGTATGAACAATAGTATTATTTTTTTGATATTCGGCTATGCGGCCTGAAATATATTTTCTTTTACCTTGCTCTGATCATTTGGATGTGAACTTCTTGTTTTGCATTAACATATTTCAAAGACACTTAACACCTTCCCACATGGCAGGGTAATACTTTTTTAAGAATCGGCCATTTATAGGTCGATCATGGATGTCTCCATCTAAACCTTGTAGGTGATAAGCACCACTCCTCAGTACTTTAAGAATTCTGAAAGGTCCCTCCCAATTAGGAGACCACTTCCCATACTTATGATCTTTTGAACGTATGGGTAAGATAGCCTTCCAAACTAACTTGTTTTCGGTAAAATTTTTAGGTCGAACTTTCTTATCATAAGCTTTTTCTATTTTCCTTTTTTGAACTTGTAAATGATCCAAGGCTAATAATCTAATATCATCCAGATCATCTAAATTGGCCATCATAGCATCATAATAGTCTAATTCACTTAGATTATTTTGTTTAGCCACTCTTAAAGATTGAACAGTTACCTCCATTAGTAGAATTGCATCATGCCCATAAGTTAGGGCGAATGGGGTAGTACCTATACTGGTTCTTTTAGAATTTCGATAAGCCCACAATGTTTTTTATAGTAATTCATGCCATGCCCAAGGGTTTTCGTCAATCATTTTTTCAATGCTTATTTTTAAGATTTTATTTGTTGATTCGGCCTGTCCGTTAGCTTGGGCATAATAAGGAGTTGAGTGTACGATTTCAAAACCATACTCCTCAGCAAACACTTTTACCTTGCTTCTAGTAAACACTATACCCTGATCAGTAGTGATTGATTGAGGTAGACCGAATCTATAAATGATATTCTCTTTAATACACTTTATCACTTCGGTCTGAGAGACCGAGGGCATTGGGATGGCTTCTACCCACTTAGTAAAATAATCAGTTGCCACTAAAATAAAAGCATCTCTTTTAGATGACTCTAGGTAAATTTTACCAATTACATCCATTGCCCACCCTCTAAATGGCCAAGGCTTAACAATGGATTGTAGCCAGATTGCCCGTGCATGCTGCACTAGCCCATGAATTTGATAGGCTTGATAGCCTTTAGCATATTTTAAGCAATCTTTTATAATAGTTGGCCAATAATAGCCATACCTTCTTATGAGCCATCTCATTTTAATATCAGCCTGGTGTGCTCCACAAATACCTTCATGAACTTCGGCCATGACTTGCACTGACTGAAACTGAGAAAGGCACAAGCACAACAGATCATCAACATTCTTTCTATACAATTCATCATCTAAAATGATGAATTTTAAAGCTCTTTTCCTAATCTTATATTCGGCCTGAATTGTTGGATTTTGCAAGTACTTTATGATTGGGAATCTCCAATCATCTTGAGCAACATCCAACGACAATACCAACTCATTAGGACCGAAGTTATTAACTAAAGACGATTCCAATCTTTTCTCTATAGTTATCGTCCTGGTAAGGACACTTGGAGGGATCTTTAATCCAAAATTTATCTAGCCAATTCATTTGCTTCATTGTTTTCTTTTCTAGGAACACATTTAAATAAAATATCAGCAAACAATCCCAACAAATGTTTGGCAATTCTGTTGTATTCAATCAAAGAATCACTAACACATTTAAAATCGCCAGATAACTACCTCAAAACTAACTGAGAATTGCCAACAACAACAATATTTGAAACATTAAAATCTACTAATAAACTAAGGCCGATAATGAGTGCCTCATATTCGGCCTGATTATTTGTACAATCAAAGTCTAGTTTGAATGATAATTGAGTTCTTTTGTTCGTAGGGGATATCAGAACAACCCCTGCTCCAGCCGATTCCTCAGTTTGAGAACCATAAAAAATTAAGATCCATAGAATCAGAGAAATACATCCAATCTCCATGGTTGGAAAAATTTTAGGGATTTCTCCCAAATTAGGGTGGCTTGCTAGGAAATCGACCAATGCTTGGCCTTTAATTGCCTTTTGAGGAGTATATTGCAAACAGAATTCGATCAAAACTAAAGACCATTTTGCAATTTTTCCCTTTACAATCGGCCTACTCAACATATACTTAACCACATCAGTTTGACATATTATATAAACCAAAACAAGCAACATGTAATATCTTAACTTAATACAAGAAAAGTACAAAGCCAAACATAGTTTTTCAATCTGTGTATATCTACACTCGATTTCATTTAACAGTTTACTAAGAAAATAAATGGCTTGCTCATGTCCATCATTTCTATCTTGAGCCAACAATGCTCCAATAGATTCTTCTGTAGCCGATATATACTGTTGGGAATCGAACAAGAGGGAAAAATAGAAGTGCGGAATATAAAAATTTTTCCTACGATCCCAATCCCATGAATCTAACTATGCATAACACAAAATCAAACCCTAACTACGAAGAGGGTTAGAACACTTACAGGATTTTTGTCTTCTCCGTTTTGCTCCAAGCTTCTACTCCGGACAGCGGTGAATGAGCAGCCCAAGTGTGCTGCCTCCAACGGTATCCACACCTAGCTAGAGCTTCAAGCCTTTTCTTTCTTCTTCCTTGTTGTTGCTAGAGGTGGAGAAGAGAGAGAGAGAGAAGAGAGCCTCCAAAGGGCTGGACGGCTAGGGTTTATTGTGCAAGCCTATTATGCCATGTCACACATAAGTGTGACTTATATAGGCAGCCCACTAAAGGGGGCTAGCCATAGGGAAGAAACCCTAATAGGGTTATGTGTAATTACTCTTAATTGCACATTAACCCCTATTATTTGTATCAAATACAAATAGGCCCATAAAGAACTATTCTTTATTCACTAAAACCCTTTCTCTCATAGACTTTAAAGCCCTTCTTGCATGATCAGTGTGTGACCCATTGGGTTCACATCATTAAGTAGTAGGAATAGCATAAGGTGTGCACAACGGAACTCTTTCCATTTAGGGTCTAATTGGAACTCCTTCCAATTCCCTAATTGATTATAACTCACTTATATCAATTAGGGCTTCTACTAACCATGAGTAACACCTAGCATGTGGCTCATGGTGTGGTCCTTAATGAGGTGAATAGTCATTTACAAAGAACCCTTCTGTTATAGTTTATAGGTTACAATTGCATCCTTCCTTCAACACAATGTCTCCAATTAAACTAATAGGACATGGAAGTCTGTCAAGTCCCTAGTTCAATTACTTTATACTCATTCATAGATATCAACTCATTGATGAACTCATGAAACTCTTTTCATATTCATCCTACCATGGCCATGGATTTAATGAGTTATATTATGAATGCTATATGAGACATTCTCTCTCTTTTTCCTGAGAGTGATGGATCCCTTGTTGATCACTCACATGCCTTCATACACATAGCAGTAGGGCCAATGAACACCTTTGCAGACCCCTGAATAGGATCTGCACTTAGTGTTATCAAACTTCTAAAGCTACATGCATAAGGCAACTATGGTGTCTCAAGTCTAAGGATTACTTGTACCACTATAACAATGAGAAACTGATTGACAGGCAGGATAAAACTCCATTCAGTTTATCTCATATCTTTGGTCACATTCAGTGTACCTATTCTCGTAATAGGCACCCACTTGTTGGTTGTAGTGTCTCCACACAAATAGCTTGAGACTAGCTATCCTCCTATAGAGTCAGCCTAACAAGTGCTAGTCCTATGGTTCATTACTGTCCATCATAGTGAACCTTCAACTAGGAATGCTTTAGGAGTTTAGTACAGAGATATATCTACAGTCTCAAAATTACAACTCTTTGTAATTCCATATTCTCAACTCTAACTCCATGGACATATTATGTAAATATAAACGATGCATATAAACATAATAGAATAAGCCCTTTTATTAAATCAATAATAAATGTGACATGCATAAATGAAATCAAATGATTGTTCCTAATCCCTAAACAATCATCTCTATGATTGGCTCTAGGGCATAATCCTAACATATACAACTTCAAGGGCTTTCCCTGCTTGGGTGGCATCAGCACCGATGGCCTCGTAAGATACTCTTTAAGCTGGTCGAATGCTTCCTGATGCTGCCTGTCCCACTTAAAGTCATCATCTGCCCGTATCTTCAACAGAGGAGAGAAGGCTTTGGTTCGCCCTGCACAATTAGAAATAAAACGGTGCAAGAAATTAACTTGACCGAGAAATCTTTGAAGTTCTTTTTTATTAGAAGGCGGTTTTGCATCAAACACACTAAATGCACATTTTAAGGGATTCATTTTTAAAGTATGGGCACGCATTCTTTCAAAAGACTTCCTTAGATCGGTCATATGAATGTCCAAATCTAAAGATTTAACAACCACATCATCTATGTACACTTCCATAAATTTTCCAATCATATCATGAAAAATACAATTCATAGCCCTTTGATAAGTTACCCCAGCATTTTTTGGACCGAATGGCATTACAACTCATTCAAAGGCACCAATGCTACCTGGGCACCTAAAGGCTGTTTTTGGTACATCGTCTTCAGCTATAAAAATTTGGTTATAGCCCGAATGACCATCCATGAAAGATAAGACTTTGAACCCTACTGCTGCATCGACCAACATGTCAACCACAGGCATTGGATATTCATCTTTTGGGGTGGCTTTGTTTAAGTCTCTAAAATCTATACACACTTTTAGTTTTCCGTTCTTTTTCAAGACTGGAACAATGTTTGAAAGCCACTCCACATACTTGGCCGTTCTAATGAACCTGGCCTTTAATAGTCTCTTTATCTCTTTTTTAACTTTGAGATGAATTTCTGGGGCCATTCTCCTAGGAGGTTGTTTATATGGTTTAAAACCTTTTTTGATTGGCAATTTGTGCTCAACAAATATTCGGACTTGGCAATTCATCATAATCCCAAGCAAAACAATCTTTGAATTCTTTTAATAAGCTGATTAATTTTTCTTTCCAGCTCTTTGGTAAGTTTTGATTAATGAAAATCGGCTTAGAATCTCCTAATAGTTTTACTTCTTGTAGTGGGTCTATGACTTGAGCTTTCTCACCACTCAACTTCCTAGGCTCTGGTTGTAATTCTTCCGTAGTAATTTCATCTGCATCTTCTCTAACACAATCGGCCAAACTGGCCGATTCATTAATCTCAGCCATGTAGGATTCTATTCTCTGCGTGGTTTCTTGATATGCTTGGATATCAAGATTTATTAAAACTTTTGTTTTTATATACAGTCCCTTGTGAGGCCGAATTCATATGGCAACCTCTATCCAACATTGGTGAAGCGACCTTAAGGGGTTAGCCATGTTTATTATATCCTGAAAATTCTAAGGGCTTTACATTCTTATCATAAAGAATAGCCTCAGCAAAGTTGGTTGCTAAGGCAAATGGGTGACTATCGGCCTGAATTACTTCAGCCTTGTCCCCATTCCAAATCATCAAACACTGATAAAGTGAAGATGGGACGCACAAGTTTGCATGAATCCAATCTCGGCCTAACAGGGCATTATAGTTAGAGGCCGAATTCATGACAAACAATGTTGTCATTTTAGTTTTATTTCCTACAGTTACTTCCATAGGAATAACTCCTTCAGGTTTTATAGCTCCACCCATGAAATTAACTATTGAAACCTCTGCAAGTAATAAATCTTTTTCGGTCTTTCCTAACTTCTTCATGACCGAAATTGGCATAATGTTTATAGAGGCCCCATTATCTACTAAACCCTTGAGATAGCTTTCCCATTAAAATGAGCTTTAATATATAAGGGTTTCAGATGTTTAGCCATGTTCTCACTCAGCTTGGTGAAAATAATACTTTCACTAGGTAATTCGGTCTGCACAGACCGATTAAAAGCTTCTGAAATTTCATTAATGGGGAGCTTTCCCTCAAAACCAACATCAATATCATCAGAAGACTGAGTCTGGCCTTTCTTAGCTCTAAAATCAGTAGGTAAAATAAAACCATGCTTACCTGAACCCTAGTGGGTGGAAGAGAACCGAATTGAATAGTGTCATTGTCATCAGCATTAAAATCATCGGCCTTTAAAATCTCATCTTCCCTGCACTTCTCAATAGCTACTTAAAGAGACTTCTTCTCCTCCTCGAGTGCTTCCAAGCGCTTCTAGATATTATACCGAATCTGGTATCCTCCTGTCTTCTTGATCAGCTCTCTTTTATATTCAGCTTACATTCTTTGAAGACTCCTTTTCTGGGTTTGAGTCATCTCAGGTTGACCGAACTTTGGGTGACGAGCCTGAGCCCATCTTTCTGGCTGAGTCGGCCTTGGCTTCACCATTCTGGGCTTGATCAAGTTACGCAAATCACCCTCAACAGTCCCAGAACTGGATGCTTGACCTTTGGTCATTTTATCGACCTGATTGCCTCTGGCTTGATAATCATTTCTCACAGTGATTTGTAAGCCTTGAATTTTTGAGTACTCATCAGGTCGAATCCTTTTGTTGCTATCATCAGCCTTTCAATAACCCTTTCTCAGGCTTCTAGCATGCTCTTCATTTTCTTCTTTTATTATCTTCTCTTTTTCAACCCTAGCCTTGTACAGGTTACTTGATCTGAATTTTTGTTCATACTTGTTCGCCCTCTTGGCTGTAGCATTTGCAACTTCGGCCTCGTTAAGGCTTCTAACTTATAACTCGCCTCTATAAATAGAGACTCCAACATCTCCAATCATAGCCTTCTTCAAATTTTCAGGATCGTACTAGGGCATTGCCAATTTCTTATGACATCCTCGACAATAGAGTGGGTGACCATAAATGTCACTGATGTGCTCTATAGCTACCTTTGTCCATCTCTTGACAACACTGGAATCTAGCCTCCCAGAGTAGGCATAGGTCTCACCTTTAGCCTTAGGGAGAAATGAGACCGATTTCACAGCTTCATTTCGCTGTTGCGGAGCCTGCATAACAGCTTTTCCTTTATCTTCTAATCTCTTTCCAACATTTTCGGTCTCTTTGGTTGACACATTTGAATCATCCACCTGTAAAACAACCATGTTAACTGGAAACTCAAAAGGAAAAAGATTTTCATCAACTTGATGAACAGTTTGCTCCTCAGGGAATTTCAACTTTTCATTATTTATCGACCTTTGAATGGCATCTCTTAACACAATACAACTATTTGTTGGATGTGTCCAGCAATCATGCCATTTGCAATATTTTTTATCTTTCATTTCTTCTGCAGATGGGATTTTATGCCTGTCTAGCAACTTAATTTGTCCATCTTTTAATAATAGGTCGAATATCTGCTCAGTTTTAGAGAGAGTCGAAATCATATTTCTTATCCCTAAAATTGTTTCCACTTTGACCACCATTATTTGGTCTCCTTTGAAAATTTTGTTTTAGCTCTTGAACCTTAGACTTTACCAAGGCCCTGCACGTATAAGGCCGATTAATGTTTAATTCGGCTGTGAACCACGGGTTTCGATCGGCGGGAGGAAAACCCTTCTTTTGTAAAAGACTTGTAGATATTTAAATGAATAAAAATCTGGTTTTTAAAAGGTTCACAAAAACAATCAAACAAAGAGTCGCCACCTCATTTTTTAAGGAAAAAAGGAAAACCTTGAAAATAGTTTTAAAAAGAAAGCCTTTGAAAACCAAACACATGACTCCGATCAAAGAAAAGCAGGTCTAATCAAAACAAGAGAGGATTCGGAGACTAAGTTACGACGTGGGAAGGTTCTAGGAAACATCCTATAGGCACCCACATCGCCCCAAAATGGGTCTCTGAATTTATATGGGCTATTTCAATCACTTCCTAATTAGTCACCATGCATATGCAAAGAAACATCCATAAACCAATCACATTCATCCACGAACATCCATAAAGCATATAAACATCCATAAAGCATGCAAACATCCATGAACAAATATGAGAGATATGGAAAGTAGTAGAGAGGGAGAGAATAGGCAAACAAATCCATCCTATCCACTAACAAATATGTGATGGATAAATGAATAAGCAAACAAATCCATCCTATCCACTAATAAATATGTGATGGATAAATGTATAAGCATGGGTCCATTCTACTCCACTAGCATATATGTGATGGACAAATGGATAAAAAGAAAGAAAAAAAGAAAACCTAGGATACTTAGTATCCTAGGGCAAACTTGAACATCAAATGAGCGCCTACGTACCTTACATACAAAGACATAAGGATCAAAGTCCACGTAGTTCGATTGAGAAGGGGTTACTCCCTTTACAATGAACTATAAACCCTAAGTTTCCATTAAAAGAAAAGAAGAGTTTAAAAAGAAGAAGAATTTCCAAAAAAAAAAGAAGTTTGAGAAAAGTAGAATTCTAAAAGAGATAGAACTCTAGATAAAACAGAATTTTAATGAAATTAGAGTTCTAAAAGAGATGAAACTCTTATTCAAAAAGGAGTTTTAGAAAACATGGAAACTTAAGAACTACAGTCCAAAGTAAAAAGAATAACCCAAAGGAGGGAGAAGAGAACAATTCATAACAAACTTACCATGAACCACTTACCATATGCAAATTATCCCGAAACATCGAGAAAACACCAATTAATCACCCTATGTATTCTATAGGGCAATTATTAAGTTCAAATCAACCATATTCATGCTCAAATCATCATTAGAAGACCTAATTCAAATTTGGACAGAATACTAAATATGCATATAATGACCTAATACTCATGCAAATAACAAAAATCAAGAGAAAAACAAAACCCTAATATGCTCCTATATGCCCTAAACACCCTAACATGCATAAAAATATCAAAGACATGCTAAATATGAATTACCACGATGAAAATATCATATGACAATTCAAAACATGAAAATAAAATCTAAAATGATGCTTTATGTAAGTACTTTATGTAAGAGTAGGAAATTATCATCCTTACGGCGAGCTTTCTTAAGTAAAATTATCCGGAGATAATTCTACGTAGAAGCCACTCCGCATGAATGATTTCTTCACATATTCTACGTAAAAATATATATCTAAGAATGCAAAGAAACTCATAGCGCACTTAAACACACTCCAGAAAGCACCCATGCACAACCTCACCCTCTAAGGACGATAATTATTGTAATACCCCGAATATTCATTGATTTATTTTACGTGTATATTTGGTGGAATTATACACAAGGTGATAACTTTAAATATTTTATATTGAAAATGAAGATTTGGTAAGTTGGATGTTGGGAGACATTACATTAAATTGCTTTGGGTGAAGAAGATAATTAGATGGTGATTTTATATATATATATGGTACGGTGGAGGAAAGAAAAGTAAGAGAAGATAAGAAAAGAAAGATGAAAGAAGTGAAGAAAAGTCAAAAGAAAATAAAGAAGAAGAAAAAGTGGCGTGAGAAGAGAAGAAAAGAAGGAAGAAAGAAAGAAAAAAGCGGCGGGTAGGTGTGGAAGAAAGAAGGGGAAATAAATGAAGAAAGAGAAAGGGAGGTAGGGACGTAAGTGAGAAAGAGGGCAATAAATAGAGAAGAAGAGAAGGAGAGAAAGAAGAAGGAGCAGGGAGGAAGCGAGAGAGGCAGAGGCCGACTCCCGATCATGGAGTTCCAATCCCACGTATGCAAGTATAGATTTTATATTTTTGAGCAGATTCATGCGTCTACAGTGGTGGTTATTCATTTTATTCACTCATTTTTGAGGTAGGGGGTTTAATTCTTGTACAGTGAATGATGATTATTTTGAAGCATATATTAAGATTTGATTTATGCAAGAAGATAATTATTGATGGTGATATATTTGACGTTTATGATGGTTGATTTCATTGACATATGGATTATATTTGAGGTTGATGATTTGGAGTTCGTATTATTTGATTTATATATTATTTTGAATATATAAATGCTTGCATGTGATTTTTGAAACATTATTTATTGTATAGGAATTAAATTTCTTATTAGGCTATTGTTCGCTCACCCCAATATATTTTCAGGTGATTATTGTTGGATGCACGTAGTAGAATTCGGGTCGAGATTTGGAGAAGTTATCATGTACATGTATTTTTATTTAAAACTGATGTAATTTTATTTATTTTGTTGGCTAATGTATATTGATGATGAGTTTTGGGTTAACCATGGCTACCCGCAGCTGCGTAATACTCTGTGTTTTCAAAAGGAATGTATTTTTGAAAATGTTTATTTGTATGGAGCTCAAAAAAAAAAAATTGTACTTGTTATTGTTTATAAATTTTGGGGTGTTACAATTTGGTATCAGAGCTAAGGACGACTCTGACTTTTGGATGGGAGATGATGTGGCAATAGTCCCAATAGGACCAACAGTCCCAATAGGCCCAAGATGGGTGAGGGTGAGGGTGAGGGTGAGGTTGAGTGAACCAACAGTCCCAACAGTCCCAATAGGCTCAATAGGGTGAGGGTGAGGTTGAGGGATGAGTCATATATTTCACATCAAAAGCGGACAAGTCCAAGATCTGGGAAAATGAAGGTATTGTTTTGTATGAGATGGCATGGTTGAGTTAGTACGTACCGCGTGTGGTACTTGTGGTTTATTTGAAATTCTTTATGAGAAAATACAATACCTATTTTAGAAAAACTGTTTTCTTGAAAATGGAAAAATTTTGTTTGATTTATGAGCTCTTTTAAAATCAGAGTTTTGCAGTGGAAGCGTAGTGGTATAACCCATAAGTATTTGATCTGAGGCTATTCAAATTTCGAGGACGAAATTTCTTTTAAGGGTGGTGGAATGTAATACCCCGAATATTTATTGATTTATTTTACATGTATATTTGGTGGAATTATACACAAGGTGATAACTTTAAATATTTTATATTGAAAATGAAGATTTGGTAAGTTGGATGTTGGGAGGCATTACATTAAATTGCTTTGGGTGAAGAAGATAATTAGATGGTGATTTTATATATATATGGTACGGTGGAGGAAAGAAAAGTAAGAGAAGATAAGAAAAGAAAGATGAAAGAAGTGAAGAAAAGTCAAAAGAAAATAAAGAAGAAGAAAAAGTGGCGTGAGAAGAGAAGAAAAGAAGGAAGAAAGAAAGAAAAAAAGGGGCGGGTAGGTGTGGAAGAAAGAAGAGGAAATAAATGAAGAGAGAGAAAGGGAGGTAGGGACGTGAGTGAGAAAGAGGGCAATAAATAGAGAAGAAGAGAAGGAGAGAAAGAAGAAGGAGCAGGGAGGAAGCGAGAGAGGCAGAGGCCGACTCCCGATCATGGAGTTCCAATCCCACGTATGCAAGTATAGATTTTATATTTTTGAGCAGATTCATGCATCTACAGTGGTGGTTATTCATTTTATTCACTCATTTTTGAGGTAGGGGGTTTAATTCTTGTACAGTGAATGATGATTATTTTGAAGCATATATTAAGATTTGATTTATGCAAGAAGATAATTATTGATGGTGATATATTTGACGTTTATGATGGTTGATTTCATTGACATATGGATTATATTTGAGGTTGATGATTTGGAGTTCGTATTATTTGATTTATATATTATTTTGAATATATAAATGCTTGCATGTGATTTTTGAAACATTATTTATTGTATAGGAATTAAATTTCTTATTGGGCTATTGTTCGCTCACCCCAATATATTTTCAGGTGATTATTGTTGGATGCACGTAGTAGAATTGGGGTCGAGATTTGGAGAAGTTATCATGTAAATGTATTTTTATTTAAAACTGATGTAATTTTATTTATTTTGTTAGCCAATGTATATTGATGATGAGTTTTGGGTTAACCATAGCTACCCGCAGCTGCGCAATACTCTGTGTTTTCAAAAGGAATGTATTTTTGAAAATGTTTATTTGTACGGAGCTCAAAAAAAAAAAAATTGTACGTGTTATTGTTTATAAATTTTGGGGCGTTACAATTATCCTCGAAAAGGATAATCATCCATACACCTATAAAGATGAGGATTACACAGCAAGTGTCCTATACAAAAGATGCTTAAAATCATGCATATAATTGAACCATGAAGAGAAAATGGCCTAAACACATCAACTAATTTTCTGTGCAAAACGTACCTCTATCCTTAAGGGAGAAACTATCCTAACAGCAAGCAATTCGGAATCCTAATCCACTAACATGCTTTTTCACATCATCTTTGAATCATATACACTCTAAAATATAGAGTATATATGATTCCTAATTCAATATTAAGCCATGATTATGCAGAGAATAGAATTGAAGAAGAAGGAATCATAAAAGAGAATAAGGATGCTTACAACAAAGCGTTAGTCTTCGCTGCGTTCTTCCTTCTTGTTGGTCTTGATTACCTTCTAGTTCCTCTTCAAAATTGCAATAGAAAGCTCTCTCCAAGTGATATGGGTGTGTTCAAATTCGTGGTCCCTCTCTGTCTAATGAATATGAAGTGTCAAATAGGTAAAAAGTCCCTAATGCTGATGAATGAGCCTCTATTTATAACCAACCAACCATGTGAACCAATGGTTGAGATTAATTCACCATAAAACCAATCTAGGGCTGTAATTAAATCCCATGAATGTTAAACAACTCAAAACCACCTCCCAATAGGCTTAGAAGTCCTTTGGAAGGCTGAAATTCGGAGTGGTAGAGTCCTATTCCGTCAAAAATGCAAAGAGAGACAAATCAGGATGGGGCTCTCGGGTGACCGGTTAGACCGGTTGGCCAACTGGTTGGACCGGTTGGGGTGAACCAGTCACTCGAGAGTGAAGTCAGGTTTCCTCGGTTTTGAGGATTCCTGACCCGGTTCGGACTCTTAACTTCAAACGGACTTAAATTCTTCATTTTAACTCCGATTTGAGTGATTCAAAAGCCAAAATTTCAAGGATTCAATGTAGAATAAGCCTAGAATATTCTTGAACCAAGAATCCCTAGCCATGGTCAAGTGGTTGGGTTTTCACAAGGCGATTAACCGAAAAAGGGTCAATTAGCCATAGGGTAACATGGTGAACCAATCCAAAATCTATTAATAAATTCAATTGGCTCTTAAATTGGACTCATTTCATCATTCTAAGATCAATGGAACACTCCGGAACAAATTTGGAGGTCAATTAGAAAATATACAAAGTAAAAGACGAAACTGCCCTTCAAGTCAAAAGTTCTAATTAACTATCCAAACCTATCTGGAATTGAACCAAATTTGACACACATATCCAAAATGATCCTAGAAACTAAATGCAAGTGATGGGACTCAACAAAGAGACAAAAATATGCATGCAATGATGACCTATTCTCCTAAGGCTTAAAAGGGTAAAAGTGTCCTTTAAGACTTAGGGACTCCTAGATGCTTCTAAACCTAACCAAATGCTATCATGATCTCATGGCGATGAAAATGGGGTGTCTACAGATGCCCCTCATTGGTGGAGTTTGCTTCGCAAATGACACCAATGTTAGAAAAGACAGCCCATTTTCACAAGAAAAGGGCAAGGAACCAAAGCTTGAACTTCCACAGTGACTACTGGGGATGTTCATGACTGCTATAATGTACACTTGTACAGAATAGGGGGGTTGTGTGTGACTATGAAAGTCATTTAAACACACGGTACTCTCATATGCCTATTCTTTCTAATAGCGGAACATATACTTCTATAATATACGCTCATTCTTTATAATGAGGACACGCACAAGATAGGTGGTGTGTGTGATCACGAGGATCATTTAAACATACTATACTCTCATATGCCTATTCTTTCTAATAGGGAAACATATGCTTCTATAATATACGCTCATTCTTTCTAATGAGAACACGCACAAGATAGGGGGCGTGTGTGACCACAAGGGTCGTTTAAACACACTATACTCATCAAACAATATCATGAAACTTTAATTCTAACAACTTGGTTAAAATTAAGTGAGGGCAACGAATCCATTGTACTATAATTTCCTCAAGAAATAAATAGCAATGCAAAACAATTCATGTATGTGACTGAAAGAGTCATTTAAACATACTATCACAACCACTTCTATCCAAATAGTGACAAGTTTTATTTTAACAATATTTGTTAAAATTAAGCAAAGCAAATATTCCAGTTGTGCTATCACTTCAGGAAAAAGCATCTATCGCAACGATAAAAGTCGTTGCGATAACCTCAAAGTCGTTGCAATAAATACCTATTGCAACGACAACACTATCGTTACAAGCCGTTGCAAAAACCTCCGTGGTAATAGGTTATTGCAACAACAAATATCGTTGCAATACCAATTTCGTTGCAATACACCTCCATTTAATGCAACGATTTTATTGTTGCAATCAATTTATGTTTTGTTGCGAAAAAGTATTGCAACGATATTATTGTGGCAATATACCTAAAAATAACAATATTTTTAATTAAAAATATTATTTATCGCAACGACTTTGGCGTTGCAATAAGGTATTGCAACAATTCTTGCCGTGGCAATAACTTATTACTACAACCTTTCCCGTTGCAAAAAAAAATTATTTTAATTAGAAATATTATTTATCGCAACGACTTTGCCGTTGCAATAAGGTATTGCAACAATTATTGTCGTGGTAATAACTTATTACTACAACCTTTCCCGTTGCAAAAAAGAATTATTTTAATTAAAAATATTATTTATCGCAACAACTTCGGCGTTGCAATACGTTATTGCAACAATCCTTCCCGTGGCGATAACTTATTGCTACAACCTTTCCCATTGCAAGAAAGAATTATTTTAATTAAAAATATTATTTATCGCAACGACTTCGGCGTTGCAATACGTTATTGCAACAATGCTCTCCGTGGTAATAACTTATTGCTACAACCTTTCCCGTTGTAAAAAAGAATTATTTTAAGTAAAAATATTCTTTATCGCAACGACTTCGGCGTTGCAATACGTTATTGCAACAATGCTCTCCGTGGTAATAACTTATTGCTACAACCTTTCCCGTTGCAAAAAAGAATTATTTTAATTAAAAATATTCTTTATCGCAACGACTTTGGCGTTGAAATATGTTGTTGCAACAATGCTTCCCGTGGTAATAACTTATTGTAACAATCTTTTCCGTTGCAAAAAAGAATTATTTTAATTAAAAATATTATTTATCGCAATGACTTTAGCGTTGCGATAAGGTATTGCTACATCTCTTCCGTGGCAATAACTTATTGCTACGATCTTTCTGGTTGCAAGAAAGAATTATTTTAATTGAAAACTTTATGTATCGCAACGACTTTGCCGTTGCAATAACTTATATATATATATATATATATATATATATATATATATATATATATATATATATTTTAAAATAAAAATCTGTCGTTTCATGGTGACTTATACCTGTACCCTATTTAAGGTAATGAAACTATCTAAAATATGATATCTCAATCCCAAACTTATCCAAATTAATTCAAACCCAAACTTTAAACATTCATTTAACTAATGAAGCCATCCAAAATGTCATTACAAATTGAAAATAAATCAACAAAGATATTAAAGTATCCATATCACTATATTAAAAGCTTCAAGCTTTAACTTTTTCCAAAATGTCATTACAAATTAAAGCTTCAAGCTTCAAGCTTTAACCTTTTCCAAAATGTCATTACAAATTAGAGCTTCAAACTTCAAGCTTCAAGCTTCAACCTTCTAAAATGTCATTACAAATTTTGAAGTAAATCAACAAAGATACTAAAAGCATCCAAAATGCAAAAAATCCAGCTAATTAGCAACCATTTACTCCAAAGATACTAAGCATCCAAAATGCAGGAAATTCCAGCTGATTAGCAACAATCTACTCCTGTAAAACATTGCAAAGAAATAAAAAAAATTAGAAAGTGAGAGAGAGAGACTAACTAAAAGAGAATCAAATATTCAGACAATGATATTTCCTCAATGAATTGCATATGGCAACTGCTATCAATTTAAGATTCAGATCCAGACCCATTTTATATTGGACTTGGGAAAATTACAATATCTCCAATTTTATTTTATTTTATTTTTTATATTTCACCAATCATACATCATACGGATTGTCTAGTTAGGTCAATGAATCAACCTATTCGAAACCCATAAGCTGGATAAATTCTTCCTTTGTGAATAAGTTAGGTTTTACAAGATTTAGAAGTGTACTAGTATTTAAGAAGGACCAAAGAAAAACTATTAGAAGTTCATGGAAAGCATTTAAGTGATAAGACTAGGAACTAGAAAGCATCTTGAATGATCATCATCCCTTCTACAATGAAAGAAGCTTCTACTACTATCAATAATGTGGTTCAGGGTACTAGAAATATGATCATAACTTTCCAAGCCTATGTAAAAAAGAAACGATCAATCAATATATTACAAGGTCTTAGCTAGGCATAGTTATCAAAAGTGGGCCTCATTCATGTCTTCATGATCTATTAAATGCATGGCAATTCTAAAATACATATGCAAGTAGGAAAAAAAAAAACTAATTCAGTGACTTAAAAAATTCAAGTAGCAGCTCAAGAGGTAAATTATAATAACAAAGAAAAGAGCACAAAAACCCACAAGTTATAGAATAAAAGAAGAATATCAAAATGCATAGAATGTCTTTTCCCAAAAAAAAAAAAAGAGGACATACCATATTTTTCAATAGTATCAAAAAGCTTCACTATATCATTTTTTAATGTACCAATCTACCAAATATAAGAAAACGAAAGACAAAATATAGAACCATCCACAGAAACAGTTGATGCAAGCATATTTAAAGCAAGAAAAACCAGTATAACCATAGTCAAATTATAGAGGATTGATCCGTGGCGTCGGAGGATCGATCCATGGTATTTTAGAATAGCAATTTTGCTTCTGCCTCTGTGGATGGATCCATAGCCTCTGGGGATCGATCCATGGTATTTTAAAAATGCAAATTTTGCTTCTGCTTAGATGGATCGATCCATGACATATGTGGATCGATCCATACTGCTCTAGAAATGCAAATTTTGCTTCTGCCTAGGTGGATCGATCCATGACATAGGTGGATCGATCCATACTGCTCTAGAAATGCAAATTTTGGTTCTGTCAACCCAGATCGATCCGGCATAAACTCGGATCGATCCGGGATCTGAAAAACAGTTATTAAATTTTGGTTCTAGCGTTATGGATATGTTAGGAAAATAAATCTATAAGAAGAAAATTTGGAAAAAATACTTGATAATATATAAAACATACATAATCTACAGGATTTATGTTCATGAAATTGTGACTAAAGGCTTTATACTAACTATCTATCTCCTGCAACCTCCTCCACCTCCGAGCTTGTGACTTCCGGTGTCAAAAAATACAACACTTAATTCAATGCAAGGAAGAATTACAACTAAAGCCCACTTTCAGATATATTATGACAACAAGCATAAACAAAACACAATTCTAAATCAGATATTTTATCATTGAAACAAAGACCAAAATGCACCCATCACAAGCAACAAATGCATTCTATGCTTCAACTCCACAACCCAATAAAGAATGCCTAGGGGGAACGAAATCATTCTATTGTACAGATATTTTGGCACCTCACAATCCTACAAAGATTTTAAAATAAAATATCAGAGCATAAAAATAACCTGGACTCCTGAATGTGTTTCATGCATAAAAGAAAATGACTTATTCACAATAGTTTCAAGAACTTCCAATTGGTTCTTAGAAATCTTGGGTACTGTCCGACAACATAGCTACCAGAAAGTTCCCAAAAAAAAAATTATGAAAACAAATATTGGAAACCAATCACAAACTTACTTGACACATTCCTTAAGGTCAGGTTATTTATAGTTCCTCTAACTACCAATCGCAACACTCTATCCCATTGTTCATAGAATACAGGCCAGCCTACACTGTTATTTAAAGAAAACACAAGCCAGATTGTAAATAAAATCGATTCTTCTCATCATTTCGAGCAGAATAATGGTAAATTTCAAAGCACTAGGATGTGTCATGGTCGGATTAGTAATTAGAGAGGTTTCAAAGAGGATAGATATAAATCAAATCAACGATTTTGTACCCCCATATATCATATTCATCCTATTGGCTATGCATTCTATAGCCATCAAAGTTATCATATTTATAAAGAGTATCAAGAAACAAAAGTAAATTAAATTAAATTTTGGTATACCTATTTCTGATTGGCTAGCATTTGCATGAACTCCTATCTCATAGTCTGTCAGAGAAGCTCTATTTCTACAGCCCTGTGAACCCATGAAAAAGCGCGTAGCCCACAAGGGATTTGGCGAAAGATGGGATATAGGAGTGGTGAAAGATAACAAACGAAAAGGAGTCGCCACCTCATTTTTTAAGGAAAACAGGAAAACCACAAAAATGTTTTATTTTCAAAACCACATGACTCCATTAAAGGAAAAGCAAAGTTTTTGAAACCAGAAAATTGGATTCAGGGGCTAAGTTACGATGTGGGAAGGTTTTGGGCCAAAGCCCATAGGCACCCACATCGCCCGAGTTGGTCTCTTAATTTAATTGGGCTAACGTAATATCTTTTTTCACTCAAATATCAGCAAATATCATCACAAGGCAGCATGCATATCATATATTCCATCCAATCATCCATGCATAATCAATCAAACAAAACAAAACAGAAAAAAAAAGAAAAAAAAAGAAAAACCTAGGATACTTGGATCCTAGGACGGACTTGAGCCTCACAAAGAGCGCCTACGTACCATGCAGCGAAATACATGGATCAAAGTCCACGTAGTTCGAAAAGAATAGGGTTACAACCTAATACAAACCTATGGTAAACATCCTAGGCTTCCTTGTTTGAAAATGTATTGAATAATCCAAAATTGAAAACTTCCACAAGAGGAAAACCTTGATAGAAAACCAGAATTTTATTAACATAGGAAACCTTTGATAATTACCATGTGTTCGTATTAAGAAGTAACCCTAGGAGGGAGAAGAGAAAAGAAAGAAGAAAAGTGAATTAGGGCACTTCATACCCTACTTACCTGAGCGCAAAAGCTCCAAGCATTAGCCATTTCAAGCCATAGCAGCCCTATTTGCAATAGGACAAGCATTGTACCTGTTTGCACCCTTACAAGTACACAAAATCATGCAAAGAAAGCAATATGCAAATCTGGACAGAACCATGACAAGGCCTGAAACTATCCATTAATCATGCAAACAACAAGAATAATGAATAACTAAAGACTCTAACTCAATCCTACATGCAATGACTCGACTAACATGCATAAAAACTTACCAAAGACACACTAGCAAGCATAAGAGACTCCAATAAGATCAATAAATATGATAGCAAAGCACATTCTAACCAAAAAGATGATGTTTTATGTAAAATATGAAAATAGGCCTTCCTACGGCAAGCTTTCTTAAGCAAAACTATCCTAGGATAATTTCACATAAAAAAGTCATTATGGGGAGGTGCAATCAACATATCCTACGTAAAATATATATATTAGAACCCAATGGAAGTGATTTCATGCTTAAACACATCACAGAAAGCTCTCATACAAAACCTCACTCAACGAAAAGGATAATTATCCTTAGAAAAGGATAATGTCTCCAAAAACCCTATAAACTCTACTATATAAATGCAAACCTAGCATGATTCAACTATATGCAACATATATAGAATGACTATGATGAGAAAAAACTCAAAAAGCTAAGCTAAGCATGCTGTATGAAACTTGTGCGAATTCAGGGTTATCGAAACCCTAATTTCACAACCATGCATTAAAACCTATGAAACGACTCTAAGACATGCTCAAATTATCATGAATATCATTCATATAACATATATTAACTAACAGCAGCATCAATTCATGATAACAATCACAGCAACCTAAACATGTGAACTAGGCATGATTTAAGAAGATAGAAAAGATAATACTATCAAATCCTTAGTAAACCAGGGATTATCAAGCATATAAAGCTATAAATCATCTCAAAATCATTCATACAACATCACACAAGCATTGAATTCAATCCATAAGAAAAGCTATTTCATGCATTACAACTATCCTAGAAGAAGAAGAAGAAGGAGAAGAAGGAGGAGCAGAAAACTCATGTTCAGCATTAAAGGGACATGCTTACCTCTTGTAGACTCTTCCTTGTCTTCAAAATTCTTGTTTCCTTGCTTGCTTGGGGTTGAAGAGCCTCCTCTTGATGTCCTTCTAGCTCTCCAAACTCGTAGCTCCCTCTCTCTCTAAGTGTAAAGTGCAATTAACCTCCCCCCATGTGCTGAATACCATGTCCTTTATATAGAGGACTGACCCCATAAACCAATGGCTAAGATTAATTCATTAAACAATGATCCTAGGGCTATTAGAGACTCTCTTGGTGCTCAAACAACTCAAACTTACACACTCCTAAGAGCAAACAAGTTGTTTTAGCGGAGGAAACCGTCAAAAGAGGGAGAGAGGAGTCAGAAGTTGAGTTAAAGATGGACTCCTTGGGTGACCAACTAGGCCTGGACGGTTAGCCGTCTGGGCTTGGACGGCTGACCGTCCAGCCCCGGACAGTCACCCAAGAGCTCTCCTTGTTTCACTCCGGTTTTGACTCCTACTCGCTGTAGAAGTCCTAAAATCTTCAAATTAAGTCCGATTTTGACGAAATAAAAGCCAAAACGACCGTGTTTCGAAGGGGAACACATTTTTAAGCATTTTAGGACAAAAATACTTAACCATGGGTGCATGGTTAGGCTTTACAAAGGTGGTTAACCATAGTGCTTCACTATCGCTAAACTGGGTTTGTACACAAGGTCGAACCAAATGCTTTCCCAATCAAAAGTCGATCTTTCTAAACATATTTAGGATATAAATAAGGCCCAATTGAAGTTAAATGAGAGAAAATTGGTTGGGTCTTATGAGTCAATTTGAGCAAACCAAGGAAGGGTCTTTTAGCCAACCTGAACCATTACGAGCCGAACTGATCTTAAACCATTAATTCATGAAATTGAACCTCTATATAGACTCTATGTACTCATATGAACTCGATGGAATGATTCGGGATTCATTCCAAAGTCAAATGGAAAATATACGGCTTAAAAGACGATTATGCCCTTAAAGTCGCAAAAGTTCTTATTGACTGTTGAGATAAACTCCAAATCACTTTAAAATTCATACGCATGATATTCAATGCCATAGAAACTCAATGCAAAAGACTAGACTCGAAAAAGACTCAAAACCCTACATGAAATGATATGTCCTAGTTAAGGTGACAAAAATGGGGTGTGACAAAAGCCCCTCATTGGTGAACAAGTTTCACTTGTGAGCCAATGATCAAAGAACAACCCATTTTTGTTCAATGGATTAATCTCATTAATACCACCAAACTCAAATGGAACCATAAGGATATACTTCGTCATATCCAAGCATGCGACGATTTCATCGAAGCAAAGAATTGATTGCATTTCAATGCATGCTAACATTCGTTGGTGCGCTCATGCAAATGCCTTTACCCTGCACTAATTTCATTAGTGATATAACAACCCATTTTTGTTTGATGGATTAATCTCGTTAATACCAACAAACTCAAATGGAACCACAAGGATAGACTTCGTCATATTCAAGCATGCGACGATTTCATCGAAGCAAAGAATTGATTGCATTTTAATGCATGCCAACATTCGTTGGTGCGCTCATGCAAATGCCTTTACCATGCACTAATTGCATTAGTGATATCCACATGGTCTTCTCATGATGCAAAGCTAGTTGCACTAGTGCATCACAAGGTATCCTACCAATTGCATTGGAGTTCTCAAAACGAGTTATTTCATAACTCGTAAGTCATCATTTTATGCGAAATCATCATTGAATTGAATGTCCATCAATCCAAAACCAAGTGCATTTCATGCAAGTCTCACTAGGGATGATAAAGATAGTGGGTTATTTCATAACTCATGAATCATCATTTCATGTGAAATTATGCCACTTTCAGTGGAAATAGCAAAGATAGTGAGTTATTTCATAACTCATAAATCATAATTTCATGTGAAATTATGCCACTTTCAGTGGAAATATCAAACTCATGAATCATCATTTCATGTGAAATTATGCCACTTTCAGTGGAAATAGCAAAGATAGTGAGTTATTTCATAACTTATAAATCATAAACAATTCAAGCAATCCATCAACTGATTTGTTACTCCACCCATATAAACATTTAAGTTGAAACAACCTAACAACAAATGACAACTTAGTTAACTTCTTACAACCAGGATACAACTTTTGTTCAACATCTCGTAACAATCGAAAAAATTTGCTAGCATTCTCATTTGGTTCCTCTCGGTCAGGCCTATGCAAATCGTCATCTCCATCAATTGTGGTACTACCCAAGTTCTCTCCTCTAATCATGTTATTTATCATCTCATATGCACGAGCATCATCACATCTTTCTTCACTTGTTTCATTGTCTACGCCCTCAACATTATCATTAGATGACTCAGTGAACCTATCCTCCCCATGAAAAGTCCATATCTTGTAATCCGAATCGAATCCATGCCTGAATAGATCCATTTTTACTTGATCATGTGTCTTATGAATCACATTAACACACCGACGACACGGACACTGAATCGTATTGCTCCTCGATGCCACATTTGCAAACGCCATCTCGAGAAATGCTTTCATCCCATGTTGCCATTCTAGTTTACCCCTGTCCGCAATGGACATCCAACTCTTATCTATCGGCATCCTAACATTGAACACAACAGCATAAAATCAGGGTATTGTTCTTATAGTGATTTGTTGAATACACTATTTGATTAAGACAGTGTGTTGGAACTAATTATAGAATACCAGTTGTGCATAGGTTTTTATTTTTTGAATCTATTAAATATAAATGCATATTAATTTTGTGTTACGTTTTTGGGTGATAACTTCTAAATTGTCTTGTTTAAAATTAGGATACTCAATAATTTTTTGATTCATAAATATTATTATTATTGAATGGTTTGATATCTTTTGATTGAATATAACATCTTTGAAATTGAAGCGAGAAGAGATTAAGTAAGATTTTACTTTCAAAAATTCACAGCAAACTAAATTTTCACATAAACTGTTTTCTTCTTATCTATTCTTATAATATAATTAAGAGTTCTACTGACATAAGCAAAGTGCTGATGTGTTTCTTTAATGAGTCTTCCCTCCAAAATGCATTCTTCTCATCATCTTTGGCCCCACATATGACCCCACAAATGATGTCAGCAACTCCCTAATCTATTTTTTTTTCCCTATTTTTCCTTATATTATATCCCGGGGCCTCTTGCCACTGTTCCTGTACGTGTCACCTCCATTGCCTTTTCTAAATTTTGTTTTTGTTTTTTTTTTTAATTCAAAAAATGAAAAAGCAAAAACATAACTGTAAGCCAAAACATCTCCTCATCAGTCATAAACAACTCAGAGGAGAGACACAGAAGATATGAGAGAGTGATTTCAAATTTCAAAATTTGAAATCTTTAGTTTCACCCCCTTATTTCCCTCTCCCACTGCTTCACTCTCCTCAAATCCAACCGAGAAGACGGTCCACACCACGCTCCTCCATGCCGATGCATAGGTTTCTCCCTCTTCTTCTTCTTCTTCTTCTTCTTCTTCTTCTTCTGCTGCTGCTTCTTCTTCTTCTTTGGTCGCCTAGAGAGCCCCACCCTTCCTATTGTTCGGCTACAAACCGGAGATTAGTGTTTTTCGTGAGCACGTTCTCATAAAAGTTATATCAGCCCCCGCATTGGGGTTTGTAACTCGTGCATTAGTGGGTTACGGGGTACGTTGGGTCAATCTGCAAGGTACAACCCTTAATGCGTGGTGCTGATATAGGTTAGGTGAGCATGTGCTCACCTGATCAAGACTGATAATATATATAGTTATAGGGTGCCAAAACAAGTGAAAAGAAACAAAATACAAGCAACATGAAGAGAGAATTACTTACATGGCTGTTCACCATATGCTTTAAAGCTCTTTCATATATTTTTGATAAGGTAAACTTTATTGATAACAAAAGAAAAACATGTACACAGGGTTTCATTGTTCTCATGGGCCCATGTGGGTGGAGTCTTATATGGACATGGGGTTTGCCCAAAGGGTTTCCTCTTTATTAAAGAAAAAAAAGAGAATCATGTACACTAGGTGTATACAAGTGGAAGCAAAAAAAGAAAACTGTGCAACTATCATAGATTGAAAAAGTCAAGAAAATCAATAAAAGACATCTGATTGTCAAAAAATTCGACCGACCCCAAGCAAAAAGAAGACCTAAAAAATTATATTTCAGTGTATGAACTGTTGTTTCCTTTTCCTCAAATATTCTACTATTCCTCTCTCACCATAAGATCCAAAAAAATGGCATGAGGCACCATTTTCTGCATGTAAAGAGCTCTTTACCTCCAAAATATGATTGTATTGGATGTTTTTGCGGAATTAGAGAGAAAGAGAGAGAAGGAAAGTAGAAGAGAGAGGAAGGGAGCGGTTCAATTTCTCTATCAATTGAGATTAACAGAGAAATTTCTGTCAGAAATTATGTCAATTGCTTTTACATGAGTTCATATTCATCATGGATCTTATTTCGAGTTCTTGATGAGTAAATTCCAAAAATATAAATTTTATCGAAAAGGGACATGTAGATTGAAAGCTATGATTTTTTAAAGTTTGAAAAACAAAACAAACAGCTTCATGCGAATAATGTTCAAGGTGGTTAGAAGGGCGAATCTATCTTTTAGAAAGGAATCTAGACTTTGACCAATAAACAATAAAAACTCAATGACTTTTGGCATTAAAAAACCTTATGACTGGACTCATCAGATGAAGGAAGGGTATTGAGGGACTCTTGGTCAATTTTTAGTCAACGTGACCAATGCCTCCAGAAAACTAGAACAACCCCTAAACCATTCACTAAATTATAGAAAGATATGCTAGAAATTACCAACCACCACCTCCACTACACTCCAGTAACTCTCTGGGTGGGCGCACACTACATGTCATTATGTTGTTAACCCAATGTTTAAAATGATCTTAAATTTTTTTAAGGTTTATTTATTTATTCTCCATCACATAGCCTTTAAGATTTCTGATAGTTATGGAGGGAACACTTTTATGCTTCAACAGTAACACTTGCACTTAATGGGCCTTGTACCTGGCAAAATTAAAAGGCATGCATTGTGAAAGAATAAGAAGACAACTCATAAGAGAGCGTCTATATGAAATATTAAACAGTTCACATTATATATACTTTCTTTTGTCTTTAGGAAAATCTGGGTAAGAGATCAGTTTGACATAGAAAAGTTTACTCCAGCACCATACCTTCCTTGGTATCATTTTATCGTGGAAAATAACATTGCATGAAGCTATGCATGACAAGATAGTTTTTCTTTTCAATACAGCATTGTTCCATGCCCCAATCTAGGCATGTTGATTCCTATTTATTATTTGTAATTTCTTGTTATATACTGTTAATTTATTTAATTAAATAACAGTAGATCCAATTAATATTTCCAAAAAAACAAAGGCCATCAAAAAAAGACACTAAAATGGGCACTTTGACCTCTCACTAGAATAGGAAAGTAATAGCAGCATATCACAACGTGACACAAGTTATCTAAACTGTTTTAAAACTTTTCCTTTCCTTTTCTCTCAATTTTTCCAAGATCCAAACATAGGTTTTCGGGGCCAACATGTTACACGTGGACCATGGGCGACGTCATTTTCGGGTTCTTGTCATTTCTCTGCGTAAAACCATGAAGTGTTATCAAGATAGGTTTGTAATGAGATTTGTTTACAATACGTTAGGGTAAGTAGGTTTTGCATTGTCTGGGAATGAAGAAGGGTATCAAATAAACAATATCGTGTATAGTGGGCTATGAATTGAACAATGAATCCAAGATACACCAGTCAAGAATTATAAATTCACATTCAATCATTTGCGATGGCTTATCTTAAAAAAATAAAAATAAAAAAATAATAATAAAACTATCATTTCTATTGATGAGCACTTTGTATCCTAACCTGAGCTTGGATTGAACTGTAGAACCCAATCTAGACTTGGCAGGTGCCAAATCTCAACTCAAAACTTCCCAACCAACCCCGCCCATAGTATTTTTGTCCAAGATTGGGTTGGCCCAAATAAAATATCCCTGTAGGGCCATACATCTTTATGATGAAAGGAAGATTTTTTGGCTTTTTGCTATAGTACTCATTTTCCATTGCAGATGTCATTAGGTTGAATGGTAAATCATGTAGGGTCTCATAATTTGCATAAGGATTACCCATCTTTATACTATCAACCTACTAATTACAAAATTATTATATATTGTTTCTCAATACAACCCCCCCCCCCCAAAAAAAACGTAACAGAATGGACCACTTGATCAATTTTAGAAATGCTACAAATAATAGAATGGACCACTTGATCAATTTTAGAAATGCTACAAATAATAGAATGGACCACTTGATCAATATCCATTTATCATGACAAACTTTCAAATCACTTGCTAATTTTAATTTCCTGGCTTCTCTTAGATTAAGTATTTTAATTCTCTTAGATTAAGATCCTTTAAACTCTTCATAACAATCTCAATGAAAATGAGTTCGAAGGGGAAAAAAGGATGAAAAAATCCAAATAACATCTGAAAAATACACGAGGATAACATACTAACCCGATTCAATTGGGGTAAAACCAGTGTGTTTATAGTTGTTCCAAGAGGTACGCTCAATGAAAGATCCTTCTATAAGAAAGCTCCAAGGTTTATTATCTGCCCCCAATCCATGAATGGGCAATGGCAAGGACCTGAAACGAGAATAATCCAAGATCATTCGATTAGAGATGGAGAGTGGGATTTAGAGAGAGAAATATAATTTCATCAAAAAATTCGTAAATATTCTAACTTTTCCGATTTTCAGCACCCAAAACCCCAAATTTTATATGGGATTTTGAACCAGAAACCCTTAAAACAAAAACCCACTTCCAAATAAACAAAATTACTTAAATGGGGTGTTTGAATCGCAGCTCCCTAGCGTCGGGATAGTCCGCTGGACAGAGCGTGCCCTTCTCTCGAAACTGTAGCAGCGGCAGCAATCAACTGAATTGGCTGTAAATCTAGGGCTTCGGTGTGAGATTGAGAGAGAGAGAGATATAGAGATAATAATCGGAGAGAGAGAGAGAGAAGAGATGATTTAGGGCTTGTGTGTGAGAGTGAGAAAGAAGAGACGAGCCTGGACAAAGAGCAGGTGTGTGTGTGTGTTTCGTTTGTGTGGGTGTTTTTTTTTTTTTTTTTACTGTTTTGTATTTTTGGTGCGTACTAACGCGGGAGCGTTTGGCGCTAAGTGAAAAAGGTTATGCCCGGTGCCTTTTTTGGTAGGCAAATGCTAATCCAGCTGTGTTTTTCACCCACTTTGATCACCCACGTTTACGTGGCAGATGAATGTAGCTGCCACGCGTGCTTCTTTGGAGAAAGAGGACAACCTCCTGTTCTGATCCTAATGATTTGCTTACACCCCTCTTTTTGTTGATATATATAAAAAAAAAATATCACTTCATATTTTATGAGATGGAAATATTTCATGCTTTTAGTTTGTAAGTGTGATCACTTCATATTCTCCTTTCACTCTTATTATCGATAAATTTAAATAAAAAAAAATATTTGTGAAATGTATATCAGTTTATATATATATATATGAATTTGTTAAATTTCCAATCCAACATCCTTAGCTATTAGGTGGAGGGCCTAAACAATGTTGGATGTGGGACATCCTAGCACTCCTCATGTGCAGGTGTAACAAGACAACAACGGACCTGCGAAATAGACCCAACAACAACAACAAGCTTTAATATCATGTTAACTTTCAACCCAAGAGCCCAAGTTATTAGGTGGAGGATTCAAACAAATATGAAGTTATATTAAACTTAACATTTAATCAATGTAGGAAGCAGGACTTCCCAACAATTTCATAATCGCTTAAGATCAATCTGACTGACTTGACCCATTATGGATGGTATCAGTTTAGCCTATACTCAGGATGCTATACAAAATGATTATTCATTCCACGTACAATAATATCAACTGTATCAGCCATTAAACTATCAACTCGGGTTTCAAATATATGTATTTGGGAATTCGAACTTTTAATTTATCAGTTTGCTAGATTATGATCCTCTTTTCATCCTTACAATAATTTTAGAAGAAAATAAACATTTTAGATCCAATTGACCTAACCCGTTGATATGGTTTGGACAAACTCGATGATTTCATTAAACAAAAATTTATTTTAAAAATTAAGCATAAATGGAAAAACTAAAGGATGCCAAGTAAGGAATCTAGTTCTAATGTTCATTTTATCAAATTTAAAAAGAGAGTAAATTTTGGCCATAAACCAATTAAAGTGTAATATTTTATCAACCAACGCTTATGAGCCATTTGTTATCTATATAGACATATCGTTAAAATGGTGGGGCAACAATAAATGAAAGAAGAAAATGCATGAGTTGAGTATTTTGGAGGGAAGGCTAGAAGCTTACCACGTGGCATAATTGTGGTTTTTGTATTAGTACAAGTAGTGTCTCGCAATGTACTGGAATAATAACAACAAATAAATGCAGTATGAAAGCCCTAAAAAATTCCAAATAAAATGGATGGATTTTTAAAAAGTAAAGCAAGGTTTAGCTAAACTTAAATCCGCCAATCCGCCTGCAACCCACCCACCAATTCGCATGGTTTGTGGGTTAAAACCGCCCAATCATATGGGTGGATGTGGGTGGGAATTTAGTTCACCTAATGAGTTGTGGGTGGGTTGGGATGAACCCGGCCCAAACCCGGCCCAACCCGACCCGTGAGCACCCCTAGTTTGCATCCCCATTTTTTCCGGATTTGGGTTTCGTTACCCATTTTCTCTTGGGGTTTGGGTTATCTTTTTGGCCCGTTTCCTTAGTTGGGGTTGCAACCCATCTATTTGTGTTTCCTTTTTATTGTTTTTCTCGTGCCTCCATTTTTTCCGGGTATGGGTCATTTCAAACACCCATTTCCATTATAATTTTTCCGGGTTCGGGCTTCCAAGAAAGGTTCCTGCATCCTTTTCTCATTCACTTTCCCAATTCGAGCCCTAATTTCATCGTCCCCTGCTCTTCCCTCTCCGGTGAACCTGTTCCGGCGTTTCTCCATGCTGCATTTCTTCTCCGACGAATCGCACCGCAATTCCCCTTGTTTTCTGGTGATCTCGGCTTCCCGTCGGTGTCTCCTTGCCCTCGATTGCCACTGGTGATCCTTTGGCAGTCCTGTGCTGGTCTCTTTCTTCTCGGGTAGTCAAGTGTTGCCTTGGTGTTTCTCCTCTGTGACTTCCGGTGTCCCAAAGTTTGGTTATTCTCTTATTTTAGTTGCGATCAAATTGTTCAAACTCACGCCAAACTCACGCCAGTCTAGGTTAATTGAACAGTATCTTATGCCATTTAGGTTAATTGGAGTTCACTGTTCAAACTCACGCCAGTCTAGAAATCATTCTTCACCTTCAACCTTACTATGATTTTCATCACCCATCTTTCAGAATAATCTAATATTTGACTTTAGCCCATTATTACAAATGAAACATGTTTCAAGTTCGCAATGATAAAAATTCTCCTTACTCTGCCCATTGAAATTTCAGCCAGTCGGATTGAAATTTCAGCCAGTCGGATAAGTTCACCCACTTCTTTTTCTAGTTGGTTTGGCATTGTAATGACAAGTTAGAAACCTCCAGTTTTTTTTTTTTTCTTTTGTTTGCCCTTTTTTGTTTGAATTCAAAGGAGGATATTGAATGAATTCGATGATAATATCCGATGTATTACCAACACTCTTTCAAAAAAGACCAAAAGCAATAAAAAGGGTTGTCATTAATCCCATTTAAAGCTCCCTAGTATCCCAATGTATTGACACTTAGAAAAAGCACCAACTGGCATTTTGTTTTTACACTGAACCTTGTTCAGCATGGTGGAAACATACTGATTTGTGACTTTGCAGCGCCTGCAACATTATTATTGGATGACATGCATAGGAAAGAAAAATGTAATCATTGATTGATATTGCGTTTTCATTTGTGAAAGTATCCCCATTAATGCCATTTAAGACAATTAATCGATGAATGCGTTGAAACTAAATAAAAACTCTTCCAAAAGCTAGTAAAAAGATGTTGGTGCTAAATTTTTACTCATTATTGTGAGAAGATCACTCTCCACCTGTGGTTTTAAAGTACTAATCTTAGCTATGAAATTCCACTAATCTACAAGGGTCAACTACATGCATGCAGAGAATTTAGACCATCTAACTCATATTTTAGTGACTAGAAGGATTGTAGCACTCAATTACATGGAAGTAAAGCTAAAACCTTTGGCAAACCCTTCTTTGCTTTTTTTAAATTTCAAAATTTTGAATTAGAATATCCATTCAATTTTTTCCCATTTACTCCTTTTTTTTCATTGGTTTAATCATGCTTGCTACAGTATATATTTCATAGCCAATTAGGAAAAGCTAGAAGAATGCCATTGAAAAACCAACCAATCAACCTTTTCTAATTATATTATATTGATGAAGTATATTTGCTGCATTATCTATCATGAAGTATGTTGTAAGTCCAAATACTTGAGATAACTATAGCCAGGTTGTGCATGCAATGCATACAAGGGATAAGTTGAGCGTGTGTTGTTTGCAAATTTTATTACTCTATACATTGCTTATCTACCATTAATTTCTCCATTACCTCAAAAGTTGCTCAAGATTTGTTGTGGGATGTTGGTGTGTAATTAACCTCTTTGTAAAGGTTTCTAGATATGCTATATATAGGGCATTGTTGGGTTATGACTGAAATTTTAACAAAGTTACAATGGAGTTGTGACTTCCAAAGTTTAATTAGCTTATATGTATCATCCGTTTAATGTAATTACCATCTTATTCTTCGACTTTAATTCATCTTTATGTAAATTAAGGGCTTTATTAAGTGCATTAGTTCAATTATAAATATGGTTGCACCCAATGAGGCTAACTAAATACCTGACATTAAGGAATTACCAGTAGTCCATACAAGAACAAGACCCATTCTCAAAATGGTGAAAACGCTTTGGATCCCTCACAGTTATCTTTCGTTTATATATTTGTGAGATAAGCTTTATTGGAGAGTGACAATCATCACACATGCGAAGGTTCTTAACTATCCGAAGTGGTGTTTGGGGGCTTGTATTGATTAAGCCAAAAGCAACTGCAACCTTATTGCTTTTGTGAGATAAACTTTATTGAAGAGTGACAATGAAACTAAATATTGGGTCTTCTTCTAGTAAAGCATAAGATACTATTCAGTTTTTACATACAGATTCGATGAAGTTCATTCCATCATTGTCTGTTTGTATAAATAAGATATTATTACTAATCTCCTTATTGCTTTTAAATTTCTGTGTGCTCTTCCAAGATTTTCATGCTCACATATAAACTATAGAAGTGGACACGTACCTGTTCACTATTCACCTACAGTAACCAATGCCTCCGGCTTATAATAGAAGTAAAGATTGCCCTACTCTTTGTATCATATTCAATTTTTATTATATGCATCACTGATGCAAAGTTTGCCCCTGAAAATAAAAAACCCAAATTCAAATTCAGTCTTTCTACTTATCTTAACTACCCTTTTTTTCACTGTTTAAATTTGATTAAATTTCATATTCTCTTTCAGGCTTATTTATCACTATCTTTTTTCACTGTTTAAATTTGATTAAATTTCATATTCTCTTTCAGGCTTATTTATCACTATCATCACAACAGCATCCTGTTAAAAGCCTTGCCGCTTTTGAGGAAGTGGTGCTTGTCTGCTGTATTCCCCTTTGCATTTTTGTGTGTTGGCTTGCTACTGGGTTTAGCAGTGGTGCTTCAGTTGGCTAGATACTGGTACTTTGAGTTCTTTGCTGTTCTGCTGCTCATACATGCTGGTTCACTATGTTGCTTGAGTTAGTCTTGGTGTTGGCAGTGTTGGTGGCTGCTGGTTCTAGTCGAGGCCGTAGCCAGGCTAAGGGTATTGTGATCGCTGAGTCAGCTGCGTTAGGTCGTGGTCAGGGTCGGGGCCAAGCCAAGGGTATTGTGATCGATGAGTCAGCTGTGTCAGGCCGTGGTCGGGGCCGGGGCCAAGCCATTGCCTCTAACAAAGACAAAAGCAAAGGCAAGGGCACTCCTGTAGGAAAAAGCAAGAACAAGCGCATGCCTCGCTCCCCTACGCCTTCAGAGAGTTCTGACTCTAGCTTTTCCAGTGAGGAGGATCCTGCCTCATCTCCTGTCGTTGAGGGTGATTCTGATTTACCCCGCGTTGAGGTGCTTGGGACTGATGTGCTTGCCACCATGGTGATGGGTCTTCAGGTGGTTGAGTAGTGGTGGAGTGTTCCTGACTCCAAGAAGTCCTATCTTTCTCATTTTTCTCGTCGGAAAGTGTTATGCGAGCGGATTGTGGACCTTGATGGGATCGCCAATGGGTTTGTCAATCAGCAGTTTCAACATCGTCATTAGCACCCTATCCTGAACTTAGCGGGTCATATTTATCCTAGGTTGGTTCAGATCTTCTATGCCAACTTTTCTGATTGGGATACTGGTGATTGGCGGCTTTATACGAATGTTCTGGGTGTGGATATTGAGTTCTCGGCCTATACAGTTGCTCACTTTCTTGGTTTGCAACGGGTTCCCTCTCCTAGCATCCCCTCTGATTCCCCACCTCAGACTCCGCAGATCTCTGATGTGTATGCTACATTGTGCGGCGGACCGATTGAAATGAAGGGTGTGCTTCGTGCCAGTTCCATGATGGAAGACTATCAATGTGATGACCTTAATTTTATAAATATATTTATGATATTTATTTTGATCCTATGTGTGCAACTTCACCATAAGTTAGGTATGTATTGCATAAAACCATACACTCAACCACACCATAGCACAACCATGGGGATGAATATGAACGGAACACATTTTCCTCCCCCTATTCACATTTTCCTCCCCTATTTTGCAAGCCTAACAGTTCCCAGTCAAGTTTCTTCTTGCAACTCTGCAACCCATAACAACCCCAGCCCTGTTTTTCCTTCAGCAATTAAGAAGCCATGCTTCAGCCGCACGTAACCGTTTTTCCTTCAGCAACTAAGAAGCCATGCTTCAGCCGCACGTAACCATTTTGACTCCCATCTCTGTTCTCATTTGCAATTGGTTTTGATATGTGTATATATATATATATATATATATATATGTATAGAGGGACCCAAGACAAAGAGTTAGGGAAAGAATAACAGAGAGAGAGAGAAACTGAGAGAGAACAGAGGAGAAAAAAAAAGTGGTATGGTGGAGATTTTTGGTTGAGTTCGTGGAGTTCTTTCGTGAGGTAAAAACCTCACTTTTTCTATTGTTGATTTTATATATATATATGTCACGTACTGTGTATATGTACATATGTATATGCAATTTTATTTTCTTATGTTATTCTTAGAAAGGATGATCGTATTTTATGTTTTTGGGACCAAGGAACACCATGGTAGTATCAAATTTTAGAGAAATTGACTATAGGTTGAAGTTTTAGAAATTTTAGAATTTTGGATCATGAAAACCCGAAACTTTAGGCTTAAAAACGAATATGATTTTATAGGATTCTGAATGAACAATTTATACGCGCACGTAGTACTCCGCATGAGCTTCGATTCGACACTTGAATCACTGAAAATGGTTAAGAAACGAGGGAGATATTAATCGTCGAAGTTGGCCCGTTGAACACACGGTGTAACCCGGTTACACAATTCAACCCGCGGGAGGTTGAAGATGACCCCATAGGTCTATGATCCTGTATGGGTGCATCTGTATACCTTACCGTGTTCTCACGCATTTAAAAGCCGTACGATAATCATATGAACCCCAAATTTGACCGTTGGACTCGTCTTGGAGAGCCCTACCATGTGGGACCCTTGGTTAACCATTTTGACCAAGTTTGAGTATAGTTTGACTTTTTGGTCAAATTAATATTTATTAAAAATTCCCAGAAATTATAGAGAGTGTTTTAAAAATTATTTTGATCATTTTGGGACCACAGTTCACTGTTAGAAGGCCAATTGTAATTTTTGAGTACGTTATATTTATTTTGAAATTTACCTAAATATTACGTATGCATAATTATCAGATTTTATCGGTCCTCGGGAGGACCCTAGGGAGCATTAACGCTGCATTCGCATTGTCAGTGTCTATCACGTGGTTTTGGATTGGTATTGCTCGCGATTGAGGTAGGAAATGTGGCTTCTTTACATTTAATATGGTGTTATTTTATAAATGTGATTTTAAATGCCTCAATGATGCTGTTGGATTTTCCCACTGATTTATAACTCCATATTTTAGTACTTGTTCAAAATTTAGGGAATCCTTCAATATATCATTTGATACGACTGTTTTATATTGTTGCTTAAAGATACATGGTTATATATACTCGTCTAAATGTTATTGTGAAATATCTGTTAAATGTGTGGAATTTTCATGATACTTGGATTATGGAAAAATGCTTTATAAATGTTGTTTACTTGGAAATGCTTTAGAAATGTTACTGAAATTCTAGAAATTTATAAAACGTGTTTATGGATACTTTTGGACACTCGGATATTTATTTGAATGATGGAAAATGTTTTGGATATATGGACCTTGGGTCTTGGTATGCATCAAACGGGTGGGGGCATCACAATGGAGTGGTGTCCTGCGTCGAGAATACTCCGTGAATAGCAAGCAGGGTAAAGTGCCCTTGGGTGAAAGACCCTAAAGCCCTCAAGGAAGAACGCTGCGCAGGTGTTAGTTATTTTCGTGCTTAGCTGAGCCGGGGGTTGACGTGACGACGTAACCTGTAATCAGCGATGGTTGATGCATGGTTTGATCCCATAGTCTTGGGAATTCGAGATACTATGAGAATTTTTGGGGAAATTAACTTAAAACCCACACAAAGTACTGATTTGTGACTGATATTTGATTTTGAGTTATTAAATGATTTTAATTTATATACCATGTATCTGCACATATATTAATTGTATAGAATCCACACATATTTCCTATTGGGCTTTGCAGCTCATCCTATTATTATTTCAGATGATCAGGTGATGAGTGAGGGTTTGCCGATGGTGGATGCCTAGTGGCATAATCTGAGGTTGGAACTTGAAAGTGGCATACTAACATAGTCATGGATGAGAATAGATGCACGTGCATTGCATAGAGACTATGTTATTTTGATGTATAGACATTACTATTATTATTGTTATTACAATTATTACTTATTGAACTTTGAATAGTTTGAATCTAACCTATGTGCCGGGGATGTTGGCATTATTTTGGGATCATATATTATTTTGGGCATGACGTGTGAGCATAACCTTTCATGTTAATTATTTGGGTGTTATTGATGAGCTGATACAATTATTATTTAAAAAAAAAAATATACACGTGGATTTGACTAAGTCTTCCGCAACTTTTATACTCTGACTTATCCACGTGTAAACCTTTTTACTTTGACTTTTATCCACGTGTCGACTCTCCGAGTCGGGGCGTGACAATCAAGTTCTTCATAAGGTTGTGTGCAATACCATTCTACTGACTACTCACCAGTTGGAGGTTTCTGTTGAGCGCGCAAGGTTTTTATATGCAATGGGTGTTGGTCATTCTATCGACTTGGCTTCCTTGATTGTCCAGCTCGTTTACTAGGCCTCTCACATTACCTCTACATCAACTGGGTTGCCTTTTAGAGTATTGATCTCAAATTTTTTGCTTTCTAAGGGGGTCCCTGCAGATATACAGTTTTGTGATCAGTAACGTGCCGTCTCTGATGTAACCTTGAAGCAGAGTTTGGGGCAACGTAAAGGGAAACAGGCTCGTCTTGCTCCTGATTCGTCTACCTCCACCATGCCACCTCCTGTTGCACCTACTGTTCCTGCTCCTGCGCCTCTTACTGCCAATCAGTTTACTCAGATTATGGATGTTTTGACTGAGTTATGTGATCGGATGTCTCGGATCGAGGCTCACTTAGCTGCTCGTGATGGCCCTCTGCCTCCGTTACTTCCTCGTGGTCGTGGTGGTGGCCAGTAGTTCCTAGGTTCTCTTGGTTATGTTCTCTTTATTTCTTTTGACAGTCTAGGTAGCTTGGGGGTTTATGGTGGCTGGCCATTTCGTTCTAGCATTTTGTGGCTCTTTGTTTTGTTTTCCCTGCTATTCCCTGCTTATTCATATCTATCCCTTATTCCCTGCTTCTTTCTTGCTTTGACACTTCTTGACAAAAAGGGGGAGAGTGATTATATATGTTTATATTGGTTTTCTTTCTATTTACTTGTTTTCTTTCTCTTTACTTCTGTGCTATTATGCTTGGTCTTCTTTGTCTCATGCTTGCAGATCACAGGTTTGAGCATTGACATTGCTTGATAGTCTAAGCAGTTGGTTCTTGTCATTTTTATTAAGTTGTATTTCTCATAGTGAGTTTAGGACTTGTTCAGTTTGGTGGTTTGGGAATAGGTCTTATATCTCCTGTTGAGATTTAGGTTGGATTTAGGTTGGTTTTGTCACGGAATTGTCAAAGGGGAGATTGTAAAGTCCATGTTTTTCGTGTTGGCAAATTCCGTGTCAATGGGGTAATTGTTGTCTTATGTGTCGTGAAGATTGGTGAAGCTACAAAGTTGGATTTCAAAGCTTCGACTCACAATTGTTCTTAGGAAAGGTAAATGATTGTAGAAGCTTGAGTTTTTAGTGTTTAAAAATCATTTCAAATCTTTTTCAATATTTCTTTATTTATAAAAATGGTTTTGAAGAAGATTTTTTTTTTGCTTCTGAGGTTTTTCATGCAGGTGGATCGATCCATGGCCTAGGAGGATCAATCCGTGGTATTTTAGAAATGGCAATTTGCTTCTGCCTCGGTGGATCGATCTATGGACTATGGGGATCGATCCATGGTATTTTAAAAATGCAACTTTTGCTTCTGCCTAGGTAGATCGATCCATAGACTAGGTGGATCGATCCATACTGCTTTAGAAATGCAAATATAATCTCTGTCAACCTGGATCGATCCGGCATGAACTCGGATTGATTCGGGCTCATAAAAAATAGTTTTTAAAGTTTTTAAAACTGACCTTTTTAATACCAAAACGTGGTACAGCCACTTGAGGTTTCTTAGACTATATATATGGAGTTTTTTTATTATTGAGAGGGTCAAGCAAACCTCTCCCAATTAGGTTTTCTAAAGCTCATCTTCTCAAAACCTTTTTAGAGTACTTTACCCTAGGTTTTCACATACATGCTCTAGAGACCTTCAAACCACACACTCTTTCACATTCTTGGATGATTGTGAGTCCGTTGCGACGGTGATCGAGTTTGCGAGTTCGTGCTAGAAGGAATCGCTGTGAAGCGGTTGGTTGCGACCAAAGCCGTGAAGACAGCCGGAGATCGATCATGGGAGTGAAGACAATTAATTGCTTTAGTCCTTGTGGTTTGTAAGTGTGTCTTGTACTCATTGAGTTCATAGTGGATTTGCTTCAACTGGACTAGGTCCCGTGGTTTTTCCTATCTAGGGTTTTCCACGTAAAAATCTCTTGTGCAATTTTTACTTGCTTTTATATCTGCTGTGTGATTGATTTGATTGTGTTAATAAGGATTTAGGGTGTTGATTATTAAAATCTGGTAAGATTAATAGGAATACCTATTCAACCCCCCTTCTACGTATTGTAGGGTCAGTATAACTGGAATTTTACTTGCTTTGTTATAAATAAGCAATTGTTTTACTTGATAGGATTTCCAAGCGTATTTGACAGTGTATTCAATCAAGAATTAAACTATTATTTTTTGTCAGTAGTTCTCTGATTCGATTTATACTTTTCTAGATTTTGTCTTTAATTAAAATGGTTGTCCTTTTCTTTTTCCTTCTTTTTTAGGAGTACTATAAAGAAGTAAGGTATTTGTGAACCCCGGAAATTGGGCCCACGAGGGATTGGCGAAAGGAGAGATTGGTTGAGGGGTTTGAAAGAGAAAAAGGAAAGGAGTCGCCACCTTATTTTTTAAAGGAAACAAGGAAAACCCTAAAAAACAGTTTGTTTTAGGAAAACAATTTGAATGACTCCATGTTTAAAAAGGAAAGGCAAAAACCAATCTTTTGGAAACCAAAGAAATCGGGGATTCGGAGGCTAAGTTATGACATGGGAAGGTTCTAGGCAAAGCCTATAGGCACCCATGTCACCCTTTCGGTCTCTCAGTTCATTTGGGCTAAATCAAGATCTTTTCCATACAAAAATCAGCAAGTATATCATCACAAGATAGCATGCATATCATATATTTCATTCATCCATCCATGCATAATAAGCAAACAAAACAGAAAATAAAGAAAAAACAAAACAAAACAAAAGAAAACCTAGGATGCTTGGATCCTAGAACGGACTTGAGCCTCACGAAGAGCGCCTACGTACCATGCAACGAAATACATGGATCAAAGTCCACGTAGTTCGATTAGAACTAAGGTTAAGACCTAATACAAACCTATGGTTAAAACCTTAGGTTTCCTTATTTGATCAAAAAGAGAATTGATAGAAAGTTTGATTTTAGAAAGAACTCCACAAAATGGAAACTTTAATAAAAACCAGAATTTTGTTGGTGAAGGAAACCTCTAATTAAACCATAGGATCATATTAAAAATTAACCCTAAAGAGGAAGAAGAGAAAGGATAAGGAAGAGAGGTGAATTGGGGCACCTTCATACCCACTTACCTGAGCGCAATAGCTCCAAGCATTAGCCATTTCAGACATGAGCAGCCCTATTTACCATAGGACAAATACCACACCTACTTGCACCCTTACAAGTGCTCAAAACCATGCAAAAACAACGATATGCAAATCTGGACAGAATAGTATTATGGCCTAAAATCATCTACTAAGCATGCTAACAGCAAAAACAGCAAACAATAATAAGTCCTAACATATTCCTAAAACCATATTATGCATAAAAACCCTAGAATATACTAACATGCATGCAAAAACATCATGTTTACTCTATATGCAAGACACATACAGCAAACACGAAGAAAAACCAATAAAAAGTCTACTTTATCATGCTATATGAAAACTAACATAAAACAATGACTCTAAAACCCTAAACTCACAAATATGCTTAAAGACATACCAAATAAACTCTAAACATGCTAAAATAAAACTAAACAGAAACTAAATCATGCATATTAACTAACTAAAGCAATATAACATAACAAGAAGCCTAACTCTAGCATGCAATATCACTATCCTAGAACAAGGACAACGGAAACACAAGAATCATGACTATGCCTAGAAACATATAGAACAGCCCTAAAGCATGCTAAACAGTAGATTAACAATAGATATTCCATGTATATTAACTAGCTAGAGTGTTAATACATGATAAAAAAGTTACCTTTAACATGCAATAAGCCTAACCCATATGAAAACCTAGTTTAAGCTTGAATAGAGAAGGAGAATACCTTAGGAAGGGCCTTCCTTGCTGCTGTATGAACTCCCTCTTGCTCTTATGGATGACTTGAATCAATGTTCTCCAAGGCTACAGCAAGAACTCCAGCTCTCCTTCAAGTCCCTCTCTCTTATTCTCTCTCTAACACTAAGGTTTTTAGGCATAAAGTGGCTCCCCTTGTGCTGAAGCATAGGGGGGTATTTATAGACTTCAATTAGGATTAACCAATGGCTGGGATTAAAACCCTAAAAATTAATCCAAGGGCTATTAGAGACCCCCTTGGGGCTTAAGTAACTCAGAAGTTACCAAAAATTAGAAGAAAACTCGTCCAAAAGAGCCCAAGTATGTCAAAATAGGGAGGAATCCGCTTCAGCAAGGAAACACAAAGCAAATAGGAAAGTGGCCTCGGGTGACCACCAGGGCCTGGGCGGCTAGCCACCTGGGCCCAGGCGGCTAGCCGCCCAGGCTTGGGTGGTCACCCGAGCCCACTTCTGATTTTTCTCCTATTTTGTCTCCCTTCCCTTCTAGAAGTGTTTCAAGGGGCAAATTAACTCCGATTTTGATGAAACAAAAGCCAAAACGACCGTGTTTCGATGAGGAATATGTTTTTGAACATTTTAGGGTGAAAACCACTAAACATGGGGACATGGTTAGGTTTGAACAAGGCGGTTAACCACTATACTCTACCTTTGCTAAGCATAGGTATGCACATAGGATCAAACCAAATGCTTTCCTCATCAAAAGTGAACTTCATAAAACACTTTTGGAGGTAAAATGATGACTAATGAAAGTCAATTTGAAAAGATTTGGTTGATAATTGAGAGTTAATTAGAGCTAACCCAAAGAAGGGTCAATTAACCAATCTTGAACTACATCGAGCCATTTTAATCCCGAGCCATTGTTTTATCAAATTGAACCTAGAAATACCTCTTATGCATCCATATGAACTCCAATTGACAATTTGGAGATCATCCCAAGGTCAAATGAAAAGTTTGGGACTTAAAAGACGATTATGCCCCTCAAGTCACAAAAGCTCTTATTATTCCTCAAGATCAACTCCAATTTGAACCAAAATTCATACCCATTGTCCTTGTGACTCTAGAAACCTAATGCAAGTGACTAGACTCAAAAACAAAATAAAAAAATGCATGAAATGATGAGCCCTAGTAGGGTGGTGCAAAAATGGGGTGTGACAGTATTATTAACATCCCTTAACTATCCAAGGCAACCAATGAGAAGATGGACACATATTGTTTTATTATAAAGACATGTTGGCTTACGCTCTATATCAGTAAAGTATTGGTTGTCTTCATATTTATTTGCGATTCCCCCGCATCGCATGGGTTCATATTAGTGTATATATATATATATATATATGTTATTGCAGCAAAGTGTTTTTTTGTTGCAACAATAGTAACCAATGCAATACCCTATTGCAACAATTGCTTTTGATGCTATAACCTATTGCAACAAAAGTATTCGATGCAATCTCCTATTGCGACAACAATTATTGATGCAATAGCTAAAGGCACCACTTCCCTTCCCTTGGGGGAGTGGGCGCCTCGTTTTTTTTTTATTTCTTATTTTAGTAAACCAAAAATGGTTGTGTAATTGATGCAATAGCTAATGGCACCACTTCCCTTTCACTGGGGGAGTGGGCGCCTCATTTTTTTATTACTTCTTATTTCAGTAAGCCAAAAATGGTTGTGTACTTTAATGATTTATTTATATATGCTTTGCTGACTAGGAAATATATATATATTACTTTAAAAGATAGGTTAGGGCTATTACAAATATAATAGATTAAAGATATTTATATCATTTTAGCTAAGTGAGGCGGGGAAAGATCAAACCAGTACTACCCCAAAACCGTTTTGGTTTTTAAAATTAAATACCAAATTTACGCCATCCTCGTTCAATTAAGCTACAAACCACACCTATAGGGCCAGTGCCGTGCGGGCCCCGATGAGTTAGGCTAAAATTGCCATTGCCATGTATGGATTTTTTAAATAAAAATAAAAAGATACTATTGCAACAAATTACTTGTGGAATAAAGGTCCACTTTATTGCAACAATAGTACCGATGCAATAACCTATTGCAATAACCATTCCCTATGTAATATTGTATTGCATATAGTTGTGCTCTATTGCCACCAAATTAGTTGATGTAATAGGCTATTGCAGCAAACCTACATAATGCAATATGTGATTGCAACAATACTTCTTGATGCAATAGCACATGGCGCCGACCTTTCATTTTCGCGGGAGATGGTGGGATAATTTAAGTGTCTATTGCAACGAGAATTGCCGATGCAATATCATATTGCAACCTCCATTATTGCTGTTGTAGTGTCATGTTCTATTGCAATAACAGTAGTTGATGCAATAGGTTATTGCAACAAACTTGTTCGATGCAATATATTATTGCAACACCGGGTTTTGATGCAATAGCATATGTTATGACTACACCTACACCTAGGACCCTATTGCAACAATATTGTTTGATGCGATAGCCTATTGCAACAAACATACTCGATGCAAGGACCCTATTGCAACAAAAATTATTGATGCAATACCGTTATGCTTTATTGCAACAAAAGAACTCGATGCAATATGTTATTGCAACAAACGTACTCGATGCACTATGTTATTGCAACAATAACTATTGATGCAATAGCACATGGCGCCAACCTCCTCCCATTTGGCGGGAGAATGTGACCTCTTTTAAGTGTTTATTGCAACAACAAAAATTTTGTTGTTGAAATACGCAGGATATTACCACTATATCTTGCGTTGTTGCAATAACTTTCGTTGTAATAGAGTGTTTTTGTTGTAGTGTATAATTCCCTCAAGAATTAATAGCAATTCAAAACAATCCATGTATGTGACTCAAAGAGTCATTTAAACATACTATCACAACCAATTCCATCCACACAATCATAGGCTTTATTTTAACAATCTTTGTTAAAATTAAGTAAAGCACATATTCCAATTATGATATTGTCACACCCCATTTTTGCCACCTTAGCTAAGATTTGTCATTTCATCTGTCTTTTTGTTTCCTTTTTGAGTCTAGTCTTTTGCATTGAGTTTTTAGGGTCCTGAGGATGATGTGTATGAATTTTGGTTCGATTTGGAGTTGATTTTGAGGGCTAATAAGAACTTTTGTGACTTGAGGGGTGATAATAGCTTAAAATTGCATTAATGTTATACTTTTAATAGGTATTATCACATTTATTTGGCACTTAATTTCGCATTTTACACATTATATATGAATTCTCTTGATACATGCTCTTATGCTTAAAGTGGTGTATTAATGTGTGTTTTATTTTTGTAGGAAGCCAATTCCCTATGGTCAAGCATTCTTTATTTATTTGGAAATATATGGAAGCTTTGCAAGGTTGAAGTGCATTAATTTTAGTAGAATTTAGCAAAGAAATTGGCAACCCCAAAGTTGGAAAGAAGATTAAAAAGGAAGTTTGGAGCAGTTACCGTATTTTGGTCATAACTTTTGACTCCGAAGTCCAATTAATGCGAAATTGGTGTTCTTAGAAAGCTGATTTGAAGCCCTACAATATTGTAGTTCACGAATTTTTCATGATTTCAACGTTTAGTAGGTCAAAAATGGGTTACAAGTTAGCCCTGCTGGAAAAAACCGGGATTCCCAATTTGTTTCCTAATTTTTCTCCTCTTTCTCTTGGAAACCCTAAGATCACATGGAAAGGAAAAGGTGGCTGCACCTCTATATATTACTTCTTCTCTTCTCTTCTACACACACCTCTCTCTTATTATTCTTCTTCTTCTTCTACCTCTCTTTAGTTTTCAATTATCATGAGTAGCTAAACTTTTTGCTAAGGTTAGGAGTGAAGCCACAACAATTATTTGGTATTTGTTTAATAACTCTTTCATGGATTTAATGTAAGCTTTCATAGTTTTGATTGATTTTGATTATTTTGCAAAGTATTTATTCTGTATAATTCTTTTATTTATCGTTAACTCCGGGTACGGTGAATGCTTAGAATTCCCTGCGAATTAAATTACTAGTTTTCTCATGCATTAAATCAATCAACCTTATGAATCCATATTTTTAGAATCGTTTTGAATAAAATTAATTGTTTCATCATCCGACTGGGGTCATCCTTTGTATGAATCTCAATTGAGTTATAAAATTGAGTTGTTAGCAAATATCTAATACTTGTTGTGAGTAGACCTCTGAACCTTAGTGCTTTTAAATTATTGTTTTCAATCAAACTAATTCTCTGCAACCAAGCAACCAAATTTCTAAAATCTTTTCTCAATCTTTTCTACTAATTATTCCCCTTCCCTGTGGTTCGACCTCGGACTCACCGAGAATTTATTACTTCGCGATATCCTGCACTTGCGAGCATTATTAAAGTCGCAGCAAGTTTTCGGCGCCGTTGCCGGGGACTGGCGTGGATAAATAGCAGCTCATTGTTTTTGGTGGAGGTTTGTTGTATTTTGCGAATCTCTTCGCAAATTCGGTAAATTCTTTCCACAACTTTTTACTTTTATTTTTATTTTTATTTTATTTATTTTATTTTTTTTATGCAAATTTGGCATCGTGATCATACTCATCGTTTGGTTAGAGTTGAGTCTGAAAATTTGTGTGGCAATTTAATTGATTTTCTTGGACACAATCAGCTTTAGAAGTTTGATAACACTAAGTACAGATCCTATTCAGGGGTCTGCAAAGGTGTTCATTAGCCCTACTGCTATGTGTATGAAGGCATGTGAGTGATCAACAAGGGATCCATCACTCTCAAGAAAAAGAGAGAGAATGTCTCATATAGCATTCATAATATAACCCATTAAATCCATGGCCATGGTAGGATGAATATGAAAAGAGTTTCATGAGTTCATCAATGAGTTGATATCTATGAATGAGTATAAAGTAATTGAACTAGGGACTTGACAGACTTCCATGTCCTATTAGTTCAATTGGAGACATTGTGTTGAAGGAAGGATGCAATTGTAACCTATAAACTACAACAGAAGGGTTCTTTGTAAATGACTATTCACCTCATTAAGGACCACATCATGAGCCATATGCTAGGTGTTACTCATGGTTAGTAGAAGCCCTAATTGATATAAGTGAGTTATAATCAATTAGGGAATTGGAAGGAGTTCCAATTAGACCCTAAATGGAAAGAGTTCCATTGTGCATACCTCGTGCTATTCCTATTACTTGATGATGTGAACCCAATGGGTCACACACTGATCATGCAAGATGAGCTTTAAAGTCTATGAGAGAAAGGGCATAAGTGCATAAAGAATAGTTCTTTGAGGCCTATTTATATTTGATATAATTTATAGGGGTTATTGTGCAATTTAGAGAAATTGCATAAAACCCTAATAGGGTTTCCCCCTAGGGCCGGCCCCCTTAGTGTGGACTATATAAGTCACACTATGGTGTGTGACATCATCATAAGTTGAACTCCCCAAGGGCTGGCCAGAATTTCCAGCCTCCCTCTCTCTCTCTCCTCTCTTCTCCTACACTAGCAACAACAAGGAAAAGGAGGAAAGGACTTGAAACTCTAGCTAGGTGTGGATACCGTTCGAGGCAGCACACTTGGGCTGCTCATTCACCGCTGTCCGGAATCAAAGCTTGGAGCAAAAAGGAGAAGACAAAAATTCTGTAAGTGTTCTAACCCTCTTTGTAGTTAGGGTTTGATTTTGTGTTATGCATAGTTAGATTCATGGGATTGGGAATCGTAGGAAAAATTTTTATATTCCGCACTTCTATTTTTCCCTCTTGTTCGATTCCCAATAGTGGTATCAGAGCCATGATTATGCATAATACAAAATACATATGGGCTGGTAATTATGGTGTAGTTGAATGATTCAAAAATCTGGAAAAGTTTTCTGCACAATTGGTTTTCCTCCATGGCTGAACCTAGGGTTTGGAACCCTAGGTCAATTCTCTTCTACTCCTCTTCTAATTGATGGTTAAGTGTAGCCATGGATGCAATAGGTTGCATAGGGTTTGAGTTTGGAGAAGAAGAATAAGGAAACTAGGGTTTTATAAAACTGTTATGAACAGTTTTCATGGTAGCCATGAAAAACCGTCATCTTGTTTTGCATGCCAAATTCATAGTTCTTCTCCAAAATTTTCCAGCCATATATGGTTAGAAAGCTCTTCGAATAAGCTTTCCAACCCAACAAACGGTGCGTCAATCCGACTTCTGTAGTGAAAGTTATGAATTTTTTACTACAGGCTGTCTGGAAAGACAGTTTTGCTCGGAAATGATGCAATAGCCACAACTTTGAGTTATTGATGGAGATCAAAGGCATGGAAATGGTTGCCACCACTTGGGTTATGTTCTAGACATGGTAGGGAAAGGTTCCCAAGCATTTAGATGCGTCATAATTGGATTAAGATGCTAGAACAGAAGGAAGAAGGAGAAGAACACCATGGAGGCTGAATCTGGGTTTTAGAACCCTAAGGTTCTTGCAATTAATTCTAATTAAAGCTGCTGTATTTATGATGGCAAATCATTGTAGGATCATTATATATAACGTATATATGATTTTCTTTAAGTTTCAAAAAGGTTTTGATGGAAAAAGATTCAAAAAGTTTGAAAATTTTTCATGAACAGCATAGCAGATTTTCTCTGCAGAAAAGTCATCAATGGAGTTTTGATTAGAACTTGAGTTAGGGAACTCCAAATTGCATGAAACCAATTGCATTAGTTTCCTAAGACATGTAGGATACTGGGAAAAATTCATTTGGTAGCCTAATTCATTCATCTTGCTGGGTTTTAAATCAATTTCTGACCATGGACAGTGTGCTGTCAAATTCTGGGCAGCCTACTGTTGTTTTAATTGTTTAGAACAATTGGTGATGATTTGATCATCCAAACCTCTTCTATTAGCTTAGTATTTCATGTAGGGACATGATACAAAAGCTGGTTTCAATGGAGGAGTCGAATTGATAAGGATTTAGAAGCTATTGTGACCTTCAAGGTCTGCAACAATGGCTCCAGCAATGGGTTTTGGAAACCCTGATTGTTCTTGATGATGGCAGCCACTTCCACCACTTCTCACGTGTCCAGAGGCTTGTCCCACACCCCTAGGATGTTCTCCCATGACTGGCCATGGCCTCCCACAGTCGTTGGTGGCCATGGCAGCCTAGCCAAGCTCAGGCAGCCCCCTGGTAGTGACGGCTGCATAGAGTTAAGGATGAAACCCTAATTTTGAGTTAATGATGAAACCCTAATTTCATTATGGCATTAATTAAAACCCTAATTGGAATATTAATTACCTTAATTAAGAGTTAATGATTGGTCATTAAATGACCAATCATGGTTATTAATTGTTAGGGCATAATTAATACCATTAATGATGTCTAGGGTTAGGGTTTTGATAACCCTAATTAGTGTAATTAATTAAGGGTAATAAATACCCTATTTGGCATTAATTAAACCCTAATCCCTTTTATTAAATACCGTATAAACCTAGGGTTTTAATGATTGGTCATTAAATGACCAATCATAAGGCATTTAATGATTAGGGCTTGCATTTAGGGTTTAGGGTTTTAGGAAACCCTAATACACTAATTCATCATTTAATTGATTTTATTTAATTCCTATATTAATTATTTAATTAATATTGATTAATTTTATAATGTTTTAAATGGTTTAAAACACAATTAGGGATTAAATTAAAATCTGGAAATTCTTAATTAAATGAAATTGTTTTGTTTAATTAAGGAAACCCTAATATTGGATATTAGAGTTATTTTAGGAAACTTAATATGTTTCTATTAATTTGATTAATTGAAACTAAATGTCTTAAATGTTAAGACTTTATTTAATTCTAGATATTTTGTTAAAACCTAATAAGATTAGGATGCATTAATAAGATTAATGTAAATCATTCAAGAGAATTACCATAATGCCCATATGTTTTAATGCTTACAGTTTTTCTTTACATTATGCAATGAGATTGTATGTATGTGTTTGGATGATGGTTATGGACTATACCCCTTAAACCAATTGTGATTGGCCGTCTTATGAATGGGTTGTAATAATTTTTCAAGAGTTGTAATTTTATTATGGTGATGTAATTTATTATTTGGGGCTTGCATGCCACCTTCCCTCTCTCTCTATCATTCTCTTATGTACCCCACATTCCCCTTATGTATCCCTTTCTATATATTATGTAAATGTTATGTAATCGAGAGCGCACTAAGGAGCATGGTGGACCCAAAGGAGTATGATGGAGCCCAACAAGCCAATGGTGGAGACCAACAAGCCAATGGTGGAGACCATCAAGCTAAGGGAGCAGATTGAAGGACTTGAAAGCTTGGAGAAGTTTTTCAAGAAAGCATGCATGTTATGAATGGTTTATTTTACGATCACCTACACCCACCTTAGACCTTGGATTCAATCTATTGGCTTGGATTGAATCTTCTTAAAGTCCATAATCATCATAGTGGGAGCTTTAATTTATGAGATAATTGTATTAGCTCCAATACCATAGTTTGGTATATGTTACCTATTCACTTAGGGACTAATATCAAAATATGGTACTTTATATATGTTGACATATAATAGCATGCGATCTATGATTTATAATAGCATGAGATGTATGATTATAAATAGCATAATTTATATGTTTAAATTTTGATACGTAGGATGCATGTTAATTTGATGAGACCCTTTAAAACCCCTCTTATTTAATATTAAGTTGAAAATGGAGAAGTCATTGGGGAATGAATTCTTCATTGCCTTCCATCATTATAGGATCATCTAACGTCCCTTAATGTGGGTACCTGGCTGCAGACATGTAGGAGCTACCCATGTTAAAGACATTACTTGAAACTATTACATATGAGATATCATGGGGTGCCTAAACTGGTATATACCAAGAAATTAACATGTGAGGTATATATTTGGCGAAACATACCTGTGTGAATGATGGGTTTAACTTAACTAGGGAAGTATTCCAATAAACTAACATGTGAGGTGTATGTTCCCTAAAGGCAAAATGATTGGAACTTGCTTATGAAGCAATAGACAAAGAGTTGTCTTCTTATTGTGGGTTAGAAGCCAAGAAACTAACATGTGAGGCTTCTAGGTCACAGTGGGACCCCAATCCCCATTAGGAATGAGATTCCCGAATTCCATTAGAGGGTGTATGGAATTTGATAAAATAGTGGGAGGTACCATATGATTAAAGACCCAATCATTATGGATAAAAATGAAATCTAATTCTCTGTTTATGTAGATTACCTAATTACTCACCTCAAAACCCCTATTTCCTAATATAGGATATTGATAGTTTGACTAAACCCGATTTCTTTGATTGACTTAGGAAATTGAGAATTGTTCTCAATTTCAAAAGATTGTTTATATGCTATTAGGCCTTTTATTAAAGGCCCTCCATAAAACATCCTAAGAAGAAAAAGACACTATGCGCAATTGGCATCTTGTTGCCATGCTATATGATAGTATTGATGACTAATGAGCTTCAGAAGCAAAATTAGTCAATGCAAGTGCCTTTGATGTCCTACATCACATACAAAGGTTGTATTGTGAGTAAAATAATACTATAAAGTATAGTACTTGTAAAGGACTTCTTCTGGACTAGGATGTAATAGAAGTTGTTTATTAATAATCATTCTTTTGAAAAAATGATTAATCACATAGAATAGCTTGAGAAGCTAGATGTGATTTAAAATGGAAGCATAGAGGAAAGCAAGTCTTGAAAAGTCAAAGACAAAGAAATATAATTATTTTGTAGTAAACATAAGGTATTGTAAAGGGAACTTGATAAAGTATCAGTCTTCCTAGAAGAACTAAACTTTTGAAGTTTTGGTTCATGCTCTAAACTAAATTGTTGGTTAGTTTTGCTTCTTGATTTTTGGATTCTGGTGCAATCTAATTCGAAGCAGAAAGTTAAGTAGATAATAAGTTACCTTTAAAAATTTTAATAGAGCAAGAGTTGCTAGATTAATTTTGGGAACTTATTTCTTAACTAGGTCATTTAAGACAATCTAGAAATTTGATTTCTGAATTTAAATGACTAATTAGAGCGAATGCAACGTATTCCGAGAATACAAGAGATGTAGAGACTCTAATTTAAATGTAACGATTATGACTTGGTTATGAGATGACCAAACCCATCTTTTACTTGGTGAAGTGAAAGAGTTACATTTATAATTTGACTAATACATTGTGATGTATATAGTCATGTAGAGCATGCATTCAATTACAGTAGACTCATCTTAGAATACCATAACTCAATGGTGAATCTAAGAGAACGAATTGAACCCTATAAAGATATGGTTTGATCCATGATGAGTTTTACTAATGTATCCATCTAGGATATACCTTAAAATTGCTACATATTGATAATTTAGGGTCACTCCAGTTTTGTCCCAATTATATCAGATATGATATGGGAAGAAACCCAACTTAAAGAAGTTAAGGCTTGGGCTTGTGCTACGTATGTCTGGAAACATAATGTAGACAATCTGGAAATAAGGTCAAGTAAGTGTTGAATTGTGGTATATCCCAAAAGTGGTTGGGATAGTATTTCTATTACTCTAATGAACAAAAGTTGTCCATTAGAATGTTTGCTGAATTTTCTTGAGAAAGAGTTCATTCAAGAAAGACGCAAAAGTAGATAGAATTTATAGAATTGTCTGTAAAGCCACAAACAAACAAAGATCCAACCCTTGTCTCTGTTGAGACAAAACCCTTAACTACACTACAATCTTTTCATAGATCAAATTGGATATTTCTTAACATAAGAGAGATATTGTATCTCTATTAGAATGTGAAAGAATTGTTCTTTGGTGATAAAGATCACCAAGATAATCCTATTGATTATGACTAGACGATGTTTCACATCAACTCGAGAAATGACTAAAAGTCATTAAATCCAATATGGATAGGTAGAGACCTAAAAGGCTTGGCTATTTAAGAATGTTTTCAACATAGGCAAAAAGTTGTCTATAAAGAAACTTGTTTGATAATAGTTATGCTGAAATCCATTTGGATCTTGTTATCTATAAACACACATTTTGAATATGAGATATGTCAAAAAGGATATAAAGATGTTATATCAAATGGTGAAAAACCATAAAAGTGTGTAAGTTATAGAAGTCTATTAATAGACTACAAGGTTCTCATAATTAAAACATCTATAAAGTTGAAGTAATCAAATTGTTTGATTTCTCTCATTGTATAGATGGACCATTAGTGTATAAAAGGTTAGTGGGAGTGTGATCGTTTTTCTTTATCCTATCAATAAGATGACATCCTAATCATTATGAATGATATATAAATGTTATCTAATGTGAAGTTCTAGTTTTTGAGAAAAACTTCTTCATGAAAGATTTGGTAGAAGCATCCAACAAGATCTATAGAGATGGATCATATAGATTGCTAAGTATCTCCAAGTCATTAAACATAGTTGAAATGTTGAAGGAGTTCAACATGGAGAATTCTAAGGGAGGTCTGATTTACTTCAGATAAGAGTTCGTTATTCAAGGGCATGTGCCCTAGGATAACACAAGTAAGGTTCTTAAAGTGTTAAGAAGCCTTATTCTATACTATGTATTGAACCTGATATCTATTATGTTGTAATTGTTACATATAGTTATTAGTCAATTCAAATTTGGAATATTGGATTGTATTTGGAAATTGTAAACTCATAGTAGATGGGTATATAGATTTGGATATAATCCATATGGGGTATATTTTATATTCACTTTAGTTGGTGAAATACTTAATGGAAGAACTGTATGAAAGATACAGTGGATTCCATTATTAAGGGTGAATTAATTGTCGCATTGTCTAGGAGACTGTTTGGATCTATAAGTTCATTTAGAACTTGGAGTTGTTCCTTCCATTGAGTTGCCCACACCTTGTTTTGTGACAACAATGGGTCTATAGCTCAAGTATAGGAATCACGGTCTCATCAAAAGTCCAAACACATAGAGCGGCAATTCCAAGTGATTAGAGGAATCATTGGAAAAGGTAAAAGATACATTACAGAAGATATTATCTACATAAGTTTTTGTAGACCTACTGACTAAAGCTTTAAAACATAATTGGTTATGTCTAAGACCAACATCTTGAGAAGATAGGTATGCGATACATGGTCGATTGGCTTTAGTGCAAGTGGGAGATTGTTAGGATTATGCCCTAGAGCCAATCATGGAGATGATTGTTTAGGGATTAGGAACAATCATTTGATTTCATTTATGTATGTCACATTTATTATTGATTTAATAAAAGGGCTTATTCTATTATGTTTATATGCATCATTTATATTTACATAATATGTCCATGGAGTTAGAGTTGAGAATATGGAATTACAAAGAGTTGTAATTTTGAGACTATAGATATATCTCTGTACTAAACTCCTAAAGCATTCCTAGTTGAAGGTTCACTATGATGGACAATAATGAACCATAGGACTAGCACTTGTTAGGTTGACTCTATAGGAGGATAGCTAGTCTCAAGCTATTTGTGTGGAGACATTAAAACCAACAAGTGGGTGCCTATTATGAGAATAGGTACACTGAATGTGACCAAAGATATGAGATAAACTGAATGGAGTTTTATCCTACCTGTCAATCAGTTTCTCATTGTTATAGTGGTACAAGTAATCCTTAGACCTGAGACACCATAGTTGTCTTATGCATATAGCTTTAGAAGTTTGATAACACTAAGTGTAGATCCTATTCAGGGGTCTGCAAAGGTGTTCATTGGCCCTACTGCTATGTGTATGAAGGTATGTGAGTGATCAACAAGGGATCCATCACTCTCAAGAAAAAGAGAGAGAATGTCTCATATAGCATTCATAATATAACTCATTAAATCCATGGCCATGGTAGGATGAATATGAAAAGAGTTTCATGAGTTCATCAATGAGTTGATATCTATGAATGAGTATAAAGTAATTGAACTAGGGACTTGACAGACTTCCATGTCCTATTAGTTCAATTGGAGACATTGTGTTGATGGAAGGATGCAATTGTAACCTGTAAACTATAACAGAAGGGTTCTTTGTAAATGACTATTCACTTCATTAAGGACCACACCATGAGCCATATGCTAGGTGCTACTCATTGTTAGTAGAAGCCCTAATTGATATAAATGAGTTATAATCAATTAGGGAATTGGAAGGAGTTCCAATTAGACCCTAAATGGAAAGAGTTCCATTGTGCACACCTCGTGCTATTCCTACTACTTGATGATGTGAACCCAATGGGTCACACACTGATCATGCAAGATGAGCTTTAAAGTCTATGAGAGAAAGGGTATGAGTGCATAAAGAATAGTTCTTTGAGGCCTATTTATATTTGATATAATTTATAGGGGTTATTGTGCAATTTAGAGAAATTGCATAAAACCCTAATAGGGTTTCCCCCTAGGGCCGGCCCCCTTAGTGTGGACTATATAAGTCACACTATGGTGTGTGACATCATCATAAGTTGAACTCCCCAAGGGCTGGCTAGAATTTCCAGCCTCCTTCTCTCTCTCTCCTCTCTTCTCCTACACTAGCAACAACAAGGAAAAGGAGGAAAGGACTTGAAGCTCTAGCTAGGTGTGGATACCGTTGGAGGCAGCACACTTGGGCTGCTCATTCACCGCTGTCCTGAATCAAAGCTTGGAGCAAAAAGGAGAAGACAAAAATTCTATAAGTGTTCTAACCCTCTTTGTAGTTAGGGTTTGATTTTGTGTTATGCATAGTTAGATTCATGGGATTGGGAATCGTAGGAAAAATTTTTATATTCCGCACTTCTATTTTTCCCTCTTGTTCGATTCCCAACAAATTGTACAAAGGGTTAGTGGGAGTGCGATCACATTTATGGTCCTATAAGTGAATGACGTTCTACTTATTATGAATACTGTAGAGACGTTGTCAAAAGTGAAAAATTGGTTTTTCACAGAGTTTCTCCATAAAAGATTTGGAAGAAGCATCCTATATTCTGGGAATAGAGGTCTATAGAGATAGATCTTAAAGGATGTTAAGTCTCTCCAAATCGATGTACGCAGACAAGATTTTGAAAGGGTTCAAAATGCATGATTTCAAAAGAGGTCTAATTCCTGTTAGACATGAAATCAAGTTGTCTGAAAGCATATGTTATGCTATGTACATTACCAGATATCAGTTTTGCTGTAAATGTTACGAGCAGATATCCGGTAGACCCAGATAAGGTATACTGGGAAAACGTCAAAGCTATCCTCAAGTTCTTGAGAAGAACTAAGGACCCATGCTTTGTCTATGGAGAAAGAAACTTAGAAATGGTTGGTAAAACGGATTCAGATTTTCAATCTGACGATGATGATAGGAGATCAACATAGAGGCTGAGTACATTGCTGCATGTTTGGATGAGTAAGTTCATTGCAGAACTAAAAGTGGTTCCTAACATTGAGAAGCCCTTACTATTGTTTTTGTGACAACAATGGGGCTAGTGCTCAAACTAAGGAACCACGGTCTCATCAAAAGTCCAAACTTTAAGCGGCGATTCCAAGTGATTAGAGAGATCATTGGAAGAGATGACATATACATATAGAAGTTTAAAACAACAGAGAATAAAGAAGACTCCTTCACTAAGGCTATGACCCAAATGTAATGGATCACCACCGACAGGATATGAGTATGAGATACATGGTGGATTGGCTATAGTGCAAGTGGGAGATTGTTAGGATTATGCCCTAGAGCCAATCATAGAGATGATTGTTTAGGGATTAGGAACAATCAATTGATTTCATTTATGTATGTCACATTTATTATTGATTTAATAAAAGGGCTTATTCTATTATGTTTATATGCATCATTTATATTTACATAATATGCCCATGGAGTTAGAGTTGAGAATATGAAATTACAAAGGGTTGTAATTTTGAGACTGTAAATATATCTCTGTACTAAACTCCTAAATCATTCCTAGTTGAAGGTTCACTATGATGGATAGTAATGAACCATAGGACTAGCACTTGTTAGGTTGACTCTATAGGAGGATAGCTAGTCTCAAGCTATTTGTGTGGAGACACTACAACCAACAAGTGGGTGCCCATTATAAGAATAGGTACACTGAATATGACCAAAGATATGAGATAAACTGAATGGAGTTTTAACCTGCCTGTTAATCAGTTTCTCGTTGTTATAGTGGTACAAGTAATCCTTAGCCTTGAGACACCATGATTGTCTTATACATGTAGCTTTAGAAGTTTGATAACACTAAGTGCAGATCCTATTCAGGGGTATGTAAGGGTGTTCATTGGCCCTACTGCTATGTGTGTGAAGGCATGTGAGTGATCAACAAGGAATCCATCACTCTTAGGAAAAAGAGAGTGAATGTCTCATGTAGCATTCATTGAATATAACTCATTAAATCCATGGGCCCATGGTAGAATGAATATGGAAAGGAGTTTCCATAAGTTCATCATTGAGTTGATATTAATGAATGAGTATAAAGTAATTGAACTAGGGACTTGACAGACTTCCATGTCCTATTAGTTCAATTGGAGACATTGTGTTGATGGAAGGATGCAATTGTAACCTATAAACTATAACAGAAGGGTTCTTTGTAAATGACTATTCACCTCATTAAGGACCACACCATGAGCCATATGCTAGGTGTTACTCATGGTTAGTAGAAGCCCTAATTGATATAAATGAGTTATAATCAATTAGGGAATTGGAAGGAGTTCCAATTAGACCCTTAATGGAAAGTGTTCCATTGTGCACAGCATATGCTGTTCCTACTACTTGATGATGTGAACCCAATGGGTCACACACTGATCATGCTAAGAGAGCTTGATTGTCTATGAGAGAAAGGGTATAAGTGATTAAAGAAAAGTTCTTTAAGGGGCTAATTTGTATTTGATGCAAACTAGTGGGCTAATTGTGTAATTAAGAGAAATTACACAAATTACATTAGGGTTTGGAATCCCCCCTTGACCGGCCCTATTAGTGGGCTATATAATGTCCATTATGATGTGATGACATCATCATAACTCACACTCCCCAAGTACTGGCTGAATTCTTCAAGGAGGCCTTCTCTCTTTCTCTCTCTTCTTCACCTCTAGCAACAACAAGGAAGAAGAAGGAAAGGACTTCAAGTTCAAGCTAGGTGTGGATACTGTTGGAGGTAGCACACTTGGGCTGCTCATTCACCGCTGTCCGGAGACAAAGCTTGGAGCAAAAAGGAGAAGACAAAGCTTGGAGCATAAAGGAGAAGACATTGTTCAACTGTAAGTTACCTTAACTCTCTTGGTAGTTAGGTTTATGGCTTTTGTATTAAGCATAATTAAGATTCATGGGTTTGGGAATCGTAGGAAAATTTTAATTCCGCCTTTGTAGTTTTCCTCTCTAGTTCGATTCCCAACAGTCTAGTTATTGTATGGGCCGCCTTTTAGTTATCTAAAGCTGATAAATTGTACATTTTTCTGAAACTTTTGCTCTCTTGTAAATACCAATTACATATATATAGGGGATCCAGCAAGAATTACTATTTGTAAGTGCTTATTTCTTCAATAAGTTTATTGTTATTTTCACTTGGTATAGAATATGTAAGCCATTGTTCTTGATTTCTTAGTTTATTGTTATTTTCACTTGGTATGGAGTATGTAATCCATTCATAAGATGACTGATAAAAACAGTCATCTTATGGTTTCGTAGTTGACCGTTTTTAACAATCATCTTAACGCCAATAGATGACCTTTTTTAACAGTCATCTTAAAGCCAATAGATGATTGTCAAAAACAGTCATCTTTTGTAGTGATAATAGATGAGGGCTCTAAAGATGACCCTTTTTGCTCGAAAAAAAGATGACTGTTTTTTAAAAAGATGACCGTTAAAAACGGTCATCTATCAGTGTTTTTCTAGTAGTGAAATCTCTTCATAGTAAGAGACATCTGCTACATCATCATCTGAGAGATGTCGTGCATCATGGTGTCAAAATTCATTCTAAAAGCAGCTATAAACTTGTTAGCAACATTTGCATGATCTGACGGTTGGCTTTCCATATTTTCATTCCCTGGACAATTATCTCCTGGGATTTCCAGATTATCTTATTGGCCAGATTCTTGGCCTAAAGTCTCTTTTCCACATCCTTCACGTTTTGGTGGCATGATTTTTGCAAGAACAAACCTCCTAGAACTGGAAAATAACACAAATGGTGTCCCACCGGGCATGCCAAAAAGTGTTTCCTCCAAAATTTCGATTTTGGGGATTGGGTTGCGCGAGCGTGCCAGCCACTAAATTGTGACGAATTATGGGTTCTACCTTGCCTTGAATGGCCTTAAGGACTTTTTCTGTAACAAGTAGAAAAGTGAACAGGAAAATAACAGAAATTAAAAACAAATGCTTACCACGGAGGAAGCCATTTTCATTGATAACTTCTGAAATTACAAAGATACAAAGGGGTGCACACGCCTTTGACCAGAAAGGAGCACACGTTTTTGGATTTAAAATCCTAGAGTTCTAAAAGAAAATGAAAAAGATAAAGTTCTCTGTTGATTGATGTTGAAAGTCCTTCCACAATGGCAGTCTTTTAGCTTTTGTATGTCCAGGCTTCAACCATTCCCATGAAGTCCGCCCATTAACTGCCCATCTCGTGATTCATCAACTTCCAATGTAGCCACGATCCCATGATTTGGTAAACACGATCTCACTCTGATAACTGCTTAGTCCCAATAACTGTTCCACCAAAAATTACTAGCTCAAAGAATTCGGCCTCTCTGATCAATCCTTTAAAAGGGACTTCACAACTTTTGGCCAAATACCAATGTAAATATTCTTAGGCCGATTTTTAGGGTGTAAACAATATGTTTTTTAATTCTCGAGTTATCAGTTTCAAAAAATTTGTGGGATACTTAGGCTACCTCCGCTTCGTTGGTCAGTCACGGACTCACGGCAAACAAAGGCTTTACATATATAGTAAAGAAGTATATAGTAGTTAACACGACAAAACGACAACAAAAAGGTGGTTGCTTATACGGAGTATTTGTTATTGATTTAGGGTAGATGTTGAGACTTGTCCCACTTAGACATGCCAACTTGTAGTTAATATATATATATATATATATAGATATATGAATTTTTTTTTATATTTTTTTAGTAGCTAAGAATATAGTTAATAAATATTTGAAATTGTGTTAAGGTGGGTGTTTACATACCAAGAGATTGGAGCGACTTAAGGTAATTCTCTATAAGCTCAAGTCAATAAGTTAACAAGACAATTGACTTTTTTTTTTGTAAATGCTATAAATAACACCTAATTACAAGACTGGACATGACATAAATTGGTTGACAAACATATCCTCCAAACTATTTAGTACCACCTCAAGAAGCCTATTACCTTATCAGGTGTTGTTTATATATATATAGTGCTGTATTATGGTGCATGTCAAGTATAGCATTAATTTTTTTATTTTTTTTAAAGTTATATATTTTTCTTTCTGGGCTTTGGGTTCAAGATAATTTTGACAAATGATACCTTTCAACTCTTCACAACCTTAGCCCTCCCAATAGTGACTTGAGAAAGAGAGTGAAAGATGAAAGAGAAAGAGAGATAGAGACACAGATTGTTTTTGAGGTTTGATATATATTTTGAAGGGCTGTTAAGAATTTTACCCCATATGACAAAAAGATGAGAGAAAGGGATTGGTGTTTAAGGCTTTAGTGCTTTGAATGGCTGTTAGGGTTTTGCTACTATATGACAAAAAGGACAGCATCATGTGGGGTCTTCAAATTTAAGGTTGGTTTTCTTGTTTTTGTTATTGATTTTGGGTAGACGTTGACTTTCGGCTCTTCCGTAGACATACAAACACGCAAATAAAACACCATCCATTTTTCACATGGTATTTTGCTCAACTTGCAACATTGGCTTCAGGCTCACAAGTCACAACCCAGTGATCTCATCGTGCGATTCTTATACGCATTTGTCTTATACATTCTAGATTCTTGGGTTATCGGTTTTGGATTATGTAGATGATGCAGATTGCATCGGCATACGCACCATGAGCTGTTGGACGTCTTGCTGCTGAATCGGGATTCTAGTTTATTTAAATATTTTAGGAGTCTTTATTATTATTATTTAATTATTGCTTTTAATTTAATTTGTTTCCTAGGTAGTTTGATATTTTATTGTTCTAGTAGAACTAGGCTTTTCTTCTTACTTGTTCTAGTAGAATTAGGTTTTCTTGTTCTAGTAGAACTAGGTTTTTCTTATTAGTTCTCTATATAAAGGGATGTAAGCCTTATGGCAAATAGTTTAAGTTGATTATTTTCTGAGATTAATAATATTGAGAGAACGAGTTCTCCTTTATTTTCCTACTTTCGTGTTCTTGAGAGAATATTGATTGTGGTTGCCTACTATCTGGCATTGTTCTTGCGACAATCAACAGATTGGTGGAAGCTTGTTGATTAATTTGGTAAGCTAGTCTTGACTGCATAATTTCCGCTGGGAAGGATGATGCAAGGTGTAAAACGATCACTTTTGTGCAATCGAATCCTTGCGGATCAAGCACTTGGTTCCTTATCATGAAGATAGCTCTGAGGATGAGGCTACGAATTCGAGGGCGAATTCTCTCCAAACAAGGGAGAATGATGCAGATTGCATTGGCATAAGCACCATGAGTTGTTAGATGTCTTGCTGCTGAATCGGGATTCTAGTTTATTTAGATATTTTAGGAGTCTTTATTATTATTATTTAATTATTGCTTTTAATTTAATTTGTTTCCTAGGTAGTTTGATATTTTCTTGTTCTAGTAGAACTAGGTTGTCTTGTTCTAGTAGAACTAGGTTTTCTTGTTCTAGTAGAGCTAGGTTGTCTTGTTCTAGTAGAACTAGTAGGTTGTCTTGTTCTAGTAGAACTAGGCTTTTCTTATTAGTTCTCTATATAAAGGGATGTAAGACTTATGGCAAATAGTTTAAGTTGATTATTTTCTGAGATTAATAATATTGAGAGAATGAGTTCTCCTTTATTTTCCTACTTTCGTGTTCTTGAGAGAATATTGATTGTGGTTGCCTACTATCTGACATTGTTCTTGCGACAATCAATAGATTGGTGGACGCTTGTTTGTTTTTTGGTGAGCTAGTCTCGACCGTGTAATTTCCGCTGCATCAGTTGGTATCAGAGCCCAGTTCGTTCTTGCCCTCATGCTAAGACAAGGAGGAAGACGTGCCGGAGGCCGTGAAGCCAATCTGGAAGATGTGTATTATCGCGAGGACATGGCCCGAATTAAACAAGAAATCAAAGACGAGATACGAGCCCTATTCAAGAGTTATCGTCTTGAGTAGCGTCGTAGTCGTCGACCTCCATCTTCGTGTTCTATGGACAAAGAAAGTGTTGAGGATGTTTTGGTTGAGGATGTTTATGTTGAGGATGTCGTTGTAGAGAATGAAGATTTAAATGAAGTTGAAAGAGGTAAGAATTTTGAATTCATGGGAAATTTTTCTTTTAATAATTTTGGTGATGATAAATTTGAAAAACTAGTTGATTTTAATTCTCCGCCTATTTTTGATGAGTATGATGATGAGGATGATATTGAGGCAAATATTATTGAAAATTTGGAAGGGCAAGAAGAGGCTATAACCTATGAAATACTTAATAAAAATTGTTCAAACAATAATTTTTGTTATCGTGTTAAACTACTTGGTTATTTTCAAGAGGATAAAGATTTTGTCGCTGAAGAACTGAAGTGTTATGATTTTATTGGAATTGAAAATATTTGTTCTATTGTTAATCCTCTAGTGCTGAGAATATTGATTGTGGTTGCTCGATGCAGCGAAAAATACGCGGTCGAGACTAGCTCACCAAAAAACAAACAAGCTTCCACCAATTTGTTGATTGTCGCAAGAACAATGCCAGATAGTAGGCAACCACAATCAATATTCTCTCAAGAACACGAAAGTAGGAAAATAAAGAAGAACTCTCTCTCTCTCAATATTATTAATCTCAGAAAATAATCAACTTAAACTATTTGCCATAAGGCTTACATCCCTTTATATAGAAAACTAATAAGAAAAGCCTAGTTCTACTAGAACAAGACAACCTAGTTCTACTAGAACAAGAAAACTTAATTCTATTAGAACAAGTAAGAAGAAAAACCTAGTTCTACTAAAACAAGACAACCTAGTTCTACTAGAACAAGAAAATATCAAACTACCTAGGAAACAAATTAAATTAAAAGCAATAATTAAATAATAATAATAAAGACTCCTAAAATATCTAAATAAACTAGAATCCCGATTCAGCAGCAAGACGTCTGATAGCTCATGGTGCGTATACCGATGCAATCTGCATCATTCTCCCCTGTTTGGAGAGAATTCACCCTCGAATTCGTAGCCTCATCCTCGGAGCTATCTTCATGATAAGGAACCAAGTGCTTGACATCGAACAAACTATGAGTACGAATACTACCACCACACTTGCAACTGCTGATATTGCGGATGGAGTGGTTGATCCGCAATGGTTCGGTTGCACAAAAGTGATCATTCTACACCTTGCATCATTCTCCCTATTCTCCCTTGTTTGGAGAGAGTTCGTCCCCGAACTCTGCGGGTCGGCTTCACAGAAGTATTGATGTCGACCAATCCAGCTGAATAAATACTTTGAGAATTTTTTTTGTTTCAATTGCCTCCAAAATTTATTTTCCCAGAATTTCATAAATAAAAAAAATTTTCTCTGCACCCTTCATCTCATTCAAAATCTTCAGCAATAGAGCATTAACAACACAACAAATATTGTCAACTCCAATAAAATCATAACGCTTCAACTCTTCAACGACCAAAATTTCATCCTCTTGAAAATCACCAAGTAGTTTAACACGACAATAAAAATTATTACTTGAACAATTTTTATTAAGTGTCTCACAGGTTATAGCCTCCTCTTGCCCTTCCAAATTTTCAATAATATTTGGCTCAATATCATCATCATCATACTCATCAAAAATAGGCGGAGAATTAAAATCTACTAATTTTTCAGCTTCAGCATCATGCCGATGCAATCTGCATCAATCGGCATATGCACCATGAGCTGTTAGACATCTTGCTGCTGAATCGGGATTCTAGTTTATTTAGATATTTTTGGAGTCTTTATTATTATTATTTAATTATTGCTTTTAATTTAATTTGTTTCCTAGGTAGTTTGATATTTTCTTGTTCTAGTAGAACTAGGTTGTCTTGTTCTAGTAGAACTAGGTTTTTCTTCTTACTTGTTCTAATAGAATTAAGTTTTCTTGTTCTAGTAGGACTAAGTTGTCTTGTTCTAGTAGAACTAGGCTTTTCTTATTAGTTCTCTATATAAAGGGATGTAAGCCTTATGGCAAATAGTTTTAAGTTGATTATTTTCTGAGATTAATAATATTGAGAGAGAGAGTTCTCCTTTATTTTCTCCTGTTTGGAGAGAGTTCGTCCCCGAACTTTGCAGGTTGGCTTCACAGAAGTATTGATGTCGACCAATCCATCTGAATAAATACTTTGACGATTTTCTTTGTCCATAGAATGCGGAGATGGAGGTCAACGACTACGACGCTTCTCAAGACGATAACTCTAGAATAGGGCTCGTATCTCGTCTTTGATTTCTTGTTTAATTCGGGCCATGTCCTCACGATAAGACACGTCTTCCAGATTGGCTTCACGGCCTCCGGCACGTCTTCCAGATTGCCTACTAGGTTGTCTTGTTCTAGTAGAACTAGGTTTTTCTTCTTACTTGTTCTAGTAGAATTAGGTTTTCTTGTTCTAGTAGAACTAGGTTTTTCTTCTTACTTGTTCTAGTAGAATTAGGTTTTCTTGTTCTAGTAGAACTAGGTTGTTTTTTTCTAGTAGAACTAGGTTTTTCTTATTAGTTCTCTATATAAAGGGATGTAAGCCTTATGGAAAATAGTTTAAGTTGATTATTTTCTGAGATTAATAATATTGAGAGAGAGAGTTCTCTTTTATTTTCCTACTTTCGTGTTCTTGAGAGAATATTGATTATGGTTGCCTACTATCTGGCATTGTTCTTGCGACAATCAACAGATTGGTGGAAGCTTGTTGATTAATTTAGTGAGCTAGTCTTAACTGCGTAATTTCCGCTGCATCAGTAGAGGGACGCTTATCCCACCTCCCTTTGACCCATTCAATGGTCAGTCACCGGCAAACAGAGTCTTTACCATTGAGGTGAGAGGAAACAAGAAAAGAAACCAATCACGAGGACTACTTGTTGGTGAGGAAATGGAAAATAGGGTCCATAACTAGTGAAGAGAAAGAGGATTTCCGGAGGGAAAATTTCATTTTGGTGACTACTTTCCAAACTAATTCTAACAAAAAGGAAAATTGATGTTTTGGGAAGAAATGTTTTCGCTCAAGATGTCCCATACATAGCTCTAAAAGTTTTCATTATATAAGATGGTTATTCACTTAATCCCATGGGTTTGGAATCTCTTTCAGAAATACATTAATTTCAATTCGCATGTGGCCTGCATATTTCACCATACACTCTACTTCATCTTTTTCAATATAGGATGCCATGGCCTCTTGAAAATCCTTTATTCAATGTTGTCGATCCTCTCCGGAATGACTCTTTCCTGCCACTGAATATAGTGAGAAATTTTATTACAATACGTATTGTTTGCCTCCACATAACCATATCATATTGGCAATCCATATACCAAATTTTTTTTAGCCAATTGTACACTATTGCCCATTAATGCGCGCACACAAAAAATTATAGCCTAGGAAAAATTAAATTAAATTGATTTATTTTATTTTATTTTATTTTTAAGGAACCTCCGCGGATGGAGGAAAATTTATTTGATAAAAAAGAAAATGATACACCTAGAAAGGGGGGATGAATGTACCTTACCCCTCAAAGATGCAAACTAAACGAAAAGAAAACAAAGAGATGCATGCATGGAGGCTTGAAAAAAAGACCCAAATACAAAAGAGAAGAAAAAGTCTAAACTCTTAAGTATGGAAGACCTTGCTGTTCTATATGGATAGATGCAATGATAGGAGAAGGAAGATCTTGTTTAAACATAATATGCTGCCTGGTTGAAATACTATGCCTAGCCAACTGATGTGCAACTAAGTTGACTTCTTGGAAAACATGAGTAAAATTAAAGTGAAAATTTCGAAGCATAGAAATAATTTTCGACTACCAATAGTGAAGATGCCAAGGAGGAGGGGTATTCTTCTTCAACTAGTTCACCAAAATTCTAGAATCAGACTCAATCGATCTCAATAAGTCTATACTCCTTCTCTAAACACAACATCAGCCTGTCAAGAAGACCTCTGACTTCTGCAAAATTGTTCATACATTCTCCATACAAATATGAGAAGCCAATTAATAACAAAATCTCCCCTGTCATCCCTAATGATACCCCCACCACCAGCTAAACCAAGGTTACCAATATATAAACTATCAACATTCAACTTAAATTTACCAAAGGCAGGCCTAAGCCACTAGAGAATCCATTGATGTTTGACAATAACCCCAATCTTCACAATATGTAAATTGAAGAGAATAACACTGTCTATGGAAGAGGTAGCTTTTTTTGGGTAAAGCAAACCAGATATAGATTTCATCCAACAGATGATTTTATGAATAACATATAGATGATTATAAGCCCTAAATACCTTCGATCCTTCTAGTTTCTTTCCAACCATATCTCCCAAACTTAAGCACGAGGGTGATGGATTTTAAAATTCCAACATGAGAATTCAAGGGATTGTCACTAAACCCTTTTGTGATCTTAAATTAATATTTTGAAATAATTATGATTGTAAATTAATTGGTTCCAAGTTGGTTCTAGCTAGTAAATGGGATGGGTTTGGGTTTGGGTTGGGTGATTCTAGGCCTTGCCAGAATCGCACACTTCGCTACTTGTAAACTGATTAAAGAAATAGGGGGAATTTTAAATTGGTCAGGCTACGGAAAAATAATTACAGTTACTTGTTAGTCTTAGTTAAGTTAGTAATCATTTACTGAAAAGTTAGTAATAATTTGCATTGAATTGTAATTATTTTTTTGTGGCCTGACCAATCTAAAATTGCCCCGAGCAAGGCGCGATTTTTTCTCAAAAAATGATCAAAGACTTATGAAAATCAAGACTACAAAATAAGGAATACGATGTGAGCTAAATCGTTACTGTACTATCACACGTAAAAAACTGTGATCCATAGTATGAAAAAGATTTTCGAATTATTTTTCTCGCGTAGTACTCACCTCTGTTAGCTATTTTTTAAACCAATTACAAAAAGTAGCCGCATTGGGAATTATATCCCGTGCATTAGCCCAAAGTACCTCATAACCTACTAATGCACGAGGTACAAAGTTGTTCAAAATGATGTTTTTTAGTGGGCGACGAGACTAGTTTTCATGAAAACCTTTTATACTTTTCATAAACCTTAAAAGTTTAAAACAAGTAGGGGTGCTTAGAAAATTTTGTTGTGGCAATAGCATGCCTTAAAGGGTAAACCCACCCACCGATCAACATTGAATGAGTAAAATTAATTACATTTAGGGTTGTCTTAGGGCACACGTTAAAGCAATCTTAGTTATGTTCTGACAGTAATTTACACCCATTTTCCTATACCTTTTATTATAACAAAGCTAACTTTATTGGACTTTGCGCCATTTTCTTCTTAGGGTTTTCTTAATGTGTGCCCTAAAGGCATATGTTAGCTCACATTTAATGAGGCAATCATTGCATGGGAAATTGTGCAAATTCATAGAGAATGGCTTTAGAGTTTGGGTTCAAGATCTTGAAGGTGGAAGGAGATGCGCAAGAAGTGATCAAATGCTTCTAGAAGAAGGGTACTATGGTAGTAGACCTGGAAGTTTTGTGTACTAATATTTTCCACCTAGCTAGGGAAGTGAATGTAGTTAAGTTTGTCTCAATTCCGAGAAATTGTAATCGAGCTGTGGATGCTATTGCTAAGTATACTCTTGGGGTAGAGAGTCTAGAAGTATGGCTAGAAACTCCTGATCCTAGCTGGTGAGAGCTGTCCTTAGTGGAGGATTGTTTCTCTATAGTGTACTGAGTTCTTTTATCAATATATTCCTATCTATTGACAAAAAAAAAAAAAAAAAAAAGGAATGGTGCAAATTGCTTAGAAAAATGTGAAAATGTTTAGAAAACCGTGCAATTACATTTCCCTATGCAACAACTGCCTCATTAAATGCGGCTTAACATGTGCCCTTAGGGCACACATTAAGAAAACCCTTCATCATTTTACCAGATTATCCTCATAACAATTGTGGAGTAGAACTTTAACTACAGCACTTACCAAATGAATTGATCGAAGTCAAATGAAAAAGAACGAAGGCAAAATGATGCCCTACATTTGAATATGCCTCTCCCCAACACCCCTTTATTTTATTTTATTTTTTCCTATGAGAATACCCTTTCCTTTTATAGCATCTCCAAAGGGTGCGTTTGGTCCGTGGGGAGGAATCCCATTCCTGGGATTATGGCATTACCTGGGAATGGGAATTCTTATTATACATACCCATTCCCACATTTGGTTCATGGTAATGGGAAGTAATTCCATTTAACATTCCCACAACCATGTTTGCTTAGGTTAGGAAACAGATTCCTAAAATGTATGAGATTCCAATACTATCCATAAGATCTGCACCCAATACTCACCTAGCAAACACCTCTTCATCTGCAACTAATAACCCCATGTACCCCCCCCTCACCACCGTCATTTCTCCTTCTCTAGCGAAATTTATAACCAGCCCCCTCATTTATTTACTCCAAACCCTCTGCTTTCATCACACCACACCAATTCCTTCTCCATCACACCATTTCCAACTAGAAAATATGATTTTAGAAAACCCCAATTTTAGATTTGTAAAAAAAGAAAGAAAGAGGAAAGAAAGAGGAGTAAAGAAGATGGGATCGACAGAGGAGAGCAAAGAGATGGAATCGATGAAGGAGAGGAGAGCGTCGCCGCAAATGAGTGGAGAAATGAGATCGGCGCCGTGGCAAGCATGCCCAAAGTAATTTCGCCGGTCTAGTCTCACTTCTCTCTGTTTCCCCCAAACCTTCCTTCACCTTAAAAAACATGACTTGCATAGCAAACCCTAGATTTGGGGAGATGGAACAATCGAGATTGACGGCGACCTAGTCGACGGCCATAATGTTGTAATATCCCTACTCTAATTTTGAGTTAATTATATTATTTTGGGTCCATTAGCGATTGATTTTGATTGCTAATTGGGGGTTAAATAATTTTGTTTTGACTTAGTGTTAAGTCTATAATCATCTTATTTAATTATTTAATTATTTTTAGACGGGTCAATTGCAAATTTTGATGAAGTGTATAGAATCTTATTTTATTTTATTTTCGATAAGGTCATAAATCTATATTGCCAGTGTTACTTATTATTTGATATTAATTATCGCAGGTTATACACGATAATTATTTAGTATGTCATTATTTCATTTTTATGCGAAAAATTATTTTGACATGGGTCCTAAAGTTTTAAAACTTAATTGGACTACATGTGCTATTTAAGATTGGTGGGATTAAGTATTATTGACTTTTATATTTTATAAATGGACCTACATTATAGACCTTATGTTATATTTGGGTCTTTATTTTATATTGAGCCCAATACATTTTGGACCTAATGCTATATTAGTTGTAATTGGGTGAGCCCAATTAGTAGAACACATGCCCAACTTATGTTTGCATGTTGGACACTTGTCCCAAGGGTAGAAAACACTTATATTTAACTCCTTAAAGGCCAAAAGAGCCCATTACCCTCATTTTTCCATATCTGCCTTTTTAGAGAGAGAGATAGAGAGAGAAGGGAAGAAGAGAAGAAGGAGGAGAAGAGGACCATACGGCCCTTACACAGACACCAAAGGGGGCTCTTCTTTCATCAAATTTTCAGCTTTTTTCTTCTATTCTCTCATCTTACAAAGGTAGGTTCATATTTCTTCTTGGTAAATTGAGGATATTTGTGAACTATGGAATTGTTTTCTTTATTATGGAGTTATTTTTCATGATTTTGTAATTTCTTGGGAGAAATTTGTATTTTGGGATAGGAAATCTCATATATATTGAAACCACTCTTTTATTCTTTGTATTTGGGTTAGGTGTATGTGAAAGAAATCATTTTATTAAGTCTTTCAAACATGCAAGATCATATTCAACAAATTTAGGTTACAAAAAAATAGGATTTGTGATAAAGGGGATGATCAATTGGATGATTATTTACATGTATGCATGTAAATTAAAGTTTTAGTTACATTACTTTCTTGGAATGAGAGTATTACGATGATTGAAGATAAAATTTCAGACCTTTGTAGTTTATTTGTGGTTTTTGGAACCCATTATAGATTATTGTGTTATTTGAGATGTTAATATGTATATATTGGCTTGTGATTATGCTTGGTTTAAAAATACTTGGTTGAGGTTTGTGTATGTGGGTGTATATACATATATACTTTTGTTATATGAGTTTATGGAAGTATTAAGACTCAATTGGTCCTATTTGATATGGTTTTGTGACACATAAATCATTTTACGCGTGTGTTGGGCTGTACTGACAGCACGAACCCATTTTACCATTTAATTCATAACTTTCGTTCTAGTTATGATTTTGAGATGAAACGAGTTGGGTTTGGTCACTGACTTGTTGGGCTAACATCCTACCAATTTTCATGTCATTTGGTGACCATTTGGTATTTTTTTATTGAATTATTTCATGGTACACCTGAAGCTGGGATTTCTGCTGGGTAGTAGTAACTCCATATTGAAAAATATTTTTGGAAAGGTTTTGCTCGGTATTTCTCTACCAAACTTTGAGGGTACAAAGTACATTTAATATACTTTTAAGGAACCCAAAGCTTATTTCTTTTTGGATTAAATTATAAAAATTCGTTTGTATGTGTCACTAGTTGTGTTCACTGAAATTTCAGATTTGGTCTTTTGACTTGGAATATATATTTTTAAAATTATGAAAATATTGGATAATGGATTTTCACAATTAATCATTGATTGTATGTTTCATGTTTGGGAGTATAATTTCTTTTGGAACAAATTGTGAGATTACAAAAGAAAAATGGTATTCTAGACATGGTTGATGTAAAAGTTTATGTTTTGAGTAGAGTTGTGCAATTGTAGACTTTTCGGTTTGAGTTTTTGATTTGGATTTATAAACAAAAATATAAGAATGATAAATATGGTTATTTCTTTCCTTAAAATTATTGGAACAATTTATATGAGATTATTTATGTGATTTTACTATGGGAAATACTCATAGACATGCCAAATAATGGTATAAGACTTTGTATTGTACATTATAGGGATATCGAATTGTTAGGAAATTTGTTTTGTTAGCTATGGAGTTACTAACATGATTGACATAATCACATTGCATTGGCATTCATGACATATCAATGCATTGAAAATTGACTTAATGAATATTTGGTAAAAGTGTTAAGGGGTCATTGGATTTGGACTACTAGCGGTCAAGGGACTTATCGGTGTTTTCCATTCCTTTGGTCCTGAGGTACTTTCCAGTTCCAAGTAGGAACCCTTGTGTTCCCGAATCAGAGGCTACTTTCCGGTTCTAGGTAAGAACCCTTGTGTTGTCCTCTTGGAGGTGGGTTTAAATCCTCCGTTTCCTCGCGAAGACTCTTGCGGGAGTAGTTTGGTAATTGAGGAATAAATGTAATTGGACATAAAGTCGCATATTGCATTATCATGACATGGCATTCGTTGCATTAAGTTAAGGGTATATAACTTATTGTATGTATTGGTTGTTTATTCAATTAACTTATGAAACTTATTAAGATATTTCTATACGGTTTTATGGAAATGCAATAATATAAAAATGAATATGAGTTTAATTATACTCTGAGTCTATAGATTATCTTTGATGTAGAAATAGACTTGGATATTTTCTATATAGCGTGTATGAGTATTTTTATGTATATTGTGGTTTTAAATGGATTTTTAAAACCTTGATAGACTTTGTAGAAATATGTAACCTATTGAGCGTTCGCTCACCCCCCTACAGTTTTGCAAGTTCTTAAAGATAAAGAAGTTGTTTGAGTTACAGTATTGTGGTGAAATACTTGTGTATTGGTTCGCGAGGCATTCTACAAAATGAAGGATATATTTTGTGATAGGCTGTGAATTGATGATGTATTAAATTATGATTGAATGTAATTTAATTTCTTAGTGATGTATATATAATATTAATTTGGAATTGTAATATTGAGTTCAACTTGGGAACCATGTGGAATACGAGGCAAGCAATGATACCCTATGTATATGGATGTTTTTAATTTTTGTTTAACAGGTTATGGATTTTACTTGGTTAGCCCGTATTATGAACGGGTCATGCCGGATTTTTAGTAAAATAATGGTTAAAAATTATTTTAATCTCACTCACTTATGGATTTTAAACCTGTTTTATTTTGAAAAGTCAAAGTTCAATTTGTCCTAAAATCAAATGCTTTATTAAATCAATCTCGTTTTATTACCCTTGATCATGACTCATTAATTTTGGGTAGTGACGAACGTCGTCATAGATTAGAGCATTGTGTGTGAAGTTTAATGAGGACGATCGGTTTCTGAAGATTGGACTGGCGGTAAGGTGGAAGACTTGATTGAGGGAGCTGAGGCCATTGAGTCTGGTAACTATGGCGGTGACCCATGTGTCATCTTTGAAGTGGAAGAGGACGATGTGAATGAGCGTCGAGATAGAGGACTATCATAGTAGTGGGAGAAGAGATATAGCCGAAATAAGAATTTGTTATGTGTAAAATGGAAGGGCACGCTCATCATTTTAATTTATTATAAAACACATGCCCGGAAATCAAAATCCAAACCCACCTCTGAGATGGGATTGGGATGTCCCCCCCCCCCCCCCCTCTGAATTGTGGGAATCCTAATACACCAGTAATGATGGTTTACTGGGAAAGCGATTGTCCCAAACACCGGAATCGGGAATCAAACCCCTTTCCCGAGAATAAAACCCACGAACCAAACACTACCAAAAGAGGTAGCAAAATTGAGATAACAAATGGTACTTTGCTACCTTAGGTTGCATTTTGCTACCTCTTTTAAAACTGAGACCTCCAAAAAAGGTAGCATGATGTAAACAATTTCTAAATTTATATTAATTACTTTATGATAGTTTATTTTAATTTGGTCGTAAATATATTTTTCGCTAATTTTTGGTTCCCGTCCTACTAAATATAAATAGGACAAGACGGAGTAGAGCGGGAATGGGGTTTTCAAATTTATTTGGGACCGGAATGGGAACTTAATGTCAAACCCATGATAGGTTTGGGACAGGGTTGGGGAGAGGGCTCCCTGTCCCAAACTGCCCCGTTGCTACCCCTACTTAGGACCAAACAAAAGCCCCGTAATATAACCAAGTGAGAATTGGGGAGAAGTCCAAATGCAAAGTCTTATGGAGGCAAAAGTCCGATCCTCTCAAATTTTGTATATAGCAACAAGTCCAAAAACATATTGAAACGTTAATGTTTTATCATTAATTAAGTTGAAATTTATCTTTAATGACAGATTTTCCCTTTTGACGAAGTGAAGATATATAATTTGTCAAGGCTTTATTTTGAATTTTACTTCATGATTTACGAATTAAGTATTGGTATTCCATTGTCTTAATTATCATAATTATCTAACCATTATTGTCCATGATTTACAGATTAGATATTGGTATTCCATTACTTTAATTATTATAATTATCTCACCATAATTATCTTACCATAATTATCTTCTGCATTAGATATTTAATTCATTTTGAATTTTTTTGGTCAAACTATCATCATTATCTTATTTTCTAGAAAACATCTTAGCTTTTATACATTACAAATTTTGACACACTATTATTTTCCAAAAATAGTATAATCCTACATTGACAAATGAAATAAATTGGAGATTATAAACATGTTTATAGCATGTAAACATGTAACTTTTTCGTTGTAAGCAGATAATTCTTTTTCAAAAACACATATAACTAATTTGTTCTCAAAGTAAGTGTATCATAAATTGTAATAGAATTACGGAAAAATCTCTTTACGTATGTAACTATTTTCAAAACTTTTTACAAAATGAAAGTTATGAAATTTACATGTGATTTTTTTCATGTAATGTTTTTCTATCAGTAAACAGTTATACTTAATTGTTCTTATAATATCCCTAAAAAACCAGTTACACTGAGAAAAAAAACAAAAAAACAAAAAACAAAAAACAACTTTTACATTTTTAAAACCCTAACGTAACTATTTTCAAAACCCCTGGAATGTGGTTGCATTCAAACAACTACATTTGCAAAATTATAAACAATTACATTCCGAAATACTACACATGCAGACGTCATAAAAAGTTTAATTAAACATACACATGGTTGCCATCAAACGATAATATTACACATGGGTGCAGAGTATAGAAAGCTTAATTAAACACACAGAATTGCTATCTCTCACAAATTTTTTTTTTTTTTTTTTTTTTGGTTAAGTAACTTAAAGAGTCTTAATTATAACGAAGACAGTTGAAAATGGACTAATTGCGGCATTTGTCAGCACGAGGGAAGATTGTGAAGTACGTCTGAAGAAGAGTTGCAACAAGAATCATGATCGCAGCGAAGACAGCAGAGGCAGTCCAGGGGCTCTTAAAATGGTCGCGATACACTTCAGCCAGAGCCATCTTGGCCTTTCTTGTGCGACTCAAGTATTTTTGCATCTCGAATCTGACATCTCTAAAAGTATCCTTGTCTGGGACCAAGTCAGCAGCTATTTCATTGAAAAGTTTCGCTACGTCTTCATCGCTGCCAAGGTAGTTGACAAGAATGCCTGCATTTCGCAGCTCCTTAACATCATCAGCATGATCAATGAGAAAATCGAGGAAGCATATGTAAGAGGTGAACCCAAATTCATTGGGTTGATCAATACAGGCTTCGTATGCTATGAGGTTTAAGAACATTTGCCTTGTTGAACTGTCAATGATCATGCGAGGAAGTGTAAGATTCCCGTAAATGCAGTGAGAACTGAACTTTACATCCCCTACGCAACCCCTTGTTTTAGGCCTGAAGTGGATCCCAGCCGCTGTGAGTTCCTTGACACCGCGGAACATGGGACTTTCAGTTGTAGTTCCTCTCAAAGGTGGCAGCAAAATGTCAATCCGTTTTTCAGTTTTTCTTTTACATATGCCGAGGAGTTTTGTCCGTAGTAGATCAAGAAGATGAAGAGTATTTTCATCCCAGACGGGTGTATTCCAATCAATCCAGGTATCAATATTTACCCTGATGAAGCAGTAAAAAGCATACTGCCAAAAACCATCGTCCATCTCCATGGTCATCAATTTCTTTAGGACTGGAAAGGGGAGCTGGTTCTCGAGTAAGAACAAGTCCCGCTGCACCACTTTTATAGAGTAATTTTTCATCCCCAAATTTTCGACCTGGAAAGTTGCAATGCAGTAGATGAAATATATGATGAAACACCCGTCCAGGAACATCATCTGTGTGAATGCCTCTTCATCGATGTTTCTTGTCGCCTCCGCATCATACCAACTTCTAACTTTCATTTGCTTGATCTGCTCTCTAAAATCAGTGAATAATTGTATAGGATCATTACTCTTTCCGGAAAACTCCTGCAGGAACCGTTTAGCTATTATGGGCTTTAGCTCCTGCACTTGCTGAAGCTTGGTATTGCCATTTATCTTGTAGTGGTAAGGACCAATCGAAACCACACAGGGTTCAGAGTAATTCTTGAAATCCTGATCAGCATCTCGCGGCATCTGTGAAAGTTTGTGTATTCGGTTTGGAGTTTGAGATTGAGTTCTTTCCTTCTTTTCTGTTGCCGCCATTACAAGGTTAATAAAGTTCGCCGCACTTGTATCTGAACTGCATCCGTGGCTTGCTTGATTGGTTTCTTTCTCAATTTGGATCTTCTCCATGGAAACAGTCGCTCGACCCTTAGGTCTAAACAGGTCGGGAAAAATCCATTAAAACAACATCAACGCAAGCGGAAATATATTTTTTTTATTTTTTTCCCTTTTTATGTGTGATAAAAAATTGGATTGCACAAAATAATAATATCCGAGAATAAAAACAAAAAGAAAAATTAACAGCAATAACATCCAACCACAAGATACTAAATTTACATAGAAAACCCTCAGGTGTGGAGCGAAAAACCACAGAGCCCAAATCCGGTTAAATCTTCCACTTTGTAAAATATGTTGGAAGGTAAACCCAATTTACATGGGTACTTTTATAATCCCAAACATGGTGTTTATTTTGTAATTTTGTACCTTTTGGAACCTGTTTATTATATTATGTATATTTTATATCTTCCTTGAGAAGCTACTAGAGTCTTGTAGAAAGAAAATAAAAATAAAAAATAAAAAGTGAAGAAAACCTGTGCTCGTGCTCTGAAGACATGAGAGGAAATCTTGAAGAATTCGCTAATTTTTGTGGAGGAAGTGCAAATATTTGATGTGGAATAGAAGACGAATTGAAGAATACTTGAGATAAGTTGTTTTTCTTCCACGTATTTGCTTATATTTGAATAAATAGTTGCTGAAAATTTCAAATTTGTGCCATGTTATTGTGTGCTTTGTTTTCTTGTATTTGGTTGGTGTTTTTGTGTGCTAATGAGGTTAGACAATCATTTTCTCATATGTTAACATTTGGGTTGGTGGGTCATGACCCGAACCATTGATCCACCAACGTGTTGGTGCTAGACCATGGTGGCTAAGTCTCCCTATCTAGTGATAGTTTCCTAATTATACATGGAAACTAAGTCCTATTAGGGTTGGACTTAATAGAGTATATAAGGGAAGTCTCTCTTTGTGATTGAGACTCTCCAATTATTATTGCCTCTAGCAGAATTTCTACCCCTCTCTCTCTAGTTCTCTCTCAAGGATCACCATAGCCTAGTGGACTTGTAGCGTGGATACATAGGGAGGACTCTAGTAGTGATCCCTTTGACATTCACAACGTAGAGGAGTATACACGAAGTTCAATTTCGTTGTGGAGGCGTGACGGTTTGTGCAGCGGCTACGTGGCTTGTAACAACAAATAGTAAGCGATTCTCGGGTCTCTTTCGTAAAAAGGTACGTCCTTCGACCTGAATTTGTATGCTATATGCGATAGTTATAGTGCATTTACATTGGTATCAGAACCATATGTTTGTTGGTTCGCCCTGTAGTTGTGTGGTTTGCATTCTCTCTCTAAAACACCATTGATGGGTCGTTTAAAAACATTTTTCAAAAGTGGTTTTTATCCCAGTATTTTTATATGGATGTGTTCTCCTATGTGTGAGGAACATGCCCGTAAAATTTCGTGAGAAATGGACGAGTATTTTGAGAGAAAACGCAAACTTTAGTTTTGGAAGTTGTGTTTTTTCCGAAACTTTGGGCTAATTTTTGATGTATCTAGACTTGTTAATATTGAATAAATCTGGTATTTTGTTAAACTACATCACAAGGGCTTTCCAGAGACACAAATTTTGTGCAAATCTGATATCGTATGTGAGAGATATAGCCCTGTGAAGTTGGCCCCATGAACATTCGAAATTGGTTCGATTTTGGCTCATTGTAGAAGATGATGAATAGTGGAAACGCAAGCCCACTCTCACCCTAGGAGAGTGTGAGTGCGTGAGCACAAATAGTGGGTCTCCATGAGGGGTAGACCCCACAGTCAGAACCCAAACGCTGAGACGAGCCCAGTGGTATCGGAGGTGTCACAGATGGTGGCCGTTTGGCCGGAGCGTGGCCTACATGCGCCTAGCAAGGAGAGTGGCATGGTTCTACGAATTAAAAAAAAAAAAAAAAAAAAAAAAAAGTGTTGATGCAGCAGCACGTGCCCACACGCGGGTGGTGGCACATAGAGGGGCTTCCCAAGGCCGTTTTGGGCCAAATTTTTCCAGTATTTTTTATTTTTTATTTATGATTTTTTGGTAAATTTTAAATTATTTTTTAATTACCAGAAAATAATTATTTAATTAAAATTTGAGAAAATCACTATAAAACCACCCCACTCGCGCGTGTGGGGGTGCGTGAGGGGGTGTTTGGCTTTCTTGAAAATTTTGAAAATTTTTTTTGGGCTTGTTCTACATTGTGGTATGTTGCACCTCCCACCATAGCTTCTGGATTTTTTATTTTACTATATTTTTAGCGATTTTCTTTACCGAAAAATTAAATAATATTATTTTATACAAAATTAAAATTTCTAGAGGCTATATTTTTATTATTTGAGCATGTGGGTGTGTTTATGTGTCACGGGGAGAGTCACACGACGTGGATTAACTATGCATCTATTAATTACATGTGGTAATTAAATTAATTAATTTGTGTAATTAATTATTCTTATTATGTTGCGCAATTGGATTGCCGCCAACGCTTCACTTGCCTTATGAAACTCATTGGCACGCTCCTTTTTGGGTCGAGCGTGGGCTTACCATCCATTTAATAGACCAATTCGTTTGTTATATGTTAGCATGTTAGTTATAGGATTAAATGGATGGATTTTTGGTAAATGTGAATAGAGCTTGTGTTTTGTTTGTTTTCTGTGTATAAGATAATTCCTTGAGGCATAATGTGTAGCACGGCATCCCCATTTTATTTATTCATTGCAGTAGATCCATTGTATTTGGACTTTTGGGAATGTAATGTTGATTCATGTACTATATTTTTAAGAAGCCTTGTAAGGGGATATGTTTTCGCGACGCGCATTATGTATTTGGAATTCTTTTAGCATAGGCTCTAAAATTTACCAAATTGATTCCATGTGGGAATTTGTGTGTTTATGTGAAGCATGTTATCATTATTATTGTGTAATAATATTGTGGGTAAATGTGTTTATTTGTTCGAAAAACGATTGGAAAATATACTCCTAACCTACACAATTGGGAGATGATTATGAGCAATAGCAACACTTTTCGATCTCAATATGTGGGGAGGGATAATGTTTTTCAATTGAGTTTTCTAATAGATAATAGATGTGTGAATAATAATGTCAACCCTTGCGCAATTCCTTAAATGTAGTGATGGCAAACAATTACATAGCTGCTATATATGATAACATTGACAAGTTAAATGGGATCAACTATGTCATATACTAAAGAGATATAGAGTACTTCCTAAATGAGCTGGACTTAATTAAGACTTTTTCCAATTCCATGGTAACCCCAAAATTTGAGGATGGGGTCACCAATGCTATTGAGTATCAAAATAACTTTCTGGTTTACCAAAATTGGTTGATGAAAGATTGTCGTGCGCGTTATATTATATTGATGTGCATGCATGATGATCTTATTAGGCAGTATGAGAACTACCCAAATGCCAAGGAAATGTGGCAACATTTGAAGATTGCTTTCGATTAGTAGATCATCGTCGCGTTCTGCTTGGCAAACATACAGTTGACATGTGAAACGACACTAATGAAGAAGTTTTGGTTGCGCATGTGGTGCATTCTACTTCTACATGATGTGATTTATGTGCTCGGGATCTAGCATAGTTTACTTTTTTTTAAAACATTATGAGATTTTGGATACTCTTTTTGTTAGGATTATGCCCTAGAGCCAATCATGGAGATGATTGTTTAGGGATTAGGAACAATCAATTGATTTCATTAGTATACGTCACATTTATTATTGATTTAATAAAAGGGCTTATTCTATTATGTTTATATGCATCATTTATATTTACATAATATGTCCATGGAGTTAGAATTGAGAATATGAAATTACAAAGGGTTGTAATTTTGAGACTGTAAATATATCTCTGTACTAAACTCCTAAATCATTCCTAGTTGAAGGTTCACTATGATGGACAGTAATGGACCATAGGACTAGCACTTGTTAGGTTGACTCTATAGGAGGATAGCTAGTCTCAAGCTATTTGTGTGGAGACACTACAACCAACAAGTGGGTGCCTATTATAAGAATAGGTACACTGAATGTGACCAAAGATATGAGATAAACTGAATGGAGTTTTAACCTGCCTGTCAATCAGTTTCTCATTGTTATAGTGGTACAAGTAATCCTTAGACCTGAGACACCATGGTTGTCTTATACATGTAGCTTTAGAAGTTTGATAACACTAAGTGCAGATCCTACTCAGGGGTCTGTAAAGGTGTTCATTGGCCCTACTGCTATGTGTGTGAAGGCATGTGAGTGATCAACAAGGAATCCATCACTCTCAGGAAAAAGAGAGTGAATGTCTCATACAGCATTCATTGAATATAACTCATTAAATCCATGGGCCCATGGTAGAATGAATATGGAAAGGAGTTTCCATAAGTTCATCATTGAGTTGATACTAATGAATGAGTATAAAGTAATTGAACTAGGGACTTGACAGACTTCCATGTCCTATTAGTTCAATTAGAGACATTGTGTTGATGGAAGGATGGAATTGTAACCTGTAAACTATAACAGAAGGGTTCTTTGTAAATGACTATTCACCTCATTAAGGACCACACCATGAGCCATATACTAGGTGTTACTCATGGTTAGTAGAAGCCCTAATTGATATAAATGAGTTATAATCAATTAGGGAATTGAAAAGAGTTTCAATTAGACCCTTAATGGAAAGTGTTCCATTGTGCACAACTTGTGCTGTTCCTACTACTTAATGATGTGAACCCAATGGGTCACACACTGATCATGCTAAGAGAGCTTGAAAGTCTATGAGAGAAAGGGCATAAGTGAATAAAAGAATTGTTCTTAAGGGGCAAATTTATATAGGATATAAATTAGAGGGGTTAAGTTGTAATTATGTATAAATACAACTTAACTCATATGAGGAATAGGATTCCTCACTAGGGCCGGCCCTATTAGTGGGCTATATATAGCCTCACATGTGATGTGATGACATCACTTAAAACATAATTCATTCTCCCCAAGGGCTGGCCGAATTTCACAAGGAGGCTCTCTCTCTCTCTCCTTCTTCTCCACCTCTAGCAACAACAAGGAAGAAGGAGGAAAGGACTTCAAGTTCAAGCTAGGTGTGGATACTGTTGGAGGCAGCACACTTGGGCTGCTCATTCACCGCTGTCCGGAGACAAAGCTTGGAGCAAAAAGGAGAAGAAAAAGCTTGGAGCATAAAGGAGAAGACTTGTTCAACTGTAAGTAATTCTACCCTCTTCTAGTTGTTGGGAATCTAACTACCAAGAGGAAAAATACAAAGGCGGAATTTAAAATTTTTCCTATGATTCCCAAACCCATGAATCTTAATTATGCTTAATACAAAACAAAAACCCTAACTAGAAGAGGGTAGAATTACTTACAGTTGATTCAAGTCTTCTCCTTTATGCTCCAAGCTTTGTCTTCTGATTGAGCAGTCCAAGTGTACTGCCTCCAACAGTATCCACACCTAGCTTGAGCAAGTTGTCCTTTCCTTCTTCTTCCTTAGGGTTGCTAGAGGTGGAGAAGAGGGAGAGAGAGAGAGAGCCTCCAAGAGAATTTTCGGCCAGCACAAGGGAGCCTCCAAAATGGCTTCAAGTAATGATGTCATCACATCATAAGAGGCTTTAAATAGCCTCCAACTAGGGCCGGCCAAGGGGGGAGTTCAAACCCTAATCTAATTTGTGTAATTACTCTTAATTACACAATTAGCCCACTAGTTTGCATCAAATACAAATTAGCCCCTTAAAGAACTTTTCTTTAATCACTTATACCCTTTCTCTCATAGACAATCAAGCTCTCTTAGCATGATCAGTGTGTGACCCATTGGGTTCACATCATCAAGTAGTAGGAACAGCACAAGTTGTGCACAATGGAACACTTTCCATTAAGGGTCTAATTGAAACTCCTTTCAATTCCCTAATTGATTATAACTCATTTATATCAATTAGGGCTTCTACTAACCATGAGTAACACCTAGCATATGGCTCATGGTGTGGTCCTTAATGAGGTGAATAGTCATTTACAAAGAACCCTTCTGTTATAATTTACAGGTTACAATTCCATCCTTCCATCAACACAATGTCTCAAATTGAACTAATAGGACATGGAAGTCTGTCAAGTCCCTAGTTCAATTACTTTATACTCATTCATTAATATCAACTCAATGATGAACTTATGGAAACTCCTTTCCATATTCATTCTACCATGGGCCCATGGATTTAATGAGTTATATTCAATGAATGCTGTATGAGACATTCACTCCCTTTTTCCTGAGAGTGATGGATTCCTTGTTGATCACTCACATGCCTTCACACACATAGCAGTAGGGCCAATGAACACCCTTATAGACCCCTGAATAGGATCTGCACTTAGTGTTATCAAACTTCTAAAGCTACATGTATAAGACAACCATGGTGTCTCAGGTCTAAGGATTACTTGTACCACTATAACAATGAGAAACTGATTGACAGGCAGGTTAAAACTCCATTCAGTTTATCTCATATCTTTGGTCACATTCAGTGTACCTATTCTTATAATAGGCACCCACTTGTTGGTTGTAGTGTCTCCACACAAATAGCTTGAGACTAGCTATCCTCCTATAGAGTCAACCTAACAAGTGCTAGTCCTATGGTTCATTACTGTCCATCATAGTGAACCTTCAACTAGGAATGATTTAGGAGTTTAGTACAGAGATATATTTAGAGTCTCAAAATTACAACCCTTTGTAATTTCATATTCTCAACTCTAACTCCATGGACATATTATGTAAATATAAATGATGCATATAAACATAATAGAATAAGCCCTTTTATTAAATCAATAATAAATGTGACATGTATAAATGAAATCAATTGATTGTTCCTAATCCCTAAACAATCATCTCCATGATTGGCTCTAGGGCATAATCCTAACAATCTCCCACTTGCACTATAGCCAATCCACCATGTATCTCATACTCATATCCTGTCGATGGTGATCCAATACACTTGGGTCATAGCCTTAGTGAAGGGGTCTTCTTTATTCTCTGTTGTATTAAACTTCTATATGTATATGTCATCTCTTCCAATGATCTCTCTAATCACTTGGAATCGCCGCTTAAAGTTTGGACTTTTGATGAGACCATGGATCCTTGTCTTGAGCACTATCCTTATTGTTGTCACAAAAACAATAGTAAAGGCTTCTCAATGTCAGGAACCACTCCTAGTTCTGCAATGAACTTACTCATCCAAACATGCAGCAATGCACTCAAATTTACAGCTCCACCATTTAAGGTGTGAACATACCTCGATGTTGATCTCCTATCATCATCGTCAGATTGAAAATCTGTATCCGTTCTACCAACCATTTCAAGTTTCTTTCTCCATAGGCAAGGGATAGGTCCTTTTAGTTCTTCTCAAGAACTTAAGGATAGCCTTGACTGCTTCCCAGTGTTCCTCATCTGGGTCTGCCTGATATCTGCTCGTAACATTTACAGCAAAACTGATATCTGATCTTTTAGTTATAGACAACTTGATTCCATGTCTGACAGGAATTAGACCTCCTTTTGGAATCATGCATTTTGAACTCTTTCAAAATCTTGTCTATGTACTTTGATTGGGAGAGACTTAGCATCCTTTAGATCTATCTCTATAGACCTCTATTCCTAGAATATAGGATGCTTCTTCCAAATCTTTTATGAAGAAACTTTGTGAAAAATCAATCTTTCACTTTTGACAACGTCTCTACATTATTCCCTAATAAGTAGAACGTCATTCACTTATAGGACCATAAATGTGATCGCACTCCCACTAACCCTTTGTACAATCATGGTACAATAACGGGTTCTATCTCAACAAGGATAGGGGTTGCATCAATGTTGGTTTGTGTCTCATTAGACAACTCTTTGAGTTCTATTTTCCTGTTGTTATCTCCTTCTTGAATAAACTCTTTTTCAAGAAAGATTGCAAACTTACAAACAAAACACCTTTTGTTCATCAGGATAATAGATATGATATCCTAAACTTTCTTTAGGGTAATCCACAAACCTACATTTAAGTTATCTTGATTTCCAATTTGGTTGCATTATATGTCTCTACATATGTAGTGCATCCCCATACCTTAACATGCTTAAGGTTTGGTGCGTCCCTTTCCATATCTCATATGGGTCCTAAGGGACAGCCTTGGTTTGAACTCTGTTTCACAGGTACGTGGCAATTTCTAGGGCATATCCTAACAAGGATAATATTAGGTCGTTGTAACTTATCATGGACCGGACCATATCAAATAAGGTCCTCTTCCTCCTTTTGACACACCATTTAGTTATGATGTTCTAAGAGGTGTCCATTAGAATAGAATGCCTATTTGAACAAGTTGATCTGAAAGATCACCAGTTAAATATTCGCCTCCTCGATCCAATCGAAGAGCTTAATACTTTTACTGGTTTGTTTTCTTTACTTATATCTGAATTCTTTGAACCTTTTCAAATGTTTCAGATTTGTACTTCTTTAAGTATATGCACCTATACCTTAACATTTTTAAGTAAAGGTTCATAAAGTATGAGAAACTATTTCTCTTGTTCTCTTGGGTTTATTAGCATTCAATTTTAGAGCTATCATGTTTCATGCAATTCATATTTGCAAGGTAGTTTAGAAGATAAATGCTATAAATTCCAGAAGTAATGAACTCTTCATAAAAACATTTATTAAATCAAACTAAAAACACTGTTTAGGCAAAACTGAAATAAAGATAATGTTTCTAAAAACTTCTGGAATGTCAAGATAGCTAATTAATTCTAAACTACTCCTTCAGGTAGAGTCAAGCAGCAAGTCCCATAGCTAATACAGCAACACTTTGCTCCATTCTCTACTCATAGGGATATTCCGCTTCTACTCAGCCTTCTGCTTCCCACTAGATCCTGCATGGAATTCAAAATTCACATCAGAATTAAGTACCCAAGTGGAAGCAAAACTAACATTTAGTTTAGAGCATGATCCATACCTTCCGAAGGTCGGCTCTTTAGAGTATCCAGATACTCCCGGCAGTTACGTTTCCAGTGCCCATCCTTGCCGCAGTGAAAACAGGTTCCTTTGGCCTTGTCAGTATTACCTTTCTTGACACCTCCCTTTGGCTTCAAGTTCTTCTTCTTCTTCCCTTGGGTACTCTTACCCTTTCCTTTGCCCTTGCCCTTAGGCTTGGGCTTGGCCTTGGAAGTAGAAGCTCCATCAAATGCGAGCAAAGAACCTTTTCCCTTCTTCATTGTCTCCTCAGTCATCTTGAGCAAATTGTGCAGCTCGGGGAGAGTGGGCTCAAGCTTGTTCATATGAAAATTTATTATGAACGGTCCAAATGAATCAGGAAGGGACTGCAATATAATGTCTGAACACATATCAGCTTCAATGATCACATCAAGCTTTTCAAGCTGCTCGATATGGTTGATCATTTTCAAGGTGTGATCAGTCACAGACGAACCCTCATTCATCCTTGCCTTGAATAGATCCTTGACAATATTGTACTTTGCGGTCCTACTTTGCTCCCTATACAACTCTTGTAAGTGGAGAAAGATGTCGCGAGCATTTTTCATGGACTCATGTTGCTTCTGAAGCTCAGGGCTCATGGATGCCATCATATAGCATCTTGCCTTCAAATCGTCATCCATGCGCTTCTGATAAGCGTCTTTCTCTTGCTGAGTTGCAGTCTCAGCCAGTGCCTCAGGAAGTGTGCCATCAAGTGTGTAGGTAATCTTTTCGGAAGTTAAAACTATTTTCAAGTTCCTCAGCCAATCAAGATAGTTTGGTCCAGTCAAACGGTTGATGTTTAATATTTTGGATAACGGGTTGAGGTGAGCCATTTCTATGAACTACATATAAAATTAAATAGAGAATTAGATTTCATTTTTAATCCATAATGATCGGGTCTTTAATCATATGGTACCTCCCACTATTTTATCAAATTCCATACACCCTCTGATGGAATTCGGGAATCTTATTCCTAATGGGGATTGGGGTCCCACTGTGACCTAGAAGCCTCACATGTTAGTTTCTTGACTTCTAACCCACAGTAAGAAGACAACTCTTTGTCTATTGCTTCATAAGCAAGTTCCAATCATTTTGCCTCTAGGGTACATACTCCTCACATGTTAGTTTCTTGGAATACTTCCCTAGTTAAGTTAAGCCCATCATTCACACAGGTATGTTTCACCAAATATATACCTCACATGTTAGTTTCTTGGTATATACCAGCTTAGGCACCCCATGATATCTATATATGTGATAGTTTCAAGTAATGTCTTTAATATGGGTAGCTCCTACATGTCTGCAGCCAGGTACCCACATTAAGGGACGTTAGATGATCCTATAATGATGGAAGGCAATGAAGAATCCATTCCCTAATGTATTCTCCATTTCCAACTTAATATTAAAATAGAGGGGTTTTAAGGGTCTCATCAAAATAACTAATCTAACATACATCTCATGCATTTAAATAAGAAATATATAACAACATTATATATATGTAATCCACTTATCGATATTAGTCCCTATAAGGTGACATATAACGATCTTTGGATTTGGAGCTATCTCTATTAATCTCATTAAAAGCTCCCACTATGATGATTATGGACTTTAAGAGGATTCAATCCAAGCCAATGAATTGAATCCTAGGTCTAAGGTGGGTGTAGGTGATCGTAAAACATTCATTTGAAACATAGCATGCACTCTTGAAAATCTTCTCCAAGCTTTCAAGTCCTTCAATCTCCTCCATTGGCTTCATGGTCTCCACCATAGGCTTGTTGGGCTCCACTATGCTCCTTTAGGTCCACCATGCTCCTTAGTGCGCTCTCGATTACATAACATTTACATAATTTTAAAGAAAGGGATACATAAGGGGAATGTGGGGTACATAAGAGAATGATAGAGAGAGAGAGAAGAAGGTGGCATGCAAGCCCCAAATAAATAATACATCACCAAAAATTAACAACTCTTGAAAAATTAATACAACCCATTCATAAGACGGCCAATCACAATTGGTTTAAGGGGTATAGTCCATAATCATCATCCATCCATAACCATACAATCATATTGCATAATAAAGGAAATAACTGTAAGCAATAAACATATGGGCATTCATGGTAACTCTATTGATTGGTTTTCATTAACCTTATTAATGTGTCCTAATCTCATTAGGATATGCATAATCTCCAAAATTAATTAAGTCTTAACAATTAAGACTTTTAATTTCAATTAATCAAATCAATTGAAACATTTAAAGTCCCCTAATTGAACACTAATATCAAATATTAGGGTTTCTTTAATTAAACAAAACAATTTCATTTAATTAAAAAATTCCAGATTTTAATTTAATCCTAAATTGTGTTTTAAACCATTTAAAACAATATAAAATTAATCACCATTAATTAAATAATCAATTTCGGAATTAAATAAAATCATTTTATTAATTAATTAGTGCATTAGGGTTTCCTAAAACCCTAAACCCTAAATGCATTAACTCTAAACCCTAAGTGCAACCCTAATGCATTAAATGCCTTATGATTGGTCAATTAATGACCAATCATTTAAACCCTAGGTTTATACGGTATTAATGATTAGGATTAGGGTTTAATTAATGCCACCTAGGATATTAATTACTCTTAATTAATATGCACTAATTAGGGTTTCTAAAACCCTAAACCTTAAACCTATTAAATGCCAATGATTAATTACTAAACCATTAATGATCATGATTGGTCATTAATGACCAATCATTTAACCCTAGGTTAGACACATTAATTACTAGGTTTAGTTATTAATTAATGCATTAATAGAATTAGGGTTTAATTAATATGAATTAGGGTTTCCTAAACCCTAAACCCTAGACATCATAAATGCACTTAATTATACCCTAATGATTAATAACCATGATTGGTCAATTAATGACCAATCATTAAACATTTTAATTAAGGTAATTAATAGTCAATTAGGGTTTTAATTAATGCAATTAATGAATTAGGGTTTTATCATTAATGGGAATTAGGGTTTCCTAAGAAACCCTAAGGCTGCCGCCACCTACAGTGGGCTGCCATGGCTAGCCAAGGCTGCCATGGCTTGGCCAGGCCATGGGGGGCCATGGCCAGCAAAGGGGAATTCAAGCTAGGGTTTGGGCCAAGCCCATGGACACGTGTGGAGTGGCCAAGAGGGCTGTCTTCTTCAAAGAACATTAGGGTTTCAAGAACCCTTGCTGGCACCACCATGGGAGGACCTCCAAGGTCACAAACGTTTCTAAAACTTAATCAATTCGACTCCACCAACAAAACCAGCTTTTGTATCATGTCCCCACATGAATTACTAAGCTAATTGAAGTGGTTTGGATGATCAAATCATCCCCAATTGTTCTAAACAATTCAAGAACAGTAGGCTGTCCAGAATTTGACAGCATACTGTCCCTGATCACAAATTGATTCAAAACCCAGCAAGATGATTAATTCAGGTTACCAAATTATTTTTCCTAGCATCCTACATGTCTTAGGAAACTAATAAAATTGGTTTCATGCAATTTGGAGTTCCCTAGCTCAAGATATGAACAAAACTCCATTGATGACTTTCTGCAGAAAAACAGCCTGCTGTGTTCTTCCAAGAAATCAAACTTTTTGATTCTTTATGCATCAAGACTCTTATAAAACTTAAAGAAAATCATACATACATTATGTATAATGATCCTATAAAGAATATACATCAATTTTACAGAGGTTTCTGTACAAAACAGTAGCAAGAACCACAGGGTTTCTAAAACCCAGATTCAAACTCCATGTGTTCTTCCTATTCCTTTTGTCTTGTTTTAATTCTCATGCATCCCTATGCTTGAGAAATCACCATAACATCTTTACGTGAATTAATTACAGCCATCTCATGTCTTAATTAAACCAAAACAAAAAACAAAACACAAAAGAGAACAACCTAGGGTTCCAAACCCCAGGTTCGGCCTCCATAGAAGAAACACTGGTTTCTTCTTCTTCTGTATACATCACATGCTTCTCAAAAATTCCAGAATTAATGTTAGAAGAATATTAGAAGAGGAGAAGAGGGAAAAACAGCCTAGGATTCAAAACCCCAGGTTCGGCCATGAAGAGGAAACCCTAGTTTCCTCCTTCTTCTTCTCCAAAACTGAAACCTATTCAACTCTTTGAATTTCCAGCAGCCCTAAAACACCTTTTAGAAGAGAAATAGAAGAGAAATAACCTAGGGTTCATAAACCCCAGGTTCGGCCATGAGAGGGAACCAAGCTTTATGCATGAACAGAATTTTAATTCATTAAACCAATCAATTTACCATGAATTACAGCCCACATGCAGTTTGTATTAGGCATAATCATGGCTCTGATACCACTGTTGGGAATCTAACTACCAAGAGGAAAAATACAAAGGCGGAATTTAAAATTTTTCCTATGATTCCCAAACCCATGAATCTTAATTATGCTTAATACAAAACAAAAACCCTAACTAGAAGAGGGTAGAATTACTTACAGTTGATTCAAGTCTTCTCCTTTATGCTCCAAGCTTTGTCTTCTGATTGAGCAGTCCAAGTGTACTGCCTCCAACAGTATCCACACCTAGCTTGAGCAAGTTGTCCTTTCCTTCTTCTTCCTTAGGGTTGCTAGAGGTGGAGAAGAGGGAGAGAGAGAGAGAGCCTCCAAGGGAATTTTCGGCCAGCACAAGGGAGCCTCCAAAATGGCTTCAAGTAATGATGTCATCACATCATAAGAGGCTTTAAATAGCCTCCAACTAGGGCCGGCCAAGGGGGGAGTTCAAACCCTAATCTAATTTGTGTAATTACTCTTAATTACACAATTAGCCCACTAGTTTGCATCAAATACAAATTAGCCCCTTAAAGAACTTTTCTTTAATCACTTATACCCTTTCTCTCATAGACAATCAAGCTCTCTTAGCATGATCAGTGTGTGACCCATTGGGTTCACATCATCAAGTAGTAGGAACAGCACAAGTTGTGCACAATGGAACACTTTCCATTAAGGGTCTAATTGAAACTCCTTTCAATTCCCTAATTGATTATAACTCATTTATATCAATTAGGGCTTCTACTAACCATGAGTAACACCTAGCATATGGCTCATGGTGTGGTCCTTAATGAGGTGAATAGTCATTTACAAAGAACCCTTCTGTTATAGTTTACAGGTTACAATTCCATCCTTCCATCAACACAATGTCTCAAATTGAACTAATAGGACATGGAAGTCTGTCAAGTCCCTAGTTCAATTACTTTATACTCATTCATTAATATCAACTCAATGATGAACTTATGGAAACTCCTTTCCATATTCATTCTACCATGGGCCCATGGATTTAATGAGTTATATTCAATGAATGCTGTATGAGACATTCACTCCCTTTTTCCTGAGAGTGATGGATTCCTTGTTGATCACTCACATGCCTTCACACACATAGCAGTAGGGCCAATGAACACCCTTATAGACCCCTGAATAGGATCTGCACTTAGTGTTATCAAACTTCTAAAGCTACATGTATAAGACAACCATGGTGTCTCAGGTCTAAGGATTACTTGTACCACTATAACAATGAGAAACTGATTGACAGGCAAGTTAAAACTCCATTTAGTTTATCTCATATCTTTGGTCACATTCAGTGTACCTATTCTTATAATAGGCACCCACTTGTTGGTTGTAGTGTCTCCACACAAATAGCTTGAGACTAGCTATCCTCCTATAGAGTCAACCTAACAAGTGCTAGTCCTATGGTTCATTACTGTCCATCATAGTGAACCTTCAACTAGGAATGATTTAGGAGTTTAGTACAGAGATATATTTAGAGTCTCAAAATTACAACCCTTTGTAATTTCATATTCTCAACTCTAACTCCATGGACATATTATGTAAATATAAATGATGCATATAAACATAATAGAATAAGCCCTTTTATTAAATCAATAATAAATGTGACATGTATAAATGAAATCAATTGATTGTTCCTAATCCCTAAACAATCATCTCCATGATTGGCTCTAGGGCATAATCCTAACACTAGTTAGGGTTTTTGTTTTGTATTAAGCATAATTAAGATTCATGGGTTTGGGAATCGTAGGAAAAATTTTAAATTCCGCCTTTGTATTTTTCCTCTCTAGTTTGATTCCCAACAGTGGTATCAGAGCCATGATTATGCCTAATACAAACTGCATGTGGGCTGTAATTCATGGTAAATTGATTGGTTTAATGAATTGAGATTCATGTTCATGCATTCAATTGATTTCCCTCTCATGGCCGAACCTAGGGTTATTGAACCCTAGGTGTTTATCTCTCCTTCTCCTCTTCTAAAATAGTTTTAGGGCTGCTGGAAAATTCAAAGAGTTGAATAGGTTTCAGTTTTGGAGAAGAAGAAGGAGGAAACTAGGGTTTCCTCTTCATGGCCGAACCTGGGGTTTTGAACCCTAGGCTGTTTTTCCCTCTTCTCCTCTTCTAATATTCTTCTAACATTAATTCTGGAATTTTTGAGAAGCATGTGATGTATACAGAAGAAGAAGAAACCAGTGTTTCTTCTATGGAGGCCGAACCTAGGGTTTGGAACCCTAGGTTGTTTTCTTTTGTGTTTTGTTTTTTTTTTGGTTTAATTAAGACATGAGATGCCTGTAATTAATCCACATAAAGTTGTTATGGTGATTTCTCAAGTATAGGGATGCATAGAAATCAAAACAATTCAAAAAGTTTGGGAAGAACACCATGGAGTTCGAATCTGGATTTTAGAACCCTATGGTTCTTGCTACTGTTCTGATATGATATCTCTGTAAAATTGATGTAAATCCTTTTTAGGATAATTATACATATTGTATGTATGATTTTCTTTAAGTTTTATAAGAGTCTTGATGCATATAAGAATCAAAAAGTTTGATTTCTTGAAGAACACAGCAGGCTGTTTTTCTGCAGAAAGTCATCAATGGAGTTTTGTTCATATCTTGAGCTAGGGAACTCCAAATTACATGAAACCAATTTTATTAGTTTCCTAAGACATGTAGGATGCTAGGAAAAATAATTTGGTAACCTGAATTAATCATCTTGCTGGGTTTTAAATCAATTTGTGATCAGGGACAGTATGCTGTCAAATTCTGGACAGCCTACTGTTCTTGAATTGTTTAGAACAATTGGGGATGATTTGATCATCCAAACCACTTCAATTAGCTTAGTAATTCATGTAGGGACATGATACAAAAGCTGGTTTTGTAGGTGGAGTCGAATTGATTAAGTTTTAGAAACGTTTGTGACCTTGGAGGTCCTCCCATGGTGGTGCCAGCAAGGGTTCTTGAAACCCTAATGTTCTTTGAAGAAGACAGCCCTCTTGGCCACTCCACACGTGTCCATGGGCTTGGCCCACACCCTAGCTTGAATCCCCCTTTGCTGGCCATGGCCTCCCATGGCCTGGCCAAGCCATGGCAGCCTTGGCTAGCCATGGCAGCCCACTATAGGTGGCGGCAGCCTTAGGGTTTCTTAGGAAACCCTAATTCCCTTTAATGATGAAACCCTAATTCACTAATTGCATTAATTAAAAACCCTAATTGACTATTAATTACCTTAATTAAAATGTTTAATGATTGGTCATTAATTGACCAATCATGGTTATTAATCATTAGGGTATAATTAATTGCACTTATGATGTCTAGGGTTTAGGGTTTAGGAAACCCTAATTCATATTAATTAAACCCTAATTCTATTAATGCATTAATTAATAACTAAACCTAGTAATTAATGTGTCTAACCTAGGGTTAAATGATTGGTCATTAATGACCAATCATGATCATTAATGGTTTAGTAATTAATCATTGACATTTAATAGGTTTAAGGTTTAGGGTTTTAGAAACCCTAATTAGTGCATATTAATTAGGTGTAATTAATATCCTAGGTGGCATTAATTAAACCCTAATCCTAATCATTAATACCGTATAAACCTAGGGTTTAAATGATTGGACATTAATTGACCAATCATAAGGCATTTAATGCATTAGGGTTACACTTAGGGTTTAGAGTTAATGCATTTAGGGTTTAGGGTTTTAGGAAACCCTAATGCACTAATTAATTAATAAAATGATTTTATTTAATTCCAAAATTGATTATTTAATTAATGGTGATTAATTTTATAATGTTTTAAATGGTTTAAAACACAATTTAGGATTAAATTAAAATCTGGAATTTTTTAATTAAATGAAATTGTTTTGTTTAATTAAAGAAACCCTAATATTTGATATTAGTGTTCAATTAGGGGACTTTAAATGTTTCAATTGATTTGATTAATTGAAACTAAATGTCTTAATTGTTAAGACTTAATTAATTTTGGAGATTATGCATATCCTAATAAGATTAGGACACATTAATGAGATTAATGAAAACCAATCAATAGAGTTACCATGAATGCCCATATGCTTATTGCTTACAGTTATTTCCTTTATTATGCAATGTGATTGTATGGTTATGGATGGATGATGATTATGGACTATACCCCTTAAACCAATTGTGATTGGCCGTCTTATGAATGGGTTGTATTAATTTTTCAAGAGTTGTTAATTTTTGGTGATGTATTATTTATTTGGGGCTTGCATGCCACCTTCTTCTCTCTCTCTATCATTCTCTTATGTACCCCACATTCCCCTTATGTATCCCTTTCTTTAAAATTATGTAAATGTTATATAATCGAGAGCGCACTAAGGAGCATGGTGGACGCAAAGGAGCATGGTGGAGCCCAACAAGCCTATGGTGGAGACCATGAAGCCAATGGAGGAGATTGAAGGACTTGAAAGCTTGGAGAAGATTTTCAAGAGTGCATGCTATGTTTCAAATGAATGTTTTACGATCACCTACACCCACCTTAGACCAAGGATTCAATTCATTGGCTTGGATTGAATCCTCTTAAATTCCATAATCATCATAGTGGGAGCTTTTAATGAGATTAATAGAGATAGCTCCAAATCCAAAGATCGTTATATGTCACCTTATAGGGACCAATATCGATAAGTGGATTACATATATATAATGTTGTTATATATTTCTTATTTAAATGCATGAGATGTATGCTAGATTAGTGATTTTGATGAGACCCTTAAAACCCCTCTATTTTAATATTAAGTTGGAAATGGAGAATACATTAGGGAATGGATTCTTCATTGCCTTCCATCATTATAGGATCATCTAACGTCCCTTAATGTGGGTACCTGGCTGCAGACATGTAGGAGCTACCCATATTAAAGACATTACTTGAAAGTATCACATATATAGATATCATGGGGTGCCTAAGCTGGTATATACCAAGAAACTAACATGTGAGGTATATATTTGGTGAAACATACCTGTGTGAATGATGGGCTTAACTTAACTAGGGAAGTATTCCAAGAAACTAACATGTGAGGAGTATGTACCCTAGAGGCAAAAATGATTGGAACTTGCTTATGAAGCAATAGACAAAGAGTTGTCTTCTTACTGTGGGTTAGAAGTCAAGAAACTAACATGTGAGGCTTCTAGGTCACAGTGGGACCCCAATCCCCATTAGGAATAAGATTCCCGAATTCCATTAGAGGGTGTATGGAATTTGATAAAATAGTGGGAGGTACCATATGATTAAAGACCCGATCATTATGGATTAAAAATGAAATCTAATTCTCTAATTTTATATGTAGTTCATAGAAATGGCTCATCTCAACCCGCTATCCAAAATATTAGACATCAACCGTTTGACTGGACCAAACTATCTTGATTGGCTGAGGAACTTAAAAATAGCTTTAACTTCCGAAAAGATTACCTACACACTTGATGGCACACTTCCTGAGGCACTGGCTGAGACTGCAACTCAGCAAGAGAGAGACGCTTTTCAGAAGCGCATGGACGACGATTTGAAGGCAAGATGCTATATGATGGCATCCATGAGCCCTGAGCTTCAGAAGCAACATGAGTCCATGAAAAGTGCTCGCGACATCTTTCTCCACTTACAAGAGTTGTATGGGGAGCAAAGTAGGACCGCAAAGTACAATATTGTCAAGGATCTATTCAAGGCAAGGATGAATGAGGGTTCATCTGTGACTGATCACACCTTGAAAATGATCAACCATATCGAGCAGCTTGAAAAGCTTGATGTGATCATTGAAGCTGATATGTGTTCAGACATTATATTGCAGTCCCTTCCTGATTCATTTGGGCCGTTCATAATGAATTTTCATATGAACAAGCTTGAGCCCACTCTCCCCGAGCTGCATAATTTGCTCAAGATGACTGAGGAGACAATGAAGAAGGGAAAAGGTTCTTTGCTCGCATTTGATGGAGCTTCTACTTCCAAGGCCAAGCCCAAGCCTAAGGGCAAGGGCAAAGGAAAGGGTAAGAGTACCCAAGGGAAGAAGAAGAAGAACTTGAAGCCAAAGGGAGGTGTCAAGAAAGGTAATACTGACAAGGCCAAAGGAACCTGTTTTCACTGCGGCAAGGATGGGCACTGGAAACGTAATTGCCGGGAGTATCTGGATACTCTAAAGAGCCGACCTTCGGAAGGTATGGATCATGCTCTAAACTAAATGTTAGTTTTGCTTCCACTTGGGTACTTAATTCTGATGTGAATTTTGAATTCCATGCAGGATCTAGTGGGAAGCAGAAGGCTGAGTAGAAGCGGAATATCCCTACGAGTGGAGAATGGAGCAAAGTGTTGCTGTATTAGCTATGGGATTTACTGCTTGACTCTACCTGATGGAGTAGTTTAGAATTAATAAGCTATCTTGACATTCCAGAAGTTTTTAGAAACATTATCTTTATTTCAGTTTTGCCTAAACAGTGTTTTAGTTTGATTTAATAAATGTTTTTTATGAAGAGTTCATTACTTCTGGAATTTATAGCATTTATCTTCTAAACTACCTTGCAAATATGAATTGCATGAAACATGATAGCTCTAAAATTGAATGCTAATAAACCCAAAGAGAACAAGAGAAATAGTTTCTCATACTTTATGAACCTTTACTTAAAAATGTTAAGGTATAGGTGCATATACTTAAAGAAGTACAAATCTGAAACATTTGAAAAGGTTCAAAGAATTCAGATATGAAGTAAAGAAAACAAACTAGTAAAAGTATTAAGCTCTTCGATTGGATCGAGGAGGCGAATATTTAACTGGTGATCTTTCAGATCAACTTGTTCAAATAGGCATTCTATTCTAATGGACACCTCTTAGAACATCATAACTAAATGGTGTGTCAAAAGGAGGAAGAGGACCTTATTTGATATGGTCCGGTCCATGATAAGTTACAACGACCTAATATTATCCTTGTTAGGATATGCCCTAGAAATTGCCACGTACCTGTGAAACAGAGTTCAAACCAAGGCTGTCCCTTAGGACCTATATGAGATATGGAAAGGGAAGCACCAAACCTTAAACATGTTAAGGTATGGGGATGCACTACATATGTAGAGACATATAATGCAACCAAATTGGAAATCAAGATAACTTAAATGTAGGTTTGTGGATTACCCTAAAGAAAGTTTAGGATATCATATCTATTATCCTGATGAACAAAAGGTGTTTTGTTTGTAAGTTTGCAATCTTTCTTGAAAAAAAGTTTATTCAAGAAGGAGATAACAACAGGAAAATAGAACTCAAAGAGTTGTCTAATGAGACACAAACCAACATTGATGCAACCCCTGTCCCTGTTGAGATAGAACCCGTTATTGTACCATGATTGTACAAAGGGTTAGTGGGAGTGCGATCACATTTATGGTCCTATAAGTGAATGACGTTCTACTTATTAGGGAAATAATGTAGAGACGTTGTCAAAAGTGAAAAAAAATTGGTTTTTCACAAAGTTTCTTCATAAAAGATTTGGAAGAAGCATCCTATATTCTAGGAATAGAGGTCTATAGAGATAGATCTAAAGGATGCTAAGTCTCTCCCAATCAAAGTACATAGACAAGATTTTGAAAGAGTTCAAAATGCATGATTCCAAAAGGAGGTCTAATTCCTGTCAGACATGGAATCAAGTTGTCCATAACTAAAAGACCAGATATCAGTTTTGCTGTAAATGTTACGAGCAGATATCAGGCAGACCCAGATGAGGAACACTGGGAAGCAGTCAAGGCTATCCTTAAGTTCTTGAGAAGAACTAAAGGACCTATCCCTTGCCTATGGAGAAAGAAACCTGAAATGGTTGGTAGAACGGATACAGATTTTCAATCTGACGATGATGATAGGAGATCAACATCGAGGTATGTTCTCACGTTAAATGGTGGAGCTGTAAATTTGAGTGCATTGCTGCATGTTTGGATGAGTAAGTTCATTGCAGAACTAGGAGTGGTTCCTGACATTGAGAAGCCTTTACTATTGTTTTTGTGACAACAATAAGGCTAGTGCTCAAGACAAGGATCCACGGTCTCATCAAAAGTCCAAACTTTAAGCGGCGATTCCAAGTGATTAGAGAGATCATTGGAAGAGATGACATATACATATAGAAGTTTAATACAACAGAGAATAAAGAAGACCCCTTCACTAAGGCTATGACCCAAGTGTATTGGATCACCATCGACAGGATATGGGTATGAGATACATGGTGGATTGGCTATAGTGCAAGTGGGAGATTGTTAGGATTATGCCCTAGAGCCAATCATGGAGATGATTGTTTAGGGATTAGGAACAATCAATTGATTTCATTAGTATATGTCACATTTATTATTGATTTAATAAAAGGGCTTATTCTATTATGTTTATATGCATCATTTATATTTACATAATATGTCCATGGAGTTAGAGTTGAGAATATGAAATTACAAAGGGTTGTAATTTTGAGACTGTAAATATATCTCTGTACTAAACTCCTAAATCATTCCTAGTTGAAGGTTCACTATGATGGACAGTAATGGACCATAGGACTAGCACTTGTTAGGTTGACTCTATAGGAGGATAGCTAGTCTCAAGCTATTTGTGTGGAGACACTACAACCAACAAGTGGGTGCCTATTATAAGAATAGGTACACTAAATGTGACCAAAGATATGAGATAAACTGAATGAAGTTTTAACCTGCCTGTCAATCAGTTTCTCATTGTTATAGTGGTACAAGTAATCCTTAGACCTGAGACACCATGGTTGTCTTATACATATAGCTTTAGAAGTTTGATAACACTAAGTGCAGATCCTATTCAGGGGTCTGTAAGGGTGTTCATTGGCCCTACTGCTATGTGTGTGAAGGCATGTGAGTGATCAACAAGGAATCCATCACTCTCAGGAAAAAGAGAGTGAATGTCTCATACAGCATTCATTGAATATAACTCATTAAATCCATGGGCCCATGGTAGAATGAATATGTTGGGAATCATACTAGAGAGGAAAACTACAAAGGGCGGAATTAAAATTTTCCTACGATTCCCAAACCCATGAATCCGATTATGCATAATACAAAAACATAAACCCTAACTACCAAGAGAGTTGGGATTACTTACAGTTGATTAATGTCTTCTCCTTTATGCTCCAAGCTTTGTCTTCTCCTTTTTGCTCCAAGCTTTGTCTCCGGATAGTGGTGATTGAGCAGCCCAAGTGTGCTGCCTCCAACGGTATCCACACCTAGCTTGAGCTTGATGTCCTTTCCTTCTTCTTCCTTATGGTTGCTAGAGGTGGAGAAGAAGGAGAGAGAGAGAGGGAGAGCTGTAATTTTTCCAGCCAGCCCTTGGGAGCCTCCAAGAGTGTTTCAAGTGATGATGTCATCACATCATAAAAGGCTTTAAATAGCCTTCAACTAGGGCCGGCCAAGGGGGGGTCTCCAAACCCTAATCTAATTTATGTAATTACTCTTAATTACACAATTAGCCCACTAGTTTGCATCAAATACAAATTAGCCCCTTAAAGAACTTTTCTTTAATCACTTATGCCCTTTCTCTCATAGACAATCAAGCTCTCTTAGCATGATCAGTGTGTGACCCATTGGGTTCACATCATTAAGTAGTAGGGATAGCACGAAGTGTGCACAATGGAACACTTTCCATTAAGGGTCTAATTGAAACTCCTTTCAATTCCCTAATTGATTATAACTCATTTATATCAATTAGGGCTTCTACTAACCATGAGTAACACCTAGCATATGGCTCATGGTGTGGTCCTTAATGAGGTGAATAGTCATTTACAAAGAACCCTTCTGTTATAGTTTACAGGTTACAATTCCATCCTTCCATCAACACAATGTCTCCAATTGAACTAATAGGGCATGGAAGTCTGTCAAGTCCCTAGTTCAATTACTTTATACTCATTCATTAATATCAACTCAATGATGAACTTATGGAAACTCCTTTCCATATTCATTCTACCATGGGCCCATGGATTTAATGAGTTATATTCAATGAATGCTGTATGAGACATTCACTCTCTTTTTCCTGAGAGTGATGGATTCCTTGTTGATCACTCACATGCCTTCACACACATAGCAGTAGGGCCAATGAACACCCTTACAGACCCCTGAATAGGATCTGCACTTAGTGTTATCAAACTTCTAAAGCTACATGTATAAGACAACTATGGTGTCTCAGGTCTAAGGATTACTTGTACCACTATAACAATGAGAAACTGATTGACAGGCAGGTTAAAACTCCATTCAGTTTATCTCATATCTTTGGTCACATTCAGTGTACCTATTCTTATAATAGGCACCCACGTGTTGGTTGTAGTGTCTCCACACAAATAGCTTGAGACTAGCTATCCTCCTATAGAGTCAACCTAATAAGTGCTAGTCCTATGGTTCATTACTGTCCATCATAGTGAACCTTCAACTAGGAATGTTTTAGGAGTTTAGTACAAAGATATATTTACAGTCTCAAAATTACAACCCTTTGTAATTTCATATTCTCAACTCTAACTCCATGGACATATTATGTAAATATAAATGATGCATATAAACATAATAGAATCAGCCCTTTTATTAAATCAATAATAAATGTGACATATATAAATGAAATCAATTGATTGTTCCTAATCCCTAAACAATCATCTCTATGATTGGCTCTAGGGCATAATCCTAACAGAATATGGAAAGGAGTTTCCATAAGTTCATCATTGAGTTGATACTAATGAATGAGTATAAAGTAATTGAACTAGGGACTTGACAGACTTCCATGTCCTATTAGTTCAATTGGAGACATTGTGTTGATGGAAGGATGGAATTGTAACCTGTAAACTATAACAGAAGGGTTCTTTGTAAATGACTATTCACCTCATTAAGGACCACACCATGAGCCATATGCTAGGTGTTACTCATGGTTAGTAGAAGCCCTAATTGATATAAATGAGTTATAATCAATTAGGGAATTGAAAAGAGTTTCAATTAGACCCTTAATGGAAAGTGTTCCATTGTGCACAACTTGTGCTGTTCCTACTACTTAATGATGTGAACCCAATGGGTCACACACTTATCATGCTAAGAGAGCTTGAAAGTCTATGAGAGAAAGGGCATAAGTGAATAAAAGAATTGTTCTTAAGGGGCAAATTTATATAGGATATAAATTAGAGGGGTTAAGTTGTAATTATGTATAATTACAACTTAACTCATATAAGGAATAGGATTCCTCACTAGGGCCGGCCCTATTAGTGGGCTATATATAGCCTCACATGTGATGTGATGACATCACTTGAAACATAATTCATTCTCCCCAAGGGCTGGCCGAATTTCACAAGGAGGCTCTCTCTCTCTCTCCCTCTTCTCCACCTCTAGCAACAACAAGGAAGAAGAAGGAAAGGACTTCAAGTTCAAGCTAGGTGTGGATACTGTTGGAGGCAGCACACTTGGGCTGCTCATTCACCGCTGTCCGGAGACAAAGCTTGGAGCAAAAAGGAGAAGAAAAAGCTTGGAGCATAAAGGAGAAGACTTGTTCAACTGTAAGTAATTCTACCCTCTTCTAGTTAGGGTTTTTGTTTTGTATTAAGCATAATTAAGATTCATGGGTTTGGGAATCGTAGGAAAAATTTTAATCCGCCTTTGTATTTTTCCTCTCTAGTTTGATTCCCAACACTTTTTCATCAATTTAGATTTTATTTCAGGAGGCATTATTGTTGTACATGGTTTATTTCTTTGGATATTTCTTTAAAGTTGAAATGATTTAAATAATATATATATATATATTTTTTTTTTCATTGAGCAAGTGCTCCTAGATATGTTAATCGGTATTATGATCTAACCTGTGAATAGGTATATGACCCTACACCGCCTTAATTTTTGTGTTTAAGGCCTTCTATCCTTATTTTGAGATAGATTGCAACACGCGCTTTACTGTGTTAAGCAGCATATTTTTTTTATTTTAATTGGGAAGTATGTGTACTGCCCCATTACTAAGGATAATAAAAGTTACCCAAAATAATGTGCTATAATTGGGAAAAGTTGAGATACTTTGCTTGTAATTGCACTGAGTAAAAGTAGGCATCTTTTTCACCAAACTCTCTCTGCTTTTGGGCATGTAATCATAGTTTAGTTGCCTATTTTATTCTTGTGTGGATTGAGATACGGGTGCAATTGAATATATATTTTGAGATGGAGTACGGCTAGTAAATTATCGCCATATTTTTTGAGTTAGCACCCATAAGGTATATGGGTAATAGCACTAGTGTAGAATTTCTTGGAGTTGGTTTGTCTAAACTCCAACTGCGCATAGGGCGCATATTACTTCTACACCACATGTTTTATGTGCTTTATAATCAGTACAATCTACTACCAATTTAAACAATTTTTAGATTTTGGATATTCTTTTATTTAGAAGTAAAAAGTTGGATCTTTATGATAGTATTGTTTAAGAACTATTTCACTTTAGAGATTATTATATGATTCTTTTCCCTTTATAGCTTCTTCACCGCTAGAGTTAGTTCACTTAGACATTTGCGAACCTATGTACATTGAGGCACATTTTGGCAACTCTTATTTTCTCACTTTGATTGATAATCACACGCAATATTTAGGACGCGAGTACTTATTTGATAAGTTCAGAGAACTGTGTGAGAAAAAGAGGATACTCAGATAACACTCTATTCTTGACACTTCGCAGCATGATGGTGTAGCGGAAAATAGGAATAGAACACTTCTAGATGTGTCTAAATAGATAATGGCGCAAAATAGCCCCTTCTATTCTTTTAGGGGATGCTCTTTATTACTGCTACCTACATCCTAGCGAAAGTGCCTTCTTGGTCAATTATTTTCTTCAACCTCTTATAAGTTGTGGCATAGCAGAAAGCCCAATCTGTAGGGCATTCACGTCCTTATAGAAGGTCAGAAAATTTGTTCACATCGCTCTCTATGCGTGTGAGGAGCTTAACCCTAGAGCTATAAAACACATTTTTATAAACTTTTCTTTCAAATCTCAAAAGGTTATTAATGTACGATGGACATCTTGATGGAGAAATTATTAACATAGGGTTGCATGATATTGATTTCATTAAGAGAATGATTTTGCTAGCATAGGCTACATTAGTAAGAATCTTGACCTTTTGTGAGATAGAGGAGTGTGAAGACATCTTACCATCTTCGAGCGAGGTGGGGAATTAGTTCCTCGTCTTATAGTCATTGAAGATAGTGAGAGTGGTCTTCAACCTAGTGGGAGCGTCCCGCAAGGTGTTCCGCAGGAAAGTGTCCTGCAGAACTACTAAAGATTCTTAAATGTGTACGAGCAAATGTGGAAACCTTCCCCATCATTACTTTGAGATTGAAGGGGATTCTTTCCTATGTGCTTTTAGAGAAGATGATGAGCCGACTTCCTATGAGAAAGCGCTTTCTTCTCATGCTAGAGATGAGTGAATAACTGCTATGCAAGATGAGATGAGCTTGATGGATAGGAATAGGTTTGGGAGTTAGTTGATTTTCTACAATGGAATTAGGCACACCACGTGGCAGAGAGTTATACCTAATGTGTGGGAATTAACTATATAGAGACATTCTCCCTAACTGGTGAGTTTTGGCTCTATTCGTCGGATCTTAGCTATTGTCGCATAAACGGATTTTGGATTTTTTGTAAATGGATGTTAAGATGACATTTTTCAGTAGAGAACTAGACGAAAAAATCTTTATGGATCAACTAGTGGGTTTTTTATTTTTATAGATTAACCAATGAGTATTTGAGGTCAAGGGATAAGAGTGTAAAGTGTGCTTGCTCACCGTTCCGTCTATTTCCAAGTGTGCTTGCTCACTGTTCCGTCTACTACCTCAAACAAACTTTTAGGCAGTGATATTTGAGATTTCATGAATCTATTACCACTGCGGGTTTTAGAATGATTGAACAGATTGCGTGTATATATCTTTAATGGTCCAAAGGAAATATCTTTATTTTTTCATTGTATACTGCTGACATTCTTTCAACTAGGAATGATAAGGAGACTGCCACTAAAGAGTGGTTGTTCTCTTTTTTGTCTCTAAAGACTTATATTAGGAAGATTCTTGAATATTTTCACATATATAACTTCAAACCCATTGACACTGCGTTGGGCATGGCAGGGGCTGCTGGGGTCACATCTTCAAGGAAAAGGTTCATGGGCTTCCAAGGTCTTTGTCTCCACAAACCCAGCCAACTCCTATTGTCGTTATTGGTCTTGGAACTCTCAAACCCATCTTCAATGAGGGTTTATTTTTTTATTTTCTCTTCAGATGCTTCACCTTTGTTTTGTCAGTTCTTAAGAAATTTATATCTTGGGCTAAATAGATCTCACTTTTTATGTTCCATTGCGTTCCATTCCTACGGTAGTGTGATCAGATATCTTACATCTAGCCTCATTTTTTTCATAAAATACGACTCCCCTTAATATAAACTTGGTCCCTGGTTGACTCAAAGAGAATAAAAATTGGAATCTAGTACCTGTCGTTTCTTGAGTGTAAGCAATAACCATTGGTCCATCCTATTGGGTCAAACCCTTTTCTTTTCTTTTCTTTTCTTCCCCCTCGTTTCTTTAAACTTTCATCGAAGCCAAAGCATGAGTACCATTGTATTCATAATTCATTCTTATAACATGTCCAACCCATATGTACCACAATAAGAGAATGAGCTTTTCCCACACTACAACAAAATAATCCGCATGCAAAGAGTGCCTTGAACTTTTGCGGACTTGCCATGGATATTATTCCCTCTATCTCATTTTATTTGATCAACTTTCTATTTTGAGATGTCCTAAAATATTTGATTACTTTCAAATGTTAAAGCAAATTATTATCTTATTTTTTCAAAATATCTTTTATCATAGTAAAACTATCATTATTATATCACCTATCACATTAAGTGGCATTTTATTGTAGAAGGATAGAATTGGAAAACGCGCTCAAAAAAATTGGATGACATGGCTTTAATAGGTGTGCATAGTTAAAGTAATCAAATAAAATGGAAGGGAGATAGTACCTTTTATTGTAGTGCAAGTAGACAGTGGCTGGTCTGTGCTGATGGAGAGAATGAGCTGTCGAGCTATTTGGTGAAACAGTCCGAACAGTAATCCTAAAAAATACAGAGAAAAATCAAAAAGAAATTTTTTTTTTTTCCTTCTTTTTTTTCTTCTTCTTCTCGTGTGGTCGCGTGGGGAGGGAGAGAGAGAGATTAGACAGAGAAAGGGATCGTGTTAAAAGTTTAGGCACTATATAATTCGCCTATCACATATGAATGGCTGTCAAGAATTAATTGACACTATCTAACAAAATGAAAAGATATCATCACTTCATCAAACAAAACCCAGAGATTTTTTTCCGACTCGGTTTTCCATGTAAAAAGTTTCTATGCATACTTTTATTGCTTATTGTGCTTATGGTTATTTATTTACATGATTAATTGATTCTATTGATAAATAGGGATTCTCTCCAAGTAGGTTTAATTGTTTATAGCTTTAGATAAATATTCGGTAAATTTAAAATAAACCTATTTATCCCATCCTCTTTTTTTTTTTTCCTTTTTTTTTTTTTAATTATTAACAATTAGAACTATTTCAAATATTACTTCCGTTGAAATTTCATCATAAATTATTTTCTTAACGACCTATGTGAGACGTCTCATACTCACATAGCTAGACAATGATGTCTACGAGTAGTTTATTCACCCCGCTTTAGATGTTCAGTACGTGATTGTATTCCTTAACTTTCCTTTTATGATCAATTTAATGATAAAATTGCACTTTTGCAAGTATTAGGACTGTTTTGTTGTCTGACCAATTAAGTTATCTCTCTCTCTTGCAGGCCTAGCGCCAGGTGCACCTGGCTAGTTATAGAAGGACTTGCCGAGCCGCATAACCTCTTAATTTAGGACAGTTATGGCATCCTTTATGGCTTCGGTTGATCCCTCTGAGATTGCACCATTAAACTCTCCAAGTTTTACCTCAACCTTCTCTCTCACTCCGCTCGTAAATAACAAGCCATATATAAAAACAGCAGGCCCGTTAATGTAAAACAAAAAGTGATAGGCTCCATATACAATGAATTGGTGTTGTAGTTAAACGCACATAATAATAATAATGTTATTTATTTATTTATTTTTGCCAAATGAGAGATATTTCAAATCATTTGGTCAGACTAAATGTTTGTGGATGGTTTATGTATCACAGGGATTAGTCTAGGTCTAATGGCTTAGTATATCCTTTGTTTTATATATATATTATTTATAAAAAAAAATGAGAAGATCTATTTTGGATGTGGATCTGGGTCATGACCCAGTTTGGCACAATTTGGGTCAAACTCGGACCTGGTCTGTGTCAATAGTTGGCTTCAGTCAAACCGTGGTTGGGTTGGCATCTCAATATTCTTTCTTTTTATCTTTAAACTTCCAATTTTCTTGACGTACAGCTCACTTTAAATGGGTTAAAATGGGTTGGGTTGGGTTCACTGTTTGTAGTAGGGTTCGGTTTGGGTTCGATCTTATTAAATGAGTTTTGAACTTAACCAATTTGGGTCGGATCAGATCATGTAAGATATTGATCAAGAGACGGGTTATTGCAACATCTTAATTTTATTTACACATCCCACTAATTAATTTTTATTTATCAAGAATTTATGAAGAATATAAAAGATTTTATTAACCTCATAACCCCTTTTGACACCAAACTAACGGAATTACCCTTTTCTTACAAAAATATTCAGTCTTATTTTTGTCCTAATCGAATGGTTTTCTCCATCTCCACCGACTAATGGATTCATCTTTTTGAGTTTTATCCACTCACTCGACTCAATGAGTTGACCAAATTCTCACCACCTCCAACCTTTGTCCCAACTCTCAAACATTTGATAGGAATCACGGTTCACTTTTACAATCTTTTCGCTCCAAAAAAAAAAAAAAAAAAAAAAAAACTCATTTTTAAGTAGAAAAGAGTAACATGTTATTGCAACCTCTCCGCACCTAATAAAAAAATCTCATTTTTATGTAGAAAATAATAACAAGTTACTGTTTTAATAATAGCAAAATAATAGCATATTACAATTTAGTAGAATAATTTGCATATTACCATTTTGAGAGCAAAAAGTAGCATAATTTTATTTATTTATTTATTTGTTTTTCAGAATTACCTAATCACAGTGGGTATTGTTTTGAAGATCACGACGAGTAGATTTCAAAAATACATGTTTCATCAAAAACGGATTTGTAACTTGTAAGTTATAAGCTTTAAGAAGTTGGAAAATTAAAAAATAATTAGTTGGTTACATAATGCGTCTTATAAAATAAAATAAAATAAGTGCTCCTACAAACAAATAAAGGTAGATTGGGATTTTTCAAAAAAAAAAAAAAAATGAGATTACTATAAATAAAAATACCCATATAAGAATTAAGGGGTTAAAGAATATTTTGATAGAATTATTACTAAAATCATTTTTCTAAATGGGTTATTATGAATTTCCCCTCAAGTTTTTTTACCATTCACAAACCTATTTAGAACCCGCTCATACGCCACCCAATTCCTAGGCCCCTTGGTGACATAAAAGTCCAATAAAGTATTGGGGGAATTACCGATTAGGTTCATCATTTCATGGTATTGCCCCATAAGGATGTTTTGACTATCAACTTGTTTTTGTTTCCAGTAGTTTATAATAAAGTCAGTAGTCAATTTGTTGAGGCAATCCTTCTGAGGCAATTCCATGGAATGATAAACCTAATCGGTAATTCCCCCAGCCCTAAAGTATTTGTTAGCATTTATTAAGGTTCTGTCGTCTCTATATAATGGCGACATAAAGTACAGCTCACCATCAGCGTTTTTCTTTATTTATTCACCGACTTTTCAAAACTTTCGAAAGAAGATGGCTGAATGGACCGACCCATATATGAAGCTACTACCGGGGCTTAAACAGGTAGGGTAAATTACCTGCCCAAGCCGAACAGGCCGACTTGGTTGGCCCTCAGTATTCCCCGAAAGGGGAGGTTATTGTTATCACAGAACGTATTTTAAGTCTCTCACTTAATTTATATTTTTAAATGTTTTATAAAAAATATAAAAAGTTTTTATAAAAACTAATCATATTGTTTATTAGAAAACATCATTTGCAACAATTTTGTAGAAAAAAGGTTTTTCAAAATCTATCATTTAAGTAGATTTTTTAGCCATTTATAATCTATGTTTCATTTTTACAAAATGATCTATGAAAAATGACTAAAAGCTCTACTTAAATGATAAATTTTAAAAAAACTTTCTTCTACAAAATTGTTCGTTCAGAATGAGGTTTTCTAGTGGATTCCACAAATAATTTTAATAAAAACCTTTTACATTTATCATAAAACCTAAAAAAATATATGTAAACTAAGTGGGGATTTATAATATTTTATGTGATAGCAATAGCCTGAACCCCTAGAATCCTAGTGCACCAGTACTCCACACCACTAACTATTGTAAAAACTATACGAACATGACTTGAAGAAAAATGAAAACAAAATTATAAAGATTGACAAAAGACCAAAATGAGCAAAGCTTACACGTATTGATGGACACAAAACAACTCCACTTAAATGTTCCCATTAGAGCCTCTTCAGTGGTTTGTGTTATTTTACCTGTGTTACTTCAATTTAGGACATGTTACAGTGTCAAATAGCACAAAGGTGTACATGCTATTGCTATTTTTTGGCATACCCTTTAGCACAGTATTAGAAGAACTTCACTTAAATATACAACCAGATCTCTCTTCTAGCTTTATTTTTCTTTTGGAATGTTAGTGTTGTTCCCAAGCTTGCTAATAAAACAGCCAATTCGCTTGCCTATTGCCTATTTCTTCTAGAGAGTACCGGTTATTGCAAGCCCTTAACTTTTTTTCTACACCCCACTAATTTTAATTTCTCAAGGTTTAAAAAAAAAAAAAAAAAAAAAATATATATATATATATATATATATATATATATATATATATATAGAGGACTGATCATGTGCGGGATATCCCGGGGTATTCCGTTCGATCACGGCCGTACGTGAGTGACACGTGCGCATTCACGCCCCCGCACATGTTGCTCACGAACAGTTGTGAACGAACGGGATATTCCACACATGATCAAAGCTATATATATATATATTGTGTGGAAATATATCTGAACTGAGGTCTCAACTCGGGATGGGAGGTTCAAGTCTGAAACGCTGACACGTGGCGAAGATTGCTCAACCAGGCCAACCACAACGCACGTGATTCACCTCCAAAGATCCAGCTCGGGGCAAGGAGTTAAAACACTTCACTTGACACGTGGGAGGCCTGCACGGTAGGACCCGCTACAAGGCACGTGATCTCCCAACTCGGTTCCTGGCTTTCACCTCGGGACACCTGTCTTATGACTCATACTACAGTCCAAATCCTACTACAGTCCAAAACTGTCCTAGCAGCTGTAATTCCTGACACAGCGGTTACAAGAAACCACGATTCTCTGGCCAACCATGGTCACTAAACTATGGTCAGACGGTTATGGGCAAACCATGGTCAGATCTGACCTAACCCAAGCAGTTATCTGACCTCACATGGTCAGTCCGTACAGGTGGGTATAAAAAGAATACGATACAGCCTAATTTGGTAAGCTACAGTACCCTAATTCTCTGAGATTCATCTTCTTCCTTGCCTCATTCTCCCCAGTACAGCTTTCTGACTTAAGCTTTGGAGAAGGCACGGCCAAAACCCACCTTGGCCTACCCTCTGACCCATTTTTCCAAGCTTGTGATTGCAGGTCCAGGCGAGGGAGCAAGCTCCATCATCAACACGTAGTTCGGGGAGCAGATTTTACCCCGTACATATATATATATATATATATATATATATATATATATATATATATATATATTTATTTATTTATTTATTTATTTTGAAAAATGACCATGTTGTCCACTAGAAAACATCATTTTGAACAGTTTTGTAGTAGAAAGTTTTTTCAAAATCTTTCATTTAAGTGAATATTTTGGCAAAATACAAAACAAAGATTGTTAATGTATGGCCAAAAAATTCATTTAAAGGATAGATTTTGGAAAAACTTTCTCCTACAAAGTTATTCAAAATAATATTTTCTAATGAATCTGTGACCAATTTTTATAATTTGTTTTTGTATTTTTCATAAAATATTGATAAATAAAAATTAATGTGACAAATAAAATTAAGGAGTTGTAATAACCGCCCTCTTCCTTCTAGCCCGCGGTATGTTCTTTATGCAGATTTAGATGATATGGATGGGGAAGAAACTGTACCATTTGATTATCAATATACATATACATATATATATATATATATATATATATGTATACACACACACACATATTTGACCAAAACTGAGAAGTCTAGAACAAAATGGAATCCTTTAATTTGTAGTTTGTTTTTTTCCCGGCCCCCTGCTTTTGGCTTACAGGGTATTATGGCTCTTTGGCACAATTGATTTCCTAGATAAAGCTAGTATAAAATCAGTTAAATGAAATCTAAGGCCTTTCTTTTAATTTTGAATCGTGAGTAGCAAGATCCAAAGAGAATGAGCTGTTACCACACTTGAAAAAAATAGCATACAAACGACATGCAATGATCCGCATTAAACTTGCGTCATGCATATTACCTTTTCTTGTAGTGCTAGTAGACAGTGGCTGGTTGAAGCTGTAGGAGAGAATGAGCTTTTGGAGATATCTGGTGTGAAACAGTCGGAGCAGTAATCCTAAAACAAAATGCAGAGAACATCAAGTGATTTTATTCTTCCTTGTGTGGTCTTGTGGAGATTGGAGAGGTTTAATGAATTAATGGAAATATATATACATTATAAACAACAGAAAGCAAACTAGAGTAGCCCAAGTGCTACGCCTAGGGGAGCTGGGAAGCTCAGACGAAGGCCACACACCTGGGAACTTTTAAAGCCTATTGGCCAAACAGTTAACATGAGCAAAGAAATGTAACAGTACGTTCTAGTGAATTTAACATGTAAAATACGCTAGAAGCCAGCAAATTACCTTGACTTTGTTTTTTCTGCTAGACCTCCAAACTGAACAGGTGCTTCCTCAGGTTTTTACACTTTGCATGCACCAGCCAAACGCATCAATATGAGAGACGAAGAGAAATGCAAGAAATTAAAACGTAAATCTAAAAAAAATAAAAATCCATCTTAGAAACCCATACGGTGACTCATGTATTAATAGAGCATAGGACTCACATCACAGAGAGAGAGAGAGAAGTTGACGAGAGAAAAAGAAAGAAAGAGTGTAAAATTAAGAAAAGACAAAGAAAGGGTCGGTAGGTGTTATTGCCCTGGCCATACTCGAGTCCTTGCCAGCTAGATGCAGCATGATCGTACATTATAATTCAATGTAGGAGGACGCTGAGACCATTAACAACACGGGGTGAAATAGAATGGGTAAATTGCAAAAAATTACCATCACTTTTAGGGTGTGTTTCATGTTGATATCTAATTTGGTACCCAAAGTTTTAGTTATATTTTAATTGGGGTCTTATAGTGATGGTTGACCAAACGGTAAATTGGTCAGATGATGTGCACGTGGCTTTTTTTAGTTATTTTATGCCATTTTTGCCATTTTTTGTTTGGAATGCCTATTCTACCCCTACTCCCATCAGATCTATCCCAATTTACCCTTCAATTGCGGCCAACTCCATTTTTTCCAGGCAATTGTTGTCTTTTTTTTTTTTTTTTTTGAACAGGAAGGAGAAAGAGAGTGAGATGGGAGGGTAAGAGAGGGAAGGACCTCAACAGCCATTCCGACCAACTCCACTCCGATCAACCCATGAATTCCCCTACTTCGGCCAGCTCCATTTTTCCCGGCCAACTACATATATATATATTTTTCACTAGAAGGATGGTCCAATTGAAAGAGCCAAACAAAGGAAAAAGTGTGCAGAGGCAAAAGAATAAAAAAACTTTTTTTTGGCAAACCTTGTCCCCTCCCCTTCTCTTTTTCTCTCTCTCTACCCCTTTTGAGGTAAAAGAAAAAACAAAGGTTAGCCTCACTCGCACCACCATCAGCATCAAAAGAAAAAGGGCAAACTACATATTAGTGTCACTAACTTTACCCCAAATTTCAATGTGGTGTATAAACTTTTAATTTGTCCAATTTAGTGCACTAACTATACATTAGTGTTTCAATGTGGGTAAACAAGGGACGGCCGTTTAGTTTACTAACGGAGACCTCACGTGGCGCTGACATGGCGATCCATGTCTTCCACTATTGCCACCACCACCACTATTGCCACCATGGAAAGACAGACACACTGGTGCCACTTATGTGATATGAGAGTCTCCCTCTTCCCCCATTCTTCTCCACCCTTATTGCCACATTAACGACTTCCTCAAAGAAATGGAGTTTTCCCTCTCCTCTTCTCCCTAACCCTAATTCCACCTTATATCCTTTCTCTATTCTCTCCCCTCCCAAACCCGCGCGTCGTCCCCTACCCCTACCACCATTCCCGAAGATAATCTTTACCATTCTTCAGATCAGTTCGCAGTCGATGTGGAAGCAAAGTAGCTCCTTGCGTCCCCCACTCCCACCACCATTCTCACTCTTGGGTCAGAAACCCTAGATCATAAAGGGTTATCAATGTAAGTAATCTCTCAGGTGCTGCGCACGTGAGATGCAAATGGTAGGAAAAAATGGGGAGACTCCACCAGGGATGCCACATTAGTGCAAGATGGGCCACCACGTGAGGGCACATGAGGTCCCCATTAGTGAAGTAAATGGTCGTCCCATGTTTACCTACATTGAAACACTAATGTATAGTTAGTGCATTAAATTGGACAAATTAAAAGTTTATGCACCACATTGAAATTTGGGGTAAAGTTAGTGACACTAATATGTAATTTCTCCTAGGGAGACTCCACCAGAGATGCCACGTCAGCGCCACGTGGATCGCCACGTCAGCGCTACGTGAGGTCTCCGTTAGTAAACTAAACGGCCGTCCTTTGTTTACCCACATTGAAACACTAATGTATAGTTAGTGCACTAAATTGGACAAATTAAAAGTTTATACACCACATTGAAATTTAGGGTAAAGTTAGTGACACTAATATATAGTTTGCCCAAAGAAAAAACACTAAGTGAAGCAGAGGAAGAACAGAGCAAACATGCTGTAACTGTGGCTATTGCCACCGCTGCTGCTGCTGCTGCTGTAGCCGCTGTTGCAGCTGCTCAGGTTGCAGCTGAAGTTGTTCGGCATACTAATACCCCTACACATCAATTTGAAAAGGAAACACGAGAATTTTCAGCCACTAAAATTCAATTTGCCTCCCCCATGGTTCAAAGTCTCGGTCTCGGTCCTCATCGCGTTTCGGTCTTGGTCGTCTCGGTCTCGCCCATTTCGTCGCGTTTCGGGTGAGATGCAACTTTACGCATGAAAGAGTGTTCAAAAAATTCTAAAAAAATAATAGAAAAATCATAAAAAATATCATAAACACATTGGAACCATCAAATAAGCAAAACAATTAACTTTGAGCATATACTATGTTTAAGTACACTAAAATAAGCACTAGCGCATTGTTTTACTATAAAAATACATAATATTTAATAAATGTTTTTTCTCTTTTGAAATAAAAAAGTATGACTATTATTTATTACTATATTAAAAAAAAATAAATTAAAAATAACTTATTAACCACAAATGATTACCTTTTGAAACTACCTACTTGCTAATGGAAGATGAAAAATAACTTTTTGAAAATACTAAATAACAAAAAAATAGAAAACCAAATTGTAATTTATAGTGGGTCAAAAGGTCAAAGCTTTAGACAGTGACTCAGCCCTCCGTCCAAAGTGCCATTTAAATGAACCAAAAAAACAAATACAAAGTGCCTTTTATTATTGCACCTACAGGTGCACATTTTCTCACCGTTAGATCAAATAGATGGCTAGGATTAGTTCTCATCTTAAAAGCATGGGGATCTTTTTTTTTTTTAATACCCGACCCAAATTGGGAAACCCACATCCTGAAGCTTCCATCTCCCCTCCCCTTGTTTGGCTGAGTCGTCACTGTAAAAAACGAAGGTGTGGCCGTCCCCCTCTGTCACCGCTGCTGCACCGTCGCCCTCCATCACCGCTGCTGCACCGTCATGCTACCGACACAAAAGGAAAACAGAGAAATGAAGAAGAGAAGAAGACAATGACAATGGTGATGCCGATGCACTTCAACGGCGACGGCGACCATAACAGCAGGTTCTCTCTCTCTCGCGCTGGAGACGAAAAGCCAGAGATGATCTCGCGCGAGCTGGACGAGATATCGTTCGAGACAAACCGAGAGCCCGAGATCTCGTCAATCTCGTCCCGTCTCCGGCGAGATCTCGGTCATCGCGTCCGAGAGATAGAATCCCATGTATATTTCTGTAACGGTGTGTAATCTCATCTCGGCCTTGGACGAAACCGTCTCAACCCGGCGAGATCTCGGTCGATACGGATGAGACTTTGAACCATGGTCGATACGGGGTTATCTTGTGAGCTTCTAACTCTTATCTATTTCACATCAGTATACAGTTTCTTTTCACTTTTCTAAAATTCTTGCAATCATCTTAAACTTCAGTTTTAGAACTGGGGAACAATTTTCCACTCGAAAATATTTGAAATTAGAAAGGAAATTAAAGCGAATAAATCTGGAAAAATTCAGGAATGAATTTGAGTGGAAGTATAGCAATCCATGTTAGATGAAAAGAACCCATGTGCTATGTGGGGAAGTCAGGTACCAGGTTTTTCTTTTACCTATCAGGAAATTTTGTCACAAACAACAGTAACGATCATGCCAAAAAACGATCAGGCCAAATGGAGTTGGCCGGAGTTTGGCCGGAGTTGTCACGTGTGTTTCCAACTCGGATAGTTTTCTAACATATAATTGAATTGCATTGTTTAGACCAAAAGGTAGAGAGTTTACCAAAAAGAAAAAACAAGCAGAATGAGGTTATGAGGTGATTCTCGAGCAATAGGGTGAAATGGGTTGTGTTTCAAAACGACTGTTGACATTTGTATGATGGGTTAAAACATCATTTTCTTACCATGTTAACACTGTTACTGATTTTGAGTTAACAAAAATCTTGGGTACCAAAGTGGCGCTTTTTAAACTTGAGGGTACTAAAGTGAAACGCATCCCAAAAGTGGGGTAGTTTTCTGCAATTTACCCAAATAAAATTGGGGTCAAAACTTGAATCTATCTCAAATTCAGAATAATAGTAGACAGATAAAGGAGAACCGACCATAATTCAGTAGTTAAAAGTGGTTGTATTATACATCCTATCACATTTTCCAAATTTCAGATCCTGAAATATATATTTCTTCCGTCAAACAAAGATAGATCATGTTTAATAAAATACGGAGTTTAAGAAAATATCACCATTGTATTGGCTAATAAAGGAAGTAGCACTTCTAGAGATGTCAAAAATTTGAAGTAATGATTACCACGGACCCTACTCTAAAACCCAGCAAGTCACCTTATATCTTTGTTTTTTCTGATGGGTCAGACCACCAAACTGAAAATGGTTCTTGCTTAGGTGTTTAGAATGCACCAGCCAAAAACACACCAATATGAGAGAGGAAGAGAGCGAGACAGAAGAAAAACAATGTAGAGGAAAATGGCAATTTGAAAATATAAACACAGGCAGGTCCGAAATTGTAGATCTGCAAGCACTACTTGGATCAACTCCTTTACAGATTTCTGATTTGGAAGCCAAATAGAGTTTTGAAAATGCAATTGCGAGAGAGAGAGAGAGAGAGCGGAGTTGACGAGAGAATTGACGAGAGAAAGAGAAAGCGAGGGTGAAAGATCAGAGAAAGAGAGAGGGTAAGTGGTTTAAATTACAGTTTATGGTTGAAATTAAAAAAACAAAAAAAACAAAAAAAAAAAAACAAATTACAGTTTATGATAAAATATGAATGGCCGTGAAGCATTGACACTATCTGACAAAATGGGAAACATCATCTGACGAAACCCAGGCCATGATATCAACGTGTCACGCTACGTTTACCACAATAATCGACCGGAGTCAGTCATCCTGTGAATGCATGTATGGCATCCATTTTTGTTAATCAGGATAATCGAGTTCACTGAATGAATGGCTGGCAAGAATTTTTTGAAAAGTCATATATCTTCTTCGGGCCTGATAATTGGCGACATTAAGGGTAGGTAATGTTCAGTTTCTAATCTAAAAACTTAAATTTTAAAATGGAGTGCTCAAACAAGTATATAAAATTAACTCATAATTTGATAAAATATATATTCCTTCCATCCAACAAAGATAAGTCATGTTTGATGAAATATGGGGTTTAAGAAAATATCATCATTGTATTGGCTAATAAAAGAAGTAGCACTTCTAGAGACTTCAAAAATTTGAAGTAATGATTACTACGGACCCTACTCTAAAACCCAGCAAGTCACCTTATATCTTTGTTTTTTCTGATGGGTCAGACCACCAAACTGAAATGGTTTTTGCTTAGGTGTTTACAATGCACCAGCCAAATACACACCAATATGAGAGAGGAAGAGAGCGAGACAGAAGAAAAACAATGTAGAGGAAAATGGCAATTTGAAAATATAAACACAGGCAGGTCCGAAATTGTAAATCTGCAAGCACTACTTGGATCAACTCCTTTACAGATTTCTGATTTGGAAGCCAAATAGAGTTTTGAAAATGCAATTGAGAGAGAGAGAGAGAGAGAGAGAGAGCGGAGTTGACGAGAGAGTTGACGAGAGAAAGAGAAAGCGAGTGTGAAAGATCAGAGAAAGAGAGAGGGTAAGTGGTTTAAATTACAGTCGTTTAGGGTGTTTCTACGGTACCTTGCCAAATTTTTCGGTATGGTACCCAAAAAGAAGAAACCATACAAACAATGACATGTGTAGGGAATAAGGTTTTTTAATAGGATTGTGACCGGTTGGCAATAGCCAACTTCAGGTTGCAAAATACAAGGGGAGTGTTATGCCTATAATGACCTTTATGCCCCAAAGTAACATCAGCAAAGGCTAACATGTTTAATTAAAATGGTAATTATAATAAATGTTGCATTTAAACCAACCACCCACCTAGATCAATCAAATAGGGCATTCAAAGTAGTTGGAGCCTCCAATCATTTTTCATCCCTTTCCTATATTCTCTACCAACGTACCTCTTGCAAAACCTATTTCTTAATATTTTTTTCATCTTCCTTTTTTTTTTCTTTTTTTTCTTTTTTTTTTCATTCTTGTACTCATAATGTGACAAGCTATGGCATCGGCATTACAGAGGGAATAGGACCAAAATTCGTAAGCCAACCCACAAATTAAGTTCATCTGTATTTAAATCTATTTTTAGTTTTTCATTTTAGAATAATAGTGTCATTGATATACTAGACATTTCATTTGGTACATGGTACACACATTTCATTTGGTTTTACCAGCATTCGAATGGTTTTACCATTTAGTGCCATTGCTCATTGGACCAATTATATGAACCATAGTGCTCATATTTTACGGTTTTTACTTCATTCTTTCTGCCAAAGATGCTCACTGGATTTTATATATATATATAGGGTACCATACCAAAGAGCATCTAAATGTACCGAAAACAAATGGGTTACTATTTAATGATGGTTTTCCTACCAAATACTTTGTGTGAATCACTTACTATTTTGTATGAACTATGGACCATTTAGTAATTATCATTTCCTTGCCATTTGGAGTGACCAACTTACCTTTTATAGTGACCAACTTACCAGTTGGAGTGCCCTACTTACTATTTGGAGTGACCAAAAGTGACCAACTTATCATTTAGAGTGACCAAAAGTGACCAACTTATCATTTGGAGTGAACCACTTAACATTTGGAGTGACCAAATTACCATTTGGAGTGACTTACTTACCATTTGGAGTGACCTACTTACCTTTTCGAGTTACCAACTTACCTTTTAGGGTGACCAACTTACCCGTTGGAGTGACCTACAACCTATTTGGAGTGACCAACTTACCATTTAGAGTGAGCAAAAGTGACCAACTTATCATTTGGAGTGACCTACTTAACATTTAGAGTGACCAAATTACCATTTCGAGTGACTTACATACCATTTGGAGTGACCAAAAGTGACCAACTTACCATTTGGAGTGACCTACTTACCCTTTCAAGTGACCAACTTACCCTTTCAAGTGAACAAATTACCTTTTAGAGAGTCCAACTTACCATTTGGAGTGACCAAAAGTGACTAACTTACCATTTGGAGTGACCTACTTACCTTTCGAGCGACCAACTTAACCTTTCGAGTAAACAACATACCTTTTAGAGTGTCCAACTTACCATTTGGAGGGACCAAAAGTGACCAACTTACCATTTAGAGTAACCAAAAGTGACCAACTTATCATTTGGAGTGACCTATTTAATATGTAGAGTGACCAAATTACCATTTGGAGTGACTTACTTACCATTTGGAGTGACCAAAAGTGACCAACTTACCATTTGGAGTGACGTACTAACCCTTTCGAGTGACCAACTTATAATTTTGACTGACCAAAAGTGACCAACTTACCATTTAGAATGACCAAAAGTGACCAACTTATCATTTAGAGTGACCTACTTAACATTTAGAGTGACCAAATTACCATTTAGAGTGACCTATTTACCATTTGGAGTGACCAAAAGAGACCAACTTACCATTTAGAGTGACCAAAAGTAACCAACTTATCATTTGGAGTGACATACTTAATATTTAGAGTGACCAAATTACCATTTGGAGTTACTTACTTACCATTTGGAGTGACCAAAAGTGACCAACTTACCATTTGGAGTGACCTACTTACCCTTTCGAGTGACCAACTTACCTTTTAGAGTGACCAACTTAGCAGTTGGAGTGACTTTGTTACTATTTGGAGTGACCAAAAGTGACCAACTTACCATTTAGAGTGACCAAAAGTGACCAATTTATCATTTGGAGTGACCCACTTAACATTTAGAGTGACCAAATTACAATTTGGAGTGACTTGCTTACCATTTGGAGTGACCAAAACTGACTAACTTACCATTTAGAGTGACCTACTTACCCTTTCGAGTGACCAACTTTCCTTTTAGAATGACCAACTTACCATTTGGAGTGACCTACTTACTATTTAGAGTGACCAGAAGTGACCAACTTATCATTTGGAGTGACCTACCTAACATTTAGAGTGACTAAATTACCATTTGGAGTGACAAAAGTGACTAACTTACCATTTGGAGTGACCTACTTACCCTTTCAAGTGACCAACTTACCTTTTAGAGTGACCAACTTACTAGTTGGAGTGACCTACTTACTATGTGGAGTGACCAAAAGTGACCAACTTATCATTTAGAGTGACCAAAAGTGACCAACTTATCATTTGGAGTGACCCACTTAACATTTAGAGTGACCAAATTATCATTTGAAGTGACTTATTTACCATTTAGAGTGACCAAAAGTGACAAACTTACCATTTGGAGTGACCTAATTACCTTTTTGAGTGACCAACTTACCTTTTAGAGTAACCAACTTACCCATTGGAGTGACCTACTTACTATTTGGAGTGACCAAAAGTGACCAACTTACCACTTAAAGTGACCAAAAGTGACCAACTTACCACTTAAAGTGACCAAAAGTGACCAACTTATCATTTAGAGTGACCTACTTAACATTTAGAGTGACCAAATTACCATTTCGAGTGACTTACATACCATTTGGAGTGACCAAAAGTGACCAACTTACCATTTGGGGTGACCTACTTACCCTTTTCGAGCGACCAACTTACCCTTTCGAGTGAACAACTTACCTTTTAGAGTGTCCAACTTACCATTTGGAGTGACCAAAAGTGACCAACTTACCATTTAGAGTGACCAAAAGTGACCCACTTATCATTTGGAGTGACCTATTTAACATTTAGAGTGAGCAAATTACCATTTGGAGCAACTTACTTACCATTTGGAGTCATCAAAAGTGACCAATTTACCACTTGGAGTGACGTACTAACCCTTTCAAGCGACCAACTTACCATTTCGAATGACCAAAAGTGACCAAATCATCATTTAGAGTGACCAACTTATCATTTGGAGTGACCTACTTAACATTTATAGTGACCAAATTACCATTTGGAGTGACTTACTTACCATTTGGAGTGACCAAAAGAGACCAACTTACCATTTAGAGTGACCAAAAGTGACCAACTTATCATTTGGAGTGACACACTTAATATTTAGAGTGACCAAATTACCATTTGGAGTTACTTACTTACCATTTGGAGTGACCAAAAGTGACCAACTTACCATTTGGAGTGACCTACTTACCCTTTCGAGTGACCAACTTACCTTTTAGAGTGACCAATTTACCAGTTAGAGTGACCTTCTTACTATTTGAAGTGACCAAAGTGACCAACTTACCATTTAGAGTGACCAAAAGTAACCAATTTATCATTTGGAGTGACCCACTTAACATTTAAAGTGACCAAATTATAATTTGGAGTTACTTGCTTACCATTTGGAGTGACCAAAAGTGACCAACTTACCATTTGGAGTGACCTACTTACCCTTTCGAATGACCAACTTACCTTTTAGAATGACCAACTTACCAGTTGGAGTGACCTTCTTACTATTTGAAGTGACCAAAAGTGACCAACTTACCATTTAGAGTGACCAAAAGTGATCAACTTATCATTTGGAGTGACTTACCTAACATTTAGAGTGACTAAATTACCATTTTGAGTGACAAAAAGTGACCAACTTACCATTTGGAGTGACCTACTTACCCTTTCGAGTGACCAACCTACCTTTTAGAGTGACTAACTTACCAGTTGGAGTGACCTACTTACTATTTGGAGTGACCAAAAGTGACCAACATACCATTTAGAGTGACCAAAAGTGACCAACTTATCATTTGGAGTGACCTACTTAACATTTAGAGTGACCAAATTACCATTTGAAGTGATTTACTTAGCATTTGGAGTGACCAAAAATGACCAACTTACCATTTGGAGTGACCTACTTACCTTTACGAGTGACTAACTTACCTTTTAGAGTGACCAACTTACCCGTTGGAGTGACCTACTTACTATTTGGAGTGACCAAAAGTGACTAACTTATCATTTGGAATGACCTACTTAACATTTAGAGTGACCAAATTACCATTTTGAGTGACTTACACACCATTCGCAGTGACCAAAAGTGGCCAACTTATCATTTGCCCCTTTTGAGAGACCAACTTACCCTTTCGAGTGAACAACTTACCTTTTAGAGTGTCCAACTCACCATTTAGAATGACCAAAAGTGACCAACTTACCATTTAGAGAGACCAAAAGTGACCAACTTATCATTTGGAGTGACCTATTTAACATTTAGAGTGACCAAATTACCATTTGGAGTGACTTACTTACCATTTGGAGTGACCAAATGTGACAACCTTACCATTTGGAGTGACGTACTAACCCTTTCGAGTGACCAACTTACCATTTCGAATGACCAAAAGTGACCAACTTATCATTTGGAGTGACCTACTTAACATTTATAGTGACCAAATTACCATTTGGAGTGACTTACTTACCATTTGGAGTGACCAAAAGAGACCAACTTACCATTTAGAGTGACCAAAAGTGTCCAACTTATCATTTGGAGTGACATACTTAATATTTAGAGTGACCAAATTACCATTTGAAGTGACAAAAAGTGACCAACTTACCATTTGAAGTGACCTACTTACCCTTTCGGGTGACCAACTTACCTTTTAGAGTGACCAACTTACTAGTTGGAGTGACCCACTTACTATTTGGAGTGACCAAAAGTGACCAACTTATCATTTAGAGTGACCAAAAGTGACCAACTTATCATTTGGAGTGACCCACTTAACATTTAGAGTGACCAAATTATCATTTGGAGTGACTTACTTACCATTTGGAGTGACCAAAAGTGACCAACTTACCATTTTGAGTGACTAACTTACTATTTGGAGTGACCAAAAGTGACCAACTTACCATTTAGAGTGATCAAAAGTGACCAACTTATCATTTGGACTAACCCACTTAACATTTAGAGTGACCAAATTGCCATTTGGAGTGAGTTACTTACCATTTGGAGTGACCAAAAGTAACCAACCTACCATTTGGAGTGACCTACTTACTCTTTCAAGTGACCAACTTACTTTTTAGAGTGACTAACTTATGATTTGATGTGACCAACCTACTATTTGGAGTGACCAAAAGTAACCAACTTACCAAGTAGAGGGACCAAAGGTGACGAACTTATCATTGGGAGTGCCCGACTTAACATTTAGATTGACCAAATTACCATTTGGAGTGACTTACTTACCATTTGCAGTGACCAAAAGTGACCAACTTACCTTTTTGAGTAACCAACTTATCATTTGGAGTGACCAAAAGTGACCAACTTACCATTTAACATGACCAGAAGTGACCAACTTATCATTTGGAGTGACCTACTAAACATTTAGAGTGACCAAATTACCATTTGGAGTGACTTACTTACCATTTGGAGTGACCAAAAGTGACCAACTTACCATTTGGAGTGACCTACTTAACCTTTCAAGTGACCAAAAGTGACCAACATATCATTTGGAGTGACCTACTTAACATTTAGAGTGACAAAATTTCCATTTGGGGTGACCAAAAGTGACCAACTTACCATTTGGAGTGGCCTAGTTACCTTTTGGAGTGACCAAAAGTGACCAATTTACCATTTAGCGTCACCAGAAGTGACCAACTTATCATTTAGGGTGGCCTACTTAAGATTTAGAGTGACCAAATTATCATTTGGAGTGACTTACTTACCATTTGGAGTGACCAAAAGTGACCAACTTACCTTTTTGAGTGACCAACTTACCATTTGGAGTGACCAAAATTTACCAACTTACCATTTAGCGTGACCAGAAGTGACCAACTTATCATTTGGAGTGACCTATTTAACATTTAGAGTGACCAAATTACCATTTAGAGTGACTTACTTACCAATTGGAGTGACCAAAAGTGACCAACTACAAATTCAATCTTTAATAACCCCAATCGATTGCAATGAATCCCAATCGATGGGGCAAAACAGTGAAGAAATATGAGTTCATAGGAAAATCCCAATCGATTGGGTTAGGTGTCAATCGATTGGGAAAATCAGTGAACAAATATGAGTTTAGAGGCACGTCCCAATCGATTGGGTTAGGTGTTAATCGAATGGGAAAATCAGTGAACAAATATGAGTTTAGAGGCACGTCCCAATCGATTGGTTTATGTGTCAATCGATTGGGAAAATCAGTGAAGAATTATGAGTTTTTTGATCAGTCCCAATCGATTGGGTTAGGGGTCAATCAATTGGGAAAATCAGTGAACAAAATATGAGTTTAGAGGCACGTCCCAATTGATTTGGGTTATGTGTCAATCGATTGGGAAAATCAGTGAAGAAATATGAGTTTTTTGACCAGTCCCAATCGATTGGGTTAGGTGTCAATCGATTGGGAAAATCAGTGAACAAATATGAGTTTAGAGGCATGTCCCAATCGATTGGGTTAGGTGTCAATTGATTGGGAAAATCAGTGAAGAAATATGAGTTTTTCGACCGGTCCCAATCGATTGGGTTAGGTGTCAATCGCTTGGGAAAATCAGTGAAGAAATATGAGTTTAGAGGCATATCTCCGAATCTCAATGAAATCAACAAAGCTGATTAGATTCCTACTACTTCTGTCCAAAGAATTAACTCTAATTTCTGGGGATCCTTTGTAACAATGTGGGGATCCATTGGTTCATGAACATCTGCACTTGTTGGCTATTCTTCTCCATGGAGCGTGTGACCATGTAGTAAACGTGTGCATGATTTGTCACCTTAGGTCATGCATACCTCTAAATCTTAATGAAATCAGACAATTCTGATTAGATTCCTCCTACTTCTATCCAAAGAACTAACTCTAATTTCTGGGGATCCTTTGTAACAATGTGGGTATCCAGCAATTCATGAACTTTTGCACTTGTTGTCTACTCTTCTTTATGGAACATGTGACCATATAGCAAATGGGTGCATGATTTGTCAAATCTAGTCAGTCATATCTTCGAAACTCAATGAAATCAGACAAGTCTAATTAGATTCCTTCTACTTCTCTCCAACGAACTAACTCTAATTTTGGAGATCCTTTGTAACAATGTGGGGATCCATCAGTTCATGAACTTCTGCCCTTGTTGGCTACTATTCTCCATGGAGCATGTGACCATATAGCAAAAGTGTGCATAATTTGTCAAATCTGGTCATTCATACCTACGAATCTCAATGAAATCAGACATGGCTGATTAGATTTCTCCTACTTCTATCCAAAGAACTAACTCTAATTTCTGGGGATCCTTTATAAAAATGTGTGGATCCATCAGTTCATGAACTTCTGCACTTGTTAGCTATTCTTCTCCATTGAGCGTGTGACCGTATAGCAAAAATGTGCATGATTTGTCAAATCTGGTCATTCATATCTCTGAACCTCAATGAAATCAAACAAGTGTGATTAGATTCCTCCTACTTTTGTTCAAAGAACGAACTCTATTTTTTGGGGATCGTTTGTAACAATGTGGGGATCCATCAGTTCATGAAGTTTTGCACTTGTTAGCTACTATTCTCCGTTGAGCGTGTAACCATAGAGCAAAAGTGTGCATGATTTGTCAAATCTGGTCATTCATATCTCCGAATCTCAATTAAATCAAACAAGTCTGATTAGATTCCTCCTACTTTTGTCTGAAGAACAAACTCTATTTTCTGGGGATCGTTTGTAACAAGATGGGGATCCATCAGTTCATGAACTTCTATACTTGTTGGCTACTCTTCTCCATTGAGCGTGTGACCGTATAGCAAAAGTATGCATGATTTGTCAAATCTGGTCATTCATACCTTCGAATCTCAATGAAATCAGACAAGTCCGATTCGATTCCTCCTACTTCTGTCTTAAGAATGAACTCTATTTTTTGGGAATCGTTTGTAATAATGTGGGGATCCATCAGTTCATGAACTTTTGCACTTGTTGGCTACTCTTCTCCATTGAGCGTGTGACCATAAAGCAAAAGTGCGTATGATTTGCCAAATCTAGTCATTCATACCTCTGAATCTCAATGAAATCAGACACTATTGACACTACAAAATATTTTTTTGTTTTGTTTTTGTTTTTGTTTTTGTTTTTTTTTTTGTTTTTTTTGCACATTGTTTGTTTGTTTGTTTGAGTTGGTTGGAAACATTCATTCATTTATTCATGTCATTGTAGATATGTTGTCTCGAAAAACAAATGTTGTGTTTATTGGTCGACATGCAAATATTTACCACAATTGGTACGAATGTCAAACTCAAACGAATGCGTACTCTAGACATTGTGGTAATGCATACACTAACTACGATGAAGCTTACGTCAGTTGGACAAATTTCATTAAGTTAACAAGTGGAACAACTGAGACTTGGTCAATTGACGATAGTATGCATGTTAACTCCACCATGATGCCTGTTGCTGTTGCGACTAGCTCAACCACAAACAATTTTCCAACTCAGCATAGAGACCTCAACTCTCTCATGCTAATGTTTCTATTTGGGTCATTGATTGGTCTCCTATTCCACTTCATCATGGTTTATTTGTAGTGTCGAAAATCATGAATTTTATCTGTATCTTACTATTTACATCTTTGTATTACTAAATGGTATTAAGAAGTCTATGACCTTAAGGAATAACTAATTGTGAGGTAATACTGTACGTTCAATCAATATGTTTATAGTTAATACAAATTTATCGTACCACAATCAACTAATAGATGGATGTAACACATTCTATCTACAATCGAATGACAAATCGTACCCCATATTCCCTCTCCAAACCCTACAAATATGGGAAAAAATAATATCTGGGAATCGTACTTACAATTGTGGGGATCCCTTGTGAATATATTGCAATATTCTACCTATAAAAGCTATGGTATGGATGGGTTGATTCTCACCCATTATAGGCTTTGAAACAAATGACAATCCAATGACAAATCGTACCCATATTCCCTCTCCAAACCCTACAAATATGGACAAAAAAAAAAAAAAATCTGGGGATCGTACTTGCAATTGTGGGGATCCCTTGTGAATGTCTTGCAATACTCTGGGTTTTTTTGGGGGTGTAAAAATTAAGTCCATAATGCTGTGTTATGGACTCACTACACGAAAACATAGCAATTGCAACGCTTTATTTTGGATGGAAGAATGTATGAGTCCCAATTGCTAAAGATTTGACAAAATTTGAGACAAATACATCCGTCCCAATAGGTAAAACCCAAATCCCGTTTATTTGCCCAATTTCCCTCTTGTTCCAATAAAATGAACAAGCAATCAACATGCAGCCAACCTCTCAACTGTTTCCTTCTCTTTCTCTAAAAGATAAATGACTCCTAAAGCTAAAAGATAGAAAGGGAGAAAGAAAATTTTTTGAACCCCTAAATGCCCACGTTTGTCTCCAAACACCAAATTTCGCAATGCTCTAAAATTCCTCCTGCAAACACAAAGCACAAGAAATGTTAATGACACAATAGATGGATAATTACTAAACGTATGAAACAAGCTTTCTAAGTAATTCAAATTTGGAATAAGCATCAAAGAGGAGTACCAACCCTATTTAGTATAGAATGTATTGTCATTTTATGAATAGAAAAGGTTGAGGAATGTGAAACTCCTAGACAATTGGAAAATAACCCACTGAGGAATATATTGTCATTTTATGATATGAAACTTTAAATGTAAAAAGGAAAAAAGTAATTTGGGAAAATAACCAAAAGGCATAACATCATAGAAGTATTGGCCACTTCGATAGCCCAGTGAACCAGTTTCGAAACTGATTGCTTTTTCATTCTATCTACCAAGTCCTGTTTTCAACTTCAAAAACCATTTCGACATTCTACCCTCAATTAAAACCTCATAAACAGATAGTAATTATAATTCCCAACAAATTTCCAACTGTAGAATTGAAGATGAAGACACTATTTATGATTTTGGAAGTTCAAAAAATTTGTTTGGGTTAAGAATGTCATCTCTGAAATCAGAAAGGAAATGAAGTCTTCTACCCACATTTTGACATCCTGAAAACTTGTACCAAATTCAACCAACTCACCCGCCTATGTATCTCTTACAATCTAGAAACAATTGAGGCTCTAGCTTAATACAACCAATAGTCAATTGTCACATCAGATTCTAATGAATGCTGGATCAACCTCAGTTTGGAAAGAGTCTGATGCCTCCTCGCATATCTTGTAGCATTTTTTCATCAGGTCTCAACATAAGGGTTCTTCTATGTTGGAGTTTGCAAACATACATAGTGAATAGAGGTAGCTCTAACCATATGGAAGAAACTAGTTTATATACTAAAACATTCAGAAGACACTCTAAATGCAACATGAGTATCTCTTGGGCGAATAAAGAGGTTTCTTATATACTAAAACACCATTGAAAAAACAACAAGCATTATAAAAAATGAATTTGTTTGGATCAACCTCAATTTGACAGCATTTGAAAAACAAAACTAAATAATTAAAAAATGAATAGATGCGTGGAAAGGATTTTATATGGTTTTAAGAGTTACAAATCGAATGAATCCTAAACCTAGCTCCAAGGATAATACACTGAATTATAAAATAACAGCAACATAGATTATACAAACTAATAATAAATAACTGAATGCAGCTAATTAATAAAAGAAAAATGTAGGAAATTAAGAGGCATGCATTAAACTGCTACCACTGTGACAAATGTAGGAAAAATCAATACCTGGACGATGGAAACCTATAACACTAATGTTGACTACATCAACTGCCTCCCTTTTGCTTGAGATCTTATCACACAGACTGAGAGTGATCCCCTGGCTTTTGCTCCTTATCCTAATATAATCACTCAGCTTCCCATCTTCCTGCTTCTCAATACTCATTTTTCCCCTTAAAAACCAACGAAATGTTTTTAAATTTGACAAGAATAATGAGACCAAACTTCAAGTATCATAATCCTAAAATGCAACATAAGGTGCTACACAACATATGTGGAATTCAAAGCTAACAAATAGAGGTAGTGGGTATCTTGGGTGGGTCATTTCTGTGATGCATTTGGGAGAAGCCAAGGGTTCCTATATTTAGCAGGTAACATCATGGTAAACAAGGGACAAGGGTGGAACAAAAACCAACTAAAATTATGCTTTTGTGGCAAGTTTCAGCCCAATGCAACAGCAGTAGCCTTAACGGGAAAATTTATCCAGTTATGCCTATTTAATTGTTTATGGTAAAAATAGGTTTCTAAGTATTATCCAAAAGTTCTAACATAATTATTTCCACGCCCCTCAAAACCATATTACCAATACGAACTTGCCATCTAGGGTCTCATGAAGCATCTCTTAGAAGATCCATAAATACCAAAGAACTACAGGAATGATGGTAAATTGAATAAGTCAACTGGTGTTATTTATTTATTTTTAATTATTTTAAAAAGAACAATGGAAAAGAAAGGAGTTCTGCAGGGAAAAGAAAACAGTAAGTGCACCATTGAAGCAAGCATAAATTGCTTTGGCAAAGCGCTTTAGATCTTCAATTGCCTTATTTTTCCTAGTTCTACCCTTTTTCTTGAGATATTTCAATCTCAGATCCCAACAATCTGAAGTTTCAACGCCCATAGTTTCACACACTTCCTCAGACTCCCATTCATCAACTCGACCTCGACTACCACCCAATGGGTAAATGTTCATAGGAGTATTTCTTAACCTTAATTGGGTGGGGTTTTGACCTCCCACAATTTTTGGATCTACAATTTTTTGCAATCAATACCAATAGTATCGTATATTGAAGCCACAGAAAATTATGGGTTCATTAAAGAAGGTATTACAACACTTCCCCAAAAGCAGGTTACCATAACCCATTAAATAAATCAAACAAACAAATAAAGGACGGATCTTGAACAGAAGGATCGAAATAATTACCAGGAAAAACTATGTAGGGGAAGTTGCGAGATGTTGTCGTTCTTTACCCAGATCTGCAAAAGAAAAAAAAAGTGAAAATTTGATAGATCTGAACTAAAAAATTAAAAAATTAAAAGGAAAAAAGGGAAAAAAACAATTTTCCTGTAGAACAACTCAGATTTGTAGCCCTAGATTCGTGTGTGAACTAATTTTCCTGCAAAATAAAACAACTCCAGATCTTGAGCATGAATGTAAGTGAAAAAAGCAGGTAATTTATCCACCAAAATGTAATACACTCCCACTGGGTGTTGTGTGTATACAAAAGGAGGAGAAAGACATGGGTGAGAGGAGCCCTAGAATTCGTTTGTGCTTACCGGCAAATGGAGATGCATCGAGCTATTGTATTGCTTGGCAAATGGTGAGCCAAAATGGAGGGCCTGGATAGTCAGCCCTTTAGAAATGCCCTTAAGCACCAAAGAATAAAAATGGGCAAGTGGGCGGGAAATGAAAATGAAGAGGGAGGGAAGTCATGGAGCCGTAGAAAAGGGTGGTGATTGGTGCGATTATGTTCTCATCAGCACTTGTTGATATAATTTATATCAACATCATGCATTGGGGGTTATACCCTTTACATTAGTCTAATGTACTTTATATCCCACTAATGCACAAGGTACAACTCCTAATACGGGTATTAATATAAGTTATATTAGCACATACTTACCCAATCGTCGTCCGTGATTGGTGAGCAAACAAAAAATATTGAAATGGGTTCGGATCCGGATGGGTGCTAAAATCTTTATCCGATCAATTTGACCCAATTTATTTAACTAGGTTCAACTAGTTGGGTCAACTAGATCTATCTACTTAAAATGTATATTTTAACTAGATTCAAAACCCGTGCGATGTATGGATTTATTTATAAAAATAATATTATTAAAAAATTAGAATTTTAATAAAATATTTATTCTCTTAGTAAAATGTATTTGTTAATATAATATGTCAATTAAATTTAGAAGATATAAATAAAAATAAATTAAGTAGTTAAATCAAAATAATATTTGGTGCGTTGTTAGCGTAATGTATCACACAAAATGTAATTATACTTTCAAAAAGGATAAATTATTTTGAAAAACAATTAATTTAATAGTAGAAACTTGTAAAAAAAGAAAAGAGCTAATACATTATGGTATTTGGTAGAAAAAGATTAAGACTCTTTAGAGCCTAACTCATCTCACGATCATAGTTTTGACATTTTGATATGTACCAAAGCAAGTATAGCCATCGAAAGTGTCTTGAAATTCAAGGGTGTAGATTGTAGAATGCATGACAATGATGAATATTTGACCTTCCATAAGGGTTTTTAGTGGGTTTCATAGAGAGTAAAAAATAAGGAGAAAAAATATTGAAAATTTGTCTGATATTAGAGCATAGAAAGATCAAATAAAAGTTTAGAGAGAGAAAAGTTTAGAGAATGGGAGGAGTAAAGAGGGAAGGAGAAGAAGATTAGAGAACGCATAGATCTTTTTAATTTTAGGTAATAAACCATTTGAAGAATTTTGATTAAATTTTTTTTTAAAAAAAAAAAAAAAATCATTTTTTCCTCATCTGTCTCTCTTATTATGACTATTTATAGTTTTATATGTAAAATTTTTGGGAGAGAAGATAAATAGGTATAAAAAAAAATTTAAAAAAACTAATAAATATAGTAGTTTTCAAAGTTTGAGCTGAACATTGTATAGTGTAGGTCTTTCGATTCTCCCACATAAAAACAAAGAAATATGTAGTACGCGAATACCAAGCGACAATTTATTTGCATGAAAAGGAATAGTGAATATCAAAAAAAAAGTTGGGAAATTATTTTTTGATAACCACTTCCTAACTTACTACCAAAAAAAAAAAAAAAACTTAATAGACATTTTGAAGCACATATATAGTTAATTTGTAGCAAGTTGACAGAGAATAACTTTTTTTGGGTATTAAAATTGAAAGTGGTCACCAAAAAAGCAATGTCCTCAAAAGTCACTAAAAGTAACTTTTTGGGAAAATTACGTTTTAGTGATTAATTTTCAAAGTAATACGAAACAAAAGAAATTAGTAGTCATTTCACACACATATATAGTTAATTTGTAGCAAGTTGACAGCTTACATCCTTTATTGGTAGTAAGTTGAACTATGATCACCAAAAGGTAATTTTTTTTAAAATGTTTCCCAGCTTACTGTTGAGCATGTGATTTAAAAAAAATAAAAGATAAAAAAAGTAGAAGAAAGAAGTTGACGCGTGGCACAGCTACAGGAGGACCATTCCTCCATTATATATTATATAAAAAATTATTGTAATATAAAACTTAAAGTACATCTTTAAAAATTATGTAATTAAAGAGATAAAAGTCATCTCGATCTAAATAGTAATGAAAAAACTATTAAGTTATGAGTCACACAATTGGATTGGTGGGTCAACCATTGAATAACTCAATACGAGTGAGTTTTATTAGGTTTTTTTTTAGTTTTTTTTTTTTTTTTTGGCATGGATTGAATAATCAAGAGCTAATTGTTCAACTGAATTCCGAATTCTTTTGATGATTCATGTAATTATGTACTAAATCCAAGCATTTTAGATAATAAAAAAAAACCACTTTAATGTCTAATAGAATTAGATTTTGACATTGGGATATGGTTGTTCTTAGGTTAGATGACATAATACCCAAAATGATTATTGGCAATTGGAAAGTAATTCTATAAATTAAAGTGATCTGGGTAAAAAACCACCTTTTTTTTTTTTTTTTGGTTTGACGGTGAGGGTGTCCGAGCCAACTTGCACGCACCTCGACTAATCCCTCCTCGGGCGATCTTAAGAGTGCACTCCCCCACATCGGCCTGGTGCATTCAGGAATAAATTCCTGGATTGCTCCCCAAAGGAGCACAGCGGAGAATGGAACCCAGGATATCCAAGTTTACGACTCATCCCAGGACCATCTGAGCTGGCCCTCTTGGGTAAAAAACCGCTTTGATGTCTGATAAAATTGAATTCCAGCATTGATATATGTCCGGCCATTATTGTGTTAGATCCAAGTGGGTATTATATTTGAGAGGAGTCAAATGGATCTTTCTAATTAAAATGTATATGTTAATATATCTCTCAAAATATTAATAAAAAACATAATTTCCAAGAAAAAGTAGAACAATCCGGGATCAAAAGAATCTTTCCAATTAAAATGTATATGTTAATACCCACATCAATGTCTAACCCAATTGGATTTCGAAATTGTGATATAGTTATCTTCAAGTCAGATTACATATTACCCCAAATGATCGCATGCAATTAGAGACTAATTTTGAAAATTGATGCAATTTGGATCAAAATCCACTTTGATATTTAACATAATTGGATTTGGTCATTGGGATATGGTCATTGTACGGTTAGAATACATAATAACCTCAGAATGATTACAGACAATAAAGTAATTGTGCAAATATTGATACAATTTGGTTTAAATGTCCACTTTGATTTCTACCACAATTGGATTTTGGTTTTGGGACATGGTTATTCTTAGGTCAGATCACATAATACCTTGAATGATTGCAAGCAATTGGAGACTAAATCTACAAATTGACGCAATTCGGATCAAAACCCACCTCAATATAACAAACACAATTGAATTTCAACATTAGGATAAGCTAATTATTGGGTTGGATTATATAGTATCCCCAAATGATTGCCGGCAATTGGGAGTACTTATTTGGTCAATTCTTGTAATTTGGTGCTAATTAAACCACTTCAAATCAACATCAACTCTAATCTCTAACATAGTTGGACTATGACACAGAGATATTGTAATTCTCAAGTCGGATTACGTAGTATCCCGAATAATTGCATGCAATTAGAGAGTAATTTTGCAAATCAATCTAATTCAAATCAAAACCGTCAATTTTTTTTGCTATAGTTAATTGCTCAAAATGACAATGTATTCACCTAAAATATGACTATTTTTCAATAAAAACCAATCTTCATTTAAGAAACAAGATGACAGTCGAAAACGGTCATCTTATGGCCTTAAAGATGACCATTTTTTTTTTATATATATTAAAGTCGACTATCAATGTACTAAAATAATGACCGTGAAAAAGAAAAAGTCATTGTATCTAAAGAATATATATTTTTTTTTATATACAAAAAATTTGTCATATACTATTTGCTGCCTATAAACCTGTTATAGTATTTGATTAATCAACCTGTAATTACACAAATGAACTAAAATGATGACCGTGAAAAAGAAAAAGTCATTGTATCTAAAGAATATACATATTTTTTTATATACAAAAAATTTGTCATATATTATTTGCTGCCTATAAACCTGTTATAGTATTTGATTAATCAACCTGTGATTACACAAATGACTCAACAATTCAATTCTCAGTATGAAAAGAAAGAAAAAAAAAGGGAAATAAAATACCGAAGGTAATCACATTAAATTTAATTGTAACCATCATTTTATTGGATTAGAATAACGTGGTTTCAAAACTTTCCATTCCATTGACCAACTAGCCCTACAATTTAAATGTTAAAATGAAAAGCAACTAGAAAGAGGCAACATCCTCATTTAAGTTATAATCCTCCAAATTAACACTTGGATGCAAATATCAAAAAACAAAGTTGAATAGGCTCGTTCAACTGGCTCAATTCAGTTTGCTTTTTTAGCCTCCAAATGGTGCTCCAAACTCTCACACAAAATTCTAGTGCTGTAGCAATAACCAAACAATAATTAGAATGCCATAAGTAAACATATTAAATGAAATAAACTATTAAAAAGACAAAGCCATAATCAAAGCTGCCGCAAAATTCCAGAGCAAAAGGTTGTTTTTCCTTTTCTCGACTAAGCCGTAATCACTGAATTGCTGAGGGCTTCTCACAACCTTTAAATGAAATTTGAATAAAAATTTCAGCTTTCCATTCTGCCATAAGTGTGGCTTAAATTCTCATAGTATAAAAAAAAGGGGGGAAAAAAACAGAAGAAGAGAAAAGGCAGTGATGAATGATGTTGCACAACACAATATTCCGTTGTTCTTAAAGCACATGCCATTTTTAAAAAAACTGTCATAAGCCTCATTATATGATGCAAATATATCTTTTTCATCAGCTGACAGACTACCATCAAATCATCAACCAAGTATGAGCATTATCATTGAAATCACAAAATAAGAATGACATGCTAAAAATCCAACATCTTAATTAATGTGAAGGGGAAATGGGAACAAAAAAAAAGAAGAAGAAAAAATGTATATTACTGCCAAAGTGCCAATGCAACTACAAATAATATTTTATAAGAAATGGAAAATAAAACTTCCAACTCATTGTTTATAGTATCATATTGACGAGCATCAGATTGGGACCCCTATGGTGCAAAATAGCAAGCAATGCATTTCTTTTATCTGAAACAATGTCAGCTCTAGACAAATCACATTGATTATACCTATGAAATTGAACCAATAAATAAAAGGTGTTGTGATATGAAAACTTAGTTTATTAGTGAATATATGTTCATGATGTTTCATATTTTACTAAATATACAGGATGACAGAGTATTATAATTTTTTGTTCCTTTTTGTTTTCTTCTTCTTCATTTTTATTTTTTTATTTTGATAAGTTATGCCTTACCTAGAAAAATTTATGAAAAATAGAGAAGTTGCCACCTAAGCTAGCGGTAGAGCTAACCTTTACTTCTAATAATGAGAATTTGAGAACTTTAACTCACAAAAATATACAAAAGAAAATAGGAACTTATATCAATTAATTGGTATATGCATAAAAATAAAGTAGAACCATATCATTATCACAATCATAGTGACAAATTTAAAATAACAATCACATACACACACACATATCTAGAGAGAGCCTCTCTCTTTCTCTCTCTTTTTTAAAATTTTTTTTTTCTTAACAATTTGCATGTGAAGTGTGTTCTACCACTACTATTACACTCATTTAAACCATATTTACTACCTCCCATTACCTAATCAGCATCTCATGAGATTTAGGTGCAGAAAAATGAGTTACAACAGGTGTTCCCTTACTTAATGATGGTAATGCCATGCTGGGGTACGGTACAACACACGCGCGCGCACATACACACACACATACTGACCAATTTCTTTTAATTTGTATGAAAATAGATTCCACTTTAATCAGCAACCTAAGCATTACCTACTTTTGCCGCACAAATACACACATTCATCAAACCATAAACCATATCCAGAAAATCTACGAACTAGACATTAATATCAATATTAGATTCTTGATAGCTATTTCCCATTGACATTTCTCACCAAACAGCTTGCATCCTCATTCTTTGAAGGCTCTCTAAACTCATGAATGTCCAGTATAGCTTTTTTGCCACATCCCTCGGATCCCACCTTATGCCATTAAATAACGAATCATTATGGGCTTTCCAAATTCACCATAGGATATAATGGACCACCTCCCATAGAAGTTCAGCATACAAATCATTGTTTTTCCACTTTTTATAAATATTTAGCCACCGTTGAGCAAAAGAAGAGCCATCGAGCATAAGAAATGAGGGATTGGCATTGTTATTAGAAATAAAAGGGGGGGAGTTTATGGCAGGTTTAGCTAAGCATGTTCCTTATGTCAAGAACACACAAATGGTGGAAGCACTTGCTGTACGTGAAGGCCTGAAGTTCGGTATAGAGATGAGTTTCAAGGAGGTGTTCATTGAGGGAAATGCTGAATGATTTCAAGATTGTTTTGCTAAAAAATTAGCAGTGGGCAGTGATTTAGAACCAGTTTTTGAAGATTGCATTCGAGTAGCAAGGATTGGGAAAGTGAAAGACTTTTGTGCTGTCAAGGTTGTGTAACAAAGCTGCTGATGCTTTGTCTAAGCATGCTTTAGTTGTTAAAAACCAGGAAGTCTGGTTAGAAGACCCCCCCAGTTGGTTAATACCAATTTCTAGTTAATATATTTAATCTTCTTGGCCAAAAAAAAAAAAAAAAAAAAAAAAACTACAAGGGGTCATTCATATAGGTCAAGAACACATGTCATCCATTTATTTATAATGATTCAAAACTATGAACATACATATACTTACCTGTTGCAGTTATTTGAGCATGTAATGTAGCATTAATTTCCTATAGCTTGAACCATTCAATCCAACAAAATATGTAAGCTGCTTAAATTTTGATTATGTGTTGGGTCTTCCTCTCCTCCCCTCCTTTGTTTTCACCTGTATGATACTCTACAATGGGGCAGCATTCCCTCATATATATATACACTTGCCGCCTCTTAAACCGCCTTAAGGAAAGGCTAAGGAATGGCAGTTCTTGCCACGTTAACCTAAATAGGAGATGGGACCTGGCCTTAAAACAAATATCTTAATAGATTCCTCCCACCAAGAAATCAAAATAGGCCTACACTTATTTATTACCCCATGACTAAATGCATAATATTTATGCAACCTAAGGTGTACCGAAGTGCAATGCTCGTTAAATTGATCACTTCTTTGTACTGGGCAATTACTATATTATTCATTATAGGCTATATGTTCGACCCGATTTTCGCAACCAACAAAAAAATGTCAATCAATGTAAAAGCCCAATTAAGGGGAAAAATTCTATCAAAACAATTTCTCAAACCTATTTCATCAAATAGGTGGCATGCATCATCCTTGAATGCTCAAAATGCAACAATTTTTTGACATAGACAGATTCGTATAAAAAATTCCATTGAATCAAAAGTTATGTAATGTTCAACAATTGAAGTACCATGGAAAAAAAAATCGATTCAAAAATTAAAAATGAAGGAGCTTAAATTCTGACCAACCTTAAGTATTCAAATGAAACGCGAAACCTCTATATTTTTTTTAATCAAACTAGAAGAAACGTTCTGATGTTTAAAACCTACAAAAATGGGGCAGAATGAAGGTTAGGGTTAGGGTTATCAAAGCATCAATGCAAGAGAGAAGAAAGATTTTCAAGGTCAGCTAAGACTCCAAGCATGGAGTCAACAATTCAGCTAGGGTTTTGAAAACAACATAACAAGGGAGAGAGAGGGGAGAGAGTGAAGGAGACGAAAGAGAAAATGTGATCGAGAAAGAATTTCTACCTGAGCGAATCAGTTGAGCATGGAGTCGAGGCTGTGTGTTGATCGTGATGCGTGGAGATGACTTAGCCGGCGACGAGCTGTGTTTAGGGAGGTAACTCAAAGACTTCGACGACTTTGGTGGTGTTTGGTAGACGGTTACCAAACAGGTAGCCGGTTTATTTGCCTTTAAAATATTGGACGGTTGAGATCTATTTGATGTAGATCTATTGGCCCTCTTTTGTTTTGGGTATGGTACCGGAAACTTCACTTGGGTACCGTAGAATTTGCCTACAGTTTATGGTTGAAATTACAAAAAAAAAAAAAAAAAAACAAATTACAGTTTATGATAAAATATGAATGGCCGTGAAGCATTGACACTATCTGACAAAATGGGAAACATCATTTGACGAAACCCAGGCCATGATATCAAAGTGTCATGCTACGTTTACCACAATAATCGACCGGAGTCAGTCATCCACTGAATGCATGTATGGCATCCATTTTTTTTAATCAGGATAATCGAGTTCACTGAATGAATGGCTGTCAAGCATTTTTTGAAAAGTCATGTATCTTCTTCGGGCCTGATAATTGGCGACATTAAGGGTAGGTAATGTTAAGTTTCTAACTTAAAAACCTAAATTTTAAAATGAAGAGTTCAAACAAGTATATAAAATTAACTCATGATTTGGGCAATGTGAGATGTGGTATATTTCAAACACTCTCTCTCACATGCAGATTTAACATAGGCTTATCACGTGGGCATGTCGTTATGTCACTTGCTTGCGTGCTTGTTTGGGGTCTTTCCACTACTACATTGTGCATGTGAAATTTGTTTGAAAGAAAATTGAGAGCAAAGATAAACCTCATGGGCCAAAAACAAGGGTCTCTACCGGCTACGGGCTACGGGCCAGGACTTCTTTGTGCCACGATATGCCTCAACGGACCAATAAACAGCTTTTCAAAGCCCTCAAGTCTTTTTTTTCTTGTTCTTCTTCTTCTTCCTCCAAACGAACCATCAACTAGTCTAGAGTTTTGAAACCTGATTGAACATTTGCGCAAGCCTAAAATTGATGAGAAAAGATGAACATCATAGACATTTGAATATGGCGAGAATGCTTAGTTTTTTTTTTAAGAGGGATTGGAAATGTTTTAAATTGATGACCCGAAATATGTATCAAATTTCTTTTCATTTTCGTCAAATATCGTCTTAAAATTGTGGAGGAGTTAACACCATAGAAGAGAGACAATTCTGAAAAATGGAAAATATTTGTCTCCACACTTGTGCAGAGGAAGTTCCTCCTTACTCCAATTGATTTCTCATTGCTTGTCCAAATAATTAAGGAGAATTGATTATATGCATGTATTATTTTGTTTATAAAATTAGAGTATATTGCACTTTAGGGTCTAAAGTTTGAGTTAAGTTTCAATTCAAGATCCAAAATTTAAATTGCGTTAATTCACTAGTCGAATTATTAATTGAGTTGCAATTTGGGACCTGCTCTCCGAATTTTTATGCATTTTCCCTTTTTTGCCCTCTTTATGGGTTTGAAAACCCCATTTTACCCCTATCAACATTTAATAAACCTTTATATCTGATAAACCCTACTTTGCCCTTTCTATATTTGCTTCCACTCGATCAATCAATGTTTGCTAGCATGTTGTTCGAAAATCGCCTTTAAAATACATCATAACCTTGAAAATGTAAAGGCAGAAATTCCAAAAAATTTCTAAAAATGCTTTATGAGATTGTTTATAAAATCAACTTGCTTAAGAGAACACAGAAGTAGATCTCCTATTTCCTTACAAAAAATCATCTATATATAGTTGCAATTTTAAAAAGTTACAATGGTTTGAACCAACATGTCGTTTGGACAATTACAACTTTAAATCAACATGTTTGCTGAATTGTAAAAAGGATGGGAGCAAGATAGAATATAAACAAAGGGAGGTCCAAGAGGCGTTTTGTAAGTAAGAGTGAGTGTGGGATGCATAAATTGTTTGTTAAGTTGGAGAATTGGAATCCACACATGGTTAATACTGATAGATTGGTTTGGTTGAGTATAGTTGGGGTTCCCCTTCATGCGTGGAATGAGGTAAACTTCAGGAAGATTGGCCAAAGGTTGGGAGATGTTATTAAAATTGAGAATGTAACCTCTAACAGGGAATCTTTGGATAGGGGGAGAGTTCTGGTTTCTACGGGTTTGGTGGACATTGATACATCTATTAAATTCCAAGTTAATGATATCATTTTTGATGTCATGGTTAGGGAGGAATCTGGCTTGTGGTTTTCTTTTCCCCCCAAGCATGCGCCTAAGCAAATCAATCAAGTCCATTCTCAGTCAGGCAGTGATGACAATCTCTCAAGGGGTACTCCCTTAGCACAATGTGATGATGTTGGCTTAAAAGAGGGTTTGGAGGCTCCATTTTTAGAGGTTGTTGATAAGGCCCAATGTCCTAAGGGCTTAGCTAGGAACACTGGAGAAGTGATTCAAAGAGAAGATGAGGCAGACAAGAATGTTGATTTGGTTTCTAATTCTTTGTTTGCTGATGGGTTTAATGATTCTTTAATTTCTGCGGTTCCTGATAGTTATTGTAATCAATCTTTAGTCTCGATTGATAAGGGGCGGATGTCCTCAAAGCTAGGTGGTCGTTCTTGTGGCCTTAATATGCCCAATGGGGACTTCTTTGTTGATATGTTTGATGACGAGGAGGTGGAGAGGGTTTGTAATTCACGAGATTTTCTTCTTAGTAAGAGCAAGAAAGGGAAAGTGGAGGGACGGATTAAAAAGAAAAAAGTTATGAAAGCTAGGAGGGGTAGGAGGAAAATATTGAAGGAAAAATTGAAATGTAAAGATGTTCCCCCTAGGGATTTGGTGGATTTGCATGGAAGTGGAATCTTAGTACCGGATAGTGGGATTCTTAATAGAAATAGGATCCTTTTGGAGCAAGCTAAAAATACTTGGGAACTCTGCAAAAAGATTGGGATTAGATGTCTGGGCAATGAAGAAGAAGTTATTAACAAGCTTATAGAGATGGAGTTGAGGGATGGGAACCAATTTGAGAAATATCAAGAAGAGGTCTAAGTGGGTTGTCTCTTGTCTCGCTTTTGTTTTGGTGTCGTCGCGGTTTGATGGTTAATGTTGTTGGTTGCCGAGGGTGGTCTCCTCGGCTTTGTGGTGCTCATTTTTCTTCTCTTTTGGTTGGGTTATCCTAATTTCTTATGTGTGCCTCTAGTTTTTTGGGGTGGCTTCCCTGTTCAGTTGGGGCTGTTTCTGCTTAGTATTATGGGTCGTTTTGTTTTGGTTCGTGAACATTTCAGCTTCAGTGTTTTTTGCTTCTATTGCATCTGTTGGAGGGCTGCCACTCGTTAGGTCTGGGTTTGTTGTCTCTTCTATGTGTCTGGGTTTTTTTAGTGCTTCTAGGCTATTTTTTCAGGTGTTTTTTCTGGGTGCTTGATCTTTTTGCCTCTTTTAGTGGTTCTGATGTCTTTGTTTTCTCTGTTCTCTTGGATTGTTTTGTGGAGTTTGATAGAATGTGTCTTGTTTGTTTCCCAGCTTTCTATGTAGGGGTTTGTTGGGCATTGTTTGTGGCTGTGGTTTGGAGTGTGGTCTTGGTTTGTGGTTGTGGCAGTGGTTTTTGTATGGGTGCTCTGTAGTTCTCTCAATAGTTCAATTGGGGGCTGCTTCTTTTATCTGGGCTTTGGTTGTAACCCCTCTTACCATTAATATAATTTCTCATTTGCGGATCATAAAAAAAAAAAAAACAAAGGCAGGTTTGAAATTTTTAATCAAGCAAAATGCAGTTTTGAAAATGCAGTGAAACGTAAACCAAATGCAATTTACAAAGACAAAAAAAGAGAGGAGTTGGTGACTAGTGAGGCAGTTGGTGAGAGAAAAAGAAAGAGAAAGAGTAAGAGTGTGAAAGATGAGATAGAAAGGGGCACGTTTAAAGTTTAGGTATGTCACACCCCATTTTTGCACCACCTTACTAGGGCTCATCATTTCATGCATGTTTTTGTTTTGTTTTTGAGTCTAGTCACTTGCATTAGTTTTTTATAGTCACAAGGACAATAGATATAAATTTGGTTCAATTCGGAGTTGATCATCTTGAGGGATAATAAGAGCTTTTGTGACTTGAGGGGCATAATCATCTTTTAAGTCACAAACTTTTCATTTGACCTTGAAATAACCTCCAATTTGTCAATTGGAGTTCATATGGATGCATATGAAGTATTTCTAGGTTCAATTTGATGAATCAATGGCTCAGGATTAAACTGGCTCGATGTAGTTCAAGTTGGTTAATTGACCCTCCTTTGGGTTAGCTTAAATTGACTCACAATTACCAATCAAATCTTTTCAAATTGACTTTCATTAGTCATCATTTTATCTCCAAAAGTGTTTTAGAAGGTTTAATTTTGATATGGAAAGCATTTGGTTTGATCCTATGTGCATACCTATGCTTAGCAAAGGTAGAGCATAGCGGTTAACCGCCTTTGTCAAACCTAACCATGCCCCCATGGTTAGTGGTTTTCACTCTAAAATGTTTAAAAATGTATTCCTCATCGAAACATAGTCGTTTTGGCTTTTCTTTCATCAAAATCGGATTTAATTTGCCCCTTGAAACACTCCTAGAAGGTAAGGGAATCCAAAAAAACCAAAAAGCTGATGTGGGCTCGAGTGACCACCCAAGCCTGGGCGGCTAGCCGCCTGGGCGTTGATGTTGAAGCGGACTCTTACCTATTTTGACGTATTTGGATTCTTTTGGACGTGTTTCCTTCTAGTTTTTGGTAACTTTTGAGTTACTTAAGCACCAAAGGAGTCTCTAATAGCTCTGGATTAATTTCTAGGGTTCCAATCCTAGCCATTGGTTTATCCTAATTAAACTCTATAAATACCCCCCTATGCTCCAGCACAAGGGGAAGCCACTTTATGCATTAAAATTGAGTTTATGAGAGAAAATAAGAGAGAGAGAGAGTTGAAGAAGAGCTGGAGTTCTTGCTATAGCCTTGAAGAACATTGATTCAAGTCATCCACAAGTCAAGAGGAGAGTCTCTATAGCAGTAAGGAAGCTTCTCCTAAGGTAACATCCCTCCTTGTTAATGCTAAATATGAGTTTTCTTATAGAATAGGCTTATTGCATGTTAAAGGTAGCTTTTTTATCATGTGTTATCACTTTATTTAGTTAATATACATGATTTAAAGGTTATTCATGTTGATTATAGCATGCTTTAGGGCTGTTCTATAGGTTTTTAAGCATGAGTGTGAGTTTAGAGCTACTGTTGTCCTTGTTTTAGAATAGTGTTATTGCATGTTAAAGTTAGGATTTTTATCATGTTCTATTACTTTAGTTAGTTAATATGCATGATTTAAGTTTTGTTTAATATGAGTTTAGTATGTTTTAGGGCTGTTTTGTGTGTTTTTATATATGTTTGCACTACAAGAAAATGGTTGATAGATGACGCTTTTGGAATTTAAAAAGATGACCGTTTTTTAAAAACCAGTCATCTTTTGATTTTTACGATAAAAAGATGACTAGTATTTAAGTTGAAACTTAAAACAGTCATCTTTAAAACAACAAAGATGACTGGGTTTTAACAAAAGATGACTACTTTTAAAAAAGTCATCAAATTCACTTTCCTCTTTTCTCTAACTCCCCGATCCTCTTTTAACACACCTACCTTTTTTTTTTTTTTCCTCTCCTCTCTCTATCGCTCCATCCCTCAGTTTCTCACTCACAGAGCCTCACGCTGTCACGCATCAGGCCAGGCCACCGTCACCGTCGCCGGCGCCTAGGCCAGGCCAGCCTCATCGTTGCCGTCGCCCAGGCCAGCCTCACCATTGCCGTCGCCCTTATCGTTGCAAGCACCATCTCCATCTGCCTCACTCATGCCGAAATTGTTGCGATCCACTTCGCTAGAAGCTGCTGCTGGCCTCGCCGGAGTTCCTACAAGGTATATCTCTCTCCCTCTCTCTCAATCTGTCCAGATCTGTTCGAATCTGCCTTGTATATTTTTCTGTGTTTTTTTTTTTTTTTTTTTTTTTTTGGGTGCATTCTTTGTGTCTCTCCCTTTTTCTTGCTTCCGATCTATGTCGGCATGCAGATTTGCTTCTCAATGTATAGTTACATGTGCATCTACAGTAGGGTTTCATATGTTCTTGATTAGTTTTAATTTCAGGTTGGGGTTTGGTCCGAGATGCCATCTACAAGGTTCTGAGTCTGCCTTGAAATTGAAGATTGTCATACATGGGAGATACTGGGAGCTTTATTGCCATATAGTTTCATGCTGATATTGAAAAAAGTATGTAAAGTAATTCGGTGATAATTGGGTCCTTTTCTGATCAACGATAAACCTGATCCCCTTCTTCGATGATTCTTTTTTTTCCTTTGTTAAAAAAAAATAAAAAATAAAAAAAATTAGTGAGTGGTGTGTCCTTTTCTGATCTGCCGCTAGGTGCCTGTGAAAACCAAAAATTCAATTTAGTTCAGCTAAATAATTGGACAAGATTTAGTTAAGTTTTGATTTATTTGGAACCGAAATGATGAAATTTTTTGTTTTAATTTATCTACCACACATGGTGTTCCTCCAACTTCTCAGTAGCCAATTAGAGCATAAAATTGAAATATAAATAAAAGTAAGAGTATAACATCCTGCCATAAATGTGTTGAATAAGTTTTTTGAAAAAAGAACCATCTTGGGAGTGTGATGGTACAGGTTCAAGCCTTGAGATTGGAAACTTTGTTTTGGGGGAAAAAAGGAAGCTGGGACTGCATCCAGCTTACCCTCCCTCCCTGGACCCTCCTTAGTAGGACCAACATTGGGGTAATGACCTTTTTAAAATTGTTGAATAATGAGAGAGTTACAATTAGCTAAGCTAATGAGCTGAAATTAGTCAGCTGAAACCGTATATTTTCTATTTCTAATTTAATTGTTTTGCAATTTGGGATCTAACCAATGTTCTCACCATTCAATCTCGTTGTATTTGCTTGTTTAAAATTTTAGCCCTTCTACAAGATGCTTGAAATTGTGCCCTCTATTTGTGTTTAATTCCTCGAGGTTCTGAGTAGCATTTCTTCCATAACGTTTGGTCCATTTTGGCAGCTTTGTATTCTGAAAATTGAGTTAGTTATTCTTGCTGCTGTAGTGTTATTCTTACTTCCATGTAATGTCATCTTTTGTGAATGTGGAGTGCAGGGCAAAACATAAGGAAGCTGGTGAAGGATGGTTTCATTATCAGGAAACCAAAAAAGATTCATTCTCGTTCTCGTGCACGTAGAATGAAGGAGGCCAAGAGAAAGGGACGTCACTTTGGATATGGTATAGTTTATATGATTAAAATTATGTATGCTCCTCGCTCAATTAGTGTATGTCTTGACAAATAATTGCTATAGATCAATTTCCTATCATGACTTATATTTGTTGTTAAATTTGTTGAGGAGAAAAAAGAAACAATTATGGGCACAGGAAATTGTTTTCTTCAAATGCTTGTCTATACAAGAGATGGATAGTTGCCTAATTTTGATGAAATCTCCATGGCCAACTCCAGTACGCTTCTCTCCCTCTCTCCCTATATGTATATGTATATCTTCATTTCTAGATTATATGATCTGAATCTGTGAACCTAAGGAACAGTGAATTTTTTTTGAATCTGATTTGGTTTGAATCTATTGGAATCATTTTGTCTATAGCATTACGTGAATCTGTTGTTCTTTATGGATATTAGGTTTTATAGATGTGTGTTTTTTTTTTCTCTCATTTGTGCTCTGTTTGGCTGCTAGGGAAAATATAGGAAGTAAGGAAGTGGAACGTAGTGGAGTGACTGTTAGGATTGGGTTGAATTGAATGGCAGCTAATTGTGTTGGGGCAACCTTCATTTTGTCGCAGGAGATTCCCTCCAACGGTGGCAAATTTGACAAAAATGGATATAGTGATCAAGGATTCATCTGCAAAGATTACAGCGAACATGAAACTTTTAAACTCGGTAATATTTTTTGAGTAACTTCACAAATCCTCACTTTGATGTCTGCAACAATGTGTTATTTATGTAAGATAGCATTCTTAGGTATCATCTTCAACATGAACTTGTTTTTGTTCTGGTCGTATAAGTTCATTGGAACTTCATCACCTCATCTAGGTCCAATTCCAGCTTTTGTTGCGTACACTAATTCTGTATAAACTATTTACATTATTATTTATGCAACTTGGGTATGAATTCTTGACTCAAATTACTATGGATACCTCCTCTGTTCAAAAATTACTATGGATACCTCCTGCCTGTGAAGATAATTGTTGGTACAAAAAGTAGCCATCAGGCCGTCTCTATTCTTGATGTGCTTTTGGTGTTTTGCTGATTCATAAGTAACTTCAAGAAGTTATGTCTGGAAAAATTCCATAATCTGGCATTTGAACCGTCATATCATTCCATTTGTAAAAGCCAAGGTTTTTAAATTATTGGAGCTCAAATATTGTTCTTCCAATTATTAATCATAATACGCCACAATATGGTTCAGAGGGAGAGTTACGGAAGAACCTGATAATTGTGCAAAGGAAATCATCTATGCCCCTATATCAAGAAATTTTCCTCGTTATTTTTATTCAGAGGTGAGGCCAAATATGTACAAGTCAACATGTGAACTAGGAAGAACAGTATGTGAAGCAGTAGACTCTGTGATCAGTGGTGGGGGCAGGGCCCTGGAAAAAAATCAAAAAAAATAAAAATCCCTTAGGTAAGGATTTGATCAAAGGTAGAATAAATATGGTGACTGGTAGTTTTGTAGATATTTCGCGAAACCAACATCAAGTGGGTTCTCATGGAAAATGCTTGGAACGATTTGTCAAGGAAATGTTTTATAAAAGCTGTATTGCATCCAAGTCCTTATATGTATTATGACTATATATGCATCTTGTTTTACTCATTTGGCATGCTTATCTTGAGGGCCAGGACCCACCATGTGACTGGGGCCAGTTAAGAAAGTTACTGTACCAAAAAATAGTATACTAATGTGTCTTCAAATGTGATTTTCATGCATTACTCATGTGGCATGCTTATCATGCTTTTTATGGATTATTATTATTATTATTATTGTTAAGGAACTATCTTTAAAGTTTCTTGACCATCTTAAGGAATTGATACAATCAAATTATCCAACCAAGTTGATTTTTTGTGTACTTGATCTATTCAGCAGGACCTTTCAGATGGTGCTTCTGCCCCTTTGTAAATGCAAGCCATGTATGCAGTTTCTTCAACATTATAGTTTTTTTTCCTCTTCTAACGTCTTTAGATTCTAGGCTACTCTGTTATTTATATTACATTTTATGATTTACGAGTAATTTTGATTTTCTTCAAAGCTACTTGTAAGGTTACACCGTAATTCATTGCACAGGATCATAACATTGCTTAGATGAAGTTGTCAAATCCTGATTAAAGCATTCACAATGAGCGCCCTTCCTCAAGACTCTTACTTAAGAAGCCCTTTTAATATATCAATTAATGTATGGAGTATAAACTTATTACAGTTAAAAGTCTATTATTGAGTTTGGACAATGATATTGGTAGCTTTTAATCCAGTATGGTTAAATAAAGAGACGGTTTATATAATATAAACCCTTGTTCATCTGGTCCACTCCTCACCCATCCACCCACCTTCTCTTGAGTAAAATATTGGTTTTGTTTTGCGTGTAATTAGTAAGGAACTTTGTTGGCTGGTCTTTTGTGGTTAACTGTGCCTTACTTTGCATGACCTTTTTTAGAACAATTTTACAAGCTTAGCTGGTTATTTAATGGAAACTACTGTTTCTTGAGCCTCTACAAAGTTGAGCAAATTGTTTGTGCTGGTTGGCATCTTAGTGCTTCCCTGTTCAAAGTGTGGTTAAATGTTTGAATCCTATAGTAGTTCTAGAGAGAGGGTGCTTCTGCTTTCCAACATTTTCTTTACATCTTTAAGTTTTCTTTAATTTATGATAAGCTGTCCCAATTGTAAATTTTTGAGCAATTATAAACACTTTCTGGTAAAATGCAGATAGAAAGCAAATTTATTCTGTCCACCAAGTTATCTGTTGAGGGACCACTTAGAATGAAAGAGGAGTATGTTGAAGGGGTTTTGGAATCACCAACTATTAATGAAGAAACAGTACCAGAACAGCTAAGAGGTGCTTTTGGTCAAGCAGATAGCACAGCGCAACAACTTCCTGTCCCTATAAGGGATGTAGTGGCCAGTGGGCTGAAAATTCCTCTCAGTAAGCATTTCAGTATTTTTCTATAATCATTTCCTGTTTCATCTTTAATGATCAAATTCATGTTCTGAACCTCTAAACTTCAATAAGTCCTTTATATGTATTTGCCTTGACGAGTGGAATAAGCTGTTGTGGTTGAGTACCGCTTACGTTATTCAAATCATGAGCTAACAAGAAAAAGTTGAAATCTGAAGCATCTGACTAGGAGAAAGAGTTATGAACGCTTTCACTTCTTCTCAGTATTTTAGCCCCTTGCTAGACATTTGCCTTCCCTTGCTAGAAATAGGGCCATCTCAAATCAGTTTTAACACGAATTTTTTTCCCTCATTTGTAATTAATCAACATTTAAAAGGATGTAAAAAATGCATTTTCCACTGCTTAAAATGGCAGAGCTTTAATAAAATTTGGAAAAATGATCAAATTTTAAATAAGGTATGGAAAAAGATGCTATATCAAAATTTCAGTGAGGCTCAAGAGAGTTCAATAATATGTTGAGAAACCTCAGAGGAAGTTAGTGGCATTTGCCATGAATTTTTCAGTTGACTCCTGCAAGGTTAAGTACTTATCAAGTTGTGACTATGTGAGTTTTTTTTTTCCAGGCATTTAAGTATGCCTAACCCCAATACATTTTGTGAGGTTAATTGTGCATTGTGTGACTTGGATAATTGCCATGAATCTTTTAATTATCTATAGTCTTTTCAAGGATTCGACTCTCTCTTATTATAATTTTTATTATCTTAAAACTATGTATATGTAGGTTAACTTTTCCATTAGAAAAGGGGCATATCATTTCTGTCTTAGCATTTAGTTTTGATTTCTCATTCTGGTTGGGTTTTAGTTTATAGTCACAACAACGCTCATCAATAATAACGCATATACTGATTGTATTTCTTCCTGTATGCTTATCCATCTCTCTTTACGATTTATAATTCCTCTTTATTATTCCTTCAGGTGGAACTTTCCAGAGATTGTTTATGATTTCTTATCTTGATGACGAGATACTTGTAAGTGTTTTTTTTTACTGAATCTAATTTCCATGGAATATTTGGAGTGGATGCTATCAATTTTTAATCTGAATGATGTTGCTGAAAGGTGGACAACGCTTTAGGCATACTGAATAGGTTATCTATGTTAGTGTCTGCTGTATATGACACGAAGTACATCCAGGCATCCAGCAAACTGACCAGAAGCTTGAAGTTATGGGGAGGAATGAGAGATTTTTTTTTCCTCATCCATTTTTATGTGCATATTTCTCTATGGGTAAAAACACTTTTCTACCTGTACTTTGGGAGAAGTGTCAATGTAGTACCTAGACTAAATTTTTTTCCAATTTGGTACCTGGAATAAAAAGTAGCAGAATAATGACAATTAGTAATAGTTTCATTGGTCTATAATGAAGTAATGTACTGGTGCTAATCTTACTACCCAGTTCCCACCCACCCCACGTCACCCCCACACCTCCACCCCAAAAGGGAAAAGAGGGTGTCTAGGCATTTGCCTTTAATGCCCATTCGATGATTGATAACTGAACAACCACATCATTGGGTTTAAGCCATATCGAACAATTCTGGAATGCTGTCGTTGAGCACAATGGCAGTTGGTGCTAACCATGTGCTCAACAAGGATAAGTGATAGGTGTACCATAGAATTTACACATGATTATTGTATGCACCATGTAGGTAAATCATCTGATTGAACTATATTTGTGAAAGATTTATCAGCTTGTTGTACTATATTGATTTGTAGAAATGGCTACCAAAATGTGTAAACCTTATCACATTCTAATTTATGATGCTGGTTTTGACGCAGATAATAAGGGATACTTCTGGAGTACCTGAAGTCCTTACAAGGTTGGATGTGCCTCCATCTACCATGGCAGAACCCAGCCCTGAGTATGCTCTCTCTCTCTCTCTCTCTCTCGTGCGCGCGCACACACACAATTGTGCATGTGTGCAGATAATATGAATTTTTCTTTAATCAATTTATGTATTTTAAGCAGAATATCAAAACAGCATACATTGGCTGCTTTCTCTTACCTGCACTGCTACTTTGCATAAAGTTTTGTGCTGTCTTACTATGATTTGTGCAGAGGCTTTACGTGACCATGTTCCCTTGCAATGAATGTGCCAAGACTAGAACAGTATACTCTAAGTCTATATGAAAATTTGACAATCTAAAAAGATGAGAAGAGTTGAAAAATCAACGTAACCTCTAGTGGTAGGCTGATAAACTTCATTTTGTTAGTGTTGCTGTTATGGGCATAAGGGAGTTAGTTTGACTCAGGTTTATGCCTTATTAATGGAATCAGTTTTTTTCAAATAGTCCAATTTGGTTTTGACAATTTTTTTTTCCCACTATTTTGGACTTATGCTTTGAGCTCGTGCAAATCATATACGGCTATTGATTTGACGTGAACTGTATTGCATTTGTGGTAGAAGCTGGTGTGAATACGCATGCCAATCGATACTTGATGATTACAACCAGTGGAGCCTTAAATCAACAAAGAACAGGGGTAACTTTTTTAGCTCATGTTATCAACTTAAGGACAGTTTTATTTAATTAAAAGTTTGATATACTTAAAGACATAAGGGTTTATAGCAATGACATTTAGAATGTGCTTGATGTTAGTCTTATCTTTGTGAGACTGATCATATATCTTATATTTATTGAGGCGATTGTTTTATGCAATGAGATCCTATTGTAGGCAAGAAGTAGGGACTGCCAAGTTTTTGTTAATATGCCTCTTCCATTGCAATCTATTTTCGTGCAGTTTTTTGTTTTCAAATGTGGGTTTTATTTGTTTGCCCCTCCAATTACAGTTTGTGCTCTGTCACTTTTAGCTCTTTCTTTTTGCGATTAGCACACTGTTACATAGAACTATATATGTTAAATAGATTTTGCCTTTTGCAGGTGCATGTGGGTGAGATAGAGAGAGAGAGAGAGAGAGAGGAAGGGATATTTTGCTTTGATAGAGTCAAAGAAATGGGAGCAAATTAACATTGAAGCTTTTGTGGATGCTCACTCTTCTAATTCGTCCATTTTTTTTTGTTTTTTTGTAGTTCTCACTTGATCGATGGCTTCTTTTTGTATAGTTGAATCATGTACCATGGCAAAAAGTAAAATTTTTTTGAGGATGTTGCTTTTTTAGATTTGTTTTTCATTTTAACATCTAAAATATTGTATGTAGGACTAGTTGGGTAAAGGGAATGGTGACTTTTGAAACTTGTTATTCTAATCCAATGCAATGAAAATGATGGTTTTATAATTAATATGAGTGATTTAATTTCCTTTGTTATTTTATTTGTCTTAATTTTTTTCATTTCATATTGAGAATTTAATTATTGAGTAATTTGTATAAACAGGTTTATGTATCAAATTTAATAACAGGTTTGTAGGGTAGTAAATAGTATATGACATTTTTTGGATATGAATACCACCAAAAAAAAAAAAAAAAAAAAAAATTGGTGCCATAGATAAGATGACTGTTTTCTATAGTCATCTTTTAATACATAAGATGACTGGTTTTAAGAGTATAAGATGACTGTGAAAAACAGTCATCTTATACAGTCACACAGTCATCTTATATAGTAATACATGACTGTTTTTAAGAACATAGGATGACTGTGAAACACAGTCATCTTATATAGTCACACAGTCATCTTATATAGTAATATATGACTGTTTTTAAGAACATAAGATGACTGTGGAAAGCAGTCATCTTATATAGTAATATATGACTGTTTTTAAGAACATAAGATGACTGTAAAAAGTAGTCATCTTATATAGTAATATATGACTGTTTTTAAGATAAAACCAGTCATGTTTTGTTGAATATATGACCGTTTTTAGCGGTCATCTATAGCATAAAAGATGACTGTGTTAATGAATAAAGGATCTTCTTTCTTTGATTCAAACATGACTGTTTTTAAAAAACGGTCATCTATTACTCTCAAAGATGACCGTAAAAAATAGTCATCTTATTTGATGATAAAAGATGACGCCTGAAGAGATGACTGTTTTTTCTAAAAACAAAGATGACTGTTTTGCTAAAAGATGACTGTTAAATACAGTCATCTATCAACGTTTTTGTAGTAGTGTTGTGAGTTTAGGGCTTTCATTGTCCTTGTCTTAGGGTAGTTTCATATAGCATGTTAAAGTAGGGTTTTTTTTATTGGTTTTTCTTCATGGTTGCTGTATATGTTTTGCATATAGAGTAGTTATGACTTTTTCCTTGCATTCATATAGTTGATTCTAGGGGTTTTATGCATGATATGGTATTAAGATTGCATTAGAGCTTATGTTTGTTTGCTGTTTTTGCTGTTAGCATGATTAGTGGATGAATTTAGTCCATGATACTATTTTGTCCAGATTTGCATATTATTCTTTTTGTCTTGTTTCGAGCACGTGTAAGGGTGCAAACAGGTGTGATAGTTGTCCTATTGCAAATAGGGCTATTATTGCTTAGAAATTGCTAATGCTTGGAGTTATTGCGCTCAGGTAAGTAGGTTTGAAGGTGCCCCTGTGAACCCTGAAAAGTGGCCCACAAGGATTGAAAAGAAAATAGGTTTGAAAAAGAAAAGGAGTCGCCACCTTATTTTTTAAAGGAAATAAGGAAAACCCTAAAAATAGTTTGTTTTAAGAAAAAAATTTGAATGACTCCATATTTAAAAAGGAAAGGCAAAAACAGTCTTTTGGAAACCAAAGAAATCGGGATTCGGAGGCTAAGTTATGACATGGGAAGGTTCTAGGCAAAGCCTATAGGCACCCATGTCACCCTTTCGGTCTCTTAGTTTATTTGGGCTAAATTAAAGTCTTACCATACAAAAATCAGCAAGTATATCATCACAAGAATTGCATGCATATCATATATTCCATCCATAATAAACAAAAAAAAACAAAGAAAACAAAACAAAACTAGGATACTTAGATCCTAAGGCGGACTTGAACCTCAAAGCGCCTACGTACCATGTAGCGAAATACATGGATCAAAGTCCACGTAGTTCGAATAAGAATTAGGGTTACAACCTAATATACACCTATGGTAAAAACCCTAGGTTTCCTTATTTGAAAGATAGAAAATCTGATATTTAAACCATATTTGAAATAAAAGTAACTTCCATAAGATGGAAACTTTGAGGAAAAGGTAACTTTATTTTAATAAGGAAAGCTCTAGTAATTCACCATGGATTCATATTAAGAAGTAACCCTAAAAAGGGAGAAGGGAAAAGTTAAGGAAGAAAGAAGTGAATTGGGGCACTTCCACACCCTACTTACCTTAAGCAATTACTCCAAGCAAATAGCAAGCTTAAGCAATAACAGCCCTATATGCCATAGGACGATTATCGCACCTGTTTGCACCCTTACACGTGCTCAAAACAAGACAAAAAGAAGAACAAAGAAATCTGGACAGAATAATATTAAAGCCTAAATTCATCCACTAATCATGCAAATAACATAAACAGTGAATAAAACTAAACCTTAATGCAATCCTAACACTAAGACATGCATAAAAACCCTAAAATCCACTAACATGAATGCAAAAATATCATAATTATTCTATATGAAAGACATACATAATAACCATGAAGAAAAATCAACAAAGAAGCCTACGTTAACATGCTATATGAAACTAACCTAAAACAAGGACAATAGGAACCCTAAACTCACAATCATGCTTAAAAACCTATAGAATAGCTCTAAAGCATGCATAACTCATGATGACCAGTATTTAAACCATGTATATTAACTAACTAAAGCTATAACACATGATAAAAAAACTCAACTTTAGCATGCAATAGTCCTATTCTACAAGAAACCCTAATTTAAACTTGAATAGAAGGGAGTTTTACCTTAGGAAGAGCTTCCTTGTTGCTGTAGAGACTCTCTTCTTGACTTGTGGATGACTTGAACCAAGCTTCTTCAAGGCTACAGCAGGAACTCCAACTCTCCTTTAGCTTTCTCTCTCTTATTCTCTCTCAAACACTCAGGTTTAATGCATAAAGTGGCCTCCAATTGCCTCCCCTTGTGCTGAAGCATAGGGGGTATTTATAGAGTTTCATTAGGATAAATCAATGGCTAGGATTAAAACCCTAAAATTTAATCCAAGGGTTATTAGAGACTCCCTTGGTGCTTAAGAAACTCAAAAGTTACCAAAAACTAGAAGGAAAGTCGTCCAAAAGAGTCCCAAGTCGTCAAAATAGGGAAGGAATCCCGTTTCAGCAAAAATAGGTAAGTGGCCTCGGGTGACCACCAGGCCTTGGGTGGCTAGCCACCAGGGGCTGGGCGGCTAGCCTCCCGGGCTTGGGTGGTCAACCGAGCCCACTTCAGTTTTTTGACTTTTTTGGACTCTATTGCCTTCTAGGAGTGTTTTAGGGTCAAATTAACTCCGATTTTGATGAAACGAAAGCCAAAACGACCGTGTTTCAATGAGGAATACATTTTTGAACATTTTAGGGTGAAAACCACTAACCACGGGGGCATGGTTAGGTTTGACAAAGGCGGTTAACCGCTATGCTCTACCTTTGCAAAGCATAGATATGCACATAGGATTGAACCAAATGTTTTCCAAACCAAAATTAAACTTTCTAAAACACTTTTAGGGATAAAATGATGACTAATTAAAGTCGATTTGAAAAGATTTGGTTGGTAATTGTGAGTTAATTTGAGCTAACACGAAAGGGGTCAATTAACCAACTTGAACCATATTGAGCCATTTTAACCCTAAGCCATTGATTCATCAAATTGAACCTAGAAATACCTCATATGCATCAATATGAACTCCAATTGACAACTTGGAGATCATTTCAAGGTCAAAGGAAAAGTTTGTGACCTAAAAGACGATTATACCCCTCAAGTCACAAAAGTCCTTATTATCCCTCAAGATCAACTCCAAATTGAACCAAAATTCATGTCCAATATCCTTGTGACTCTAGAAAACTAATGCAAATAACTAGACTCAAAAACAAAACAAAAACCTACGTGAAATGGTGAGCTCTAGTAAGGTGGTGCAAAAATGGGGTGTGACAGAAGCCCCTCATTGGTGCAGCAAGTTTCACTTTCGAACCAATGATAAAAGAACATCCCATTTTTGCTTGGGAGAGTAATTGCATCAAATTCAAATGGAGAACTCCATAATCCTATGGAATTCATCACATATCTTAAGCAATTAGAAGTTAATGTCTGGGTAAAGGTCAATGCCCAAGATGAGTAGAGGTAACTCTAAGTGAAGGTCAACACCTAGGACGAGTACAAGCCAATACTCGGAAGGAGTAGGGATAAATATGAGTGGAGGTCAACACTCGGAGTGAGTACTAGTTAATACTCGAAAAAAATGGGGATTAGTATTCAGAGTGAAGGTCAACACTCGGGGTGAGTACCAGTCAATACTCGAGACAAATATGCTTTAATGATTAGAATGAGTATGGGTCAATACACAGGGTGAGTATAGGTCAATACTCAGGGATGAGTACAGGTCAATACACAGGGTGAGTATGGGTCAATACTCAAGATGAATATGTGACAATATTCAGGGTAAATATGGGTCAATATTTAGGATGAGTATATATCAGTACTCGGAATGAGTATAGGTCAATACTCGGGAGAGCCAAAAAGACATTGTATGGGTAAGAGTCATTACTCAAACGAGAACCCATGATGGATAGAAGTCAATATCCATACTGAAAATCTAAAAAGAAATCCCATGAATAGAAGTCAATACTTAAAAACACACAAGCAAGGGTCAATGCTTGCTATGAGTAAAGATTAATACTCACAAAGAAAAGCTTACGAGTAGGGTTATTGCTTGAAATGAGTAGGATTCAATACTCACAGAGAAAATTATACAAGTAAGGGTCAATGCTCAAGATAAAATGTATATAAGCAATAGTCAATGCTTGAACTGAGTAGGATTCAATACTCACAGAGAAAATCACTCGAGCAAGGGTCAATGCTCAAGATAAAATGTATATAAGCAAAGGTCAATGCTTGAAATGAGTAGGATTCAATACTCACAAAGAAAATCACTCGAGCAAGGGTCAATGCTCAAGATAAAATGTATATAAGCAAATGTCAATGCTTGAAATGAGTAGGATTCAATACTCACAGAGGAAATCACTCGAGCAAGGGTCAATACTCAAGATAAAATGTATATAAGCAATGGTAAATGCTTGAAATGAGTAGAATTCAATACTCACAGAGAAAATCACTCAAGCAAGGGTCAATACTCAAAATAAAATGTATATAAGCAAAGGTCAATGCTTGAAATGAGTAGGATTCAATACTCACAGAGAAAATCATACGAGCAAGGGTCAATGCTCAAGATAAAATGTATATAAGCAAAGGTCAATGCTTAAAATGAGTAGGATTCAATACTCACAGAGAAAATCATACGAGCAAGGGTCAATGCTTAAGATAAAATGTATATAAGCAAATGTCAATGCTTGAAATGAGTAGGATTCAATACTCACAAAGAAAATCATACGAGCAAGGGTCAATGCTCAAGAGAGGGCTATGAGTGAATACTCTAAATGAGTGAAGGTCAACACTCAGGATGAATAATAGTTAATATTCCAAATGAGCAAAGGTCAATGCTCAAGAAAAGAGTATAGGTAAATACTCATAGGGGAGCTTGACAAAACATTAGTTAAGTAGGAGTCACTACTCATAAGACAAGGTTAGCATAAGGACAAAGCAAACACCACATGAAGAAAAAATATCACTCACACAGCTACTTGGGTGTAAATCAATACCCAATGGTGAAAACTTAGGCAAATATGGTCATGGGAAAATGGACCTTGAAATATAATGAGCACTACATGTCACTAATGCACACATCAACTAATCAATCAACTCAAGTAAAATTGATTCACACTGATTTATGAGCACAAGTTCATGCATAGAAAGATCATTTAGAAATGGTTTTGCAAACCTATCATTCTTTTTCCTTAAAGACCTCTTTACATACTTAGCACGATCATGGAATTTTCAAAAGCATTTTTCTTTGTTTATAAAATGGTGGTTGAGCCTTCTTAGGAAACAATGCAATTTAGGAGGATCGGATCAAACCCATGAATTCTTTTTTAAGGTATAGGAATGGAGTGGAATCACCTCTTCTTCTCTTCTTCTTTCTTCACTTCTTTTTTCTTCCAAAACCCTAATTTTTGCCTAGATTGCCCTTACGGGTTTTCAACCTAGCGGGTTGCCCTAATTTTTGCCTAGGCCGCCTTTTCAGGCTTTCAACCTAGCGGGCTCTTCTTCTTTTCCTTTCTTTTTTTTCTTTTTCTTTTTTTTTCTCATTAGCGCAAAGAAATTCAAATCATGAAGCCCTAGCCCATTCTCTTAACCAATTCATTTAAGTTCTCCGAACAAGATAAACCAGCCCCAGCATTCATTTAAATTCTTCTTCAACAAGCATAATCAGCCCCTGGGTTCATAACACATTCACGTTTTTCAATTGAGCAAAATAAATTAGCCCCAATCTCACGAAATCACATGCCTACAGCTAAGGCAAATCGTTTCATAATGGTTACTGCTACCCCTTTTCCATCATTAAATCCATGACAAGAGTATAAGTCAAAAGGTAAGAAGATATAGAATTTGATGGAACCCACAAATGAATCATCATGACTGAATACTTTCAAAGGACGAGGTCTATGACCACTAGAAATACACAAGACTCAAGAGAGGCAAAAGAGGTAAATGGAGGGACATCCGAAGGACTCAAACCAAACAAGAACAAGAAGAATAATCAAATTAACTTTCTCGGTGGCATGTAGTATTTTAGCTCACTAATTTGATGAATGAGACTGTTTCCTCTTGACTTAGTGACAAAGAATCGCCTTCAATGGTTGGCTATATGTAAAGCCTCTTTCTTCCTTTCTTTTTTCTTTTTTTCAATGAATTGGACCGCACCCAAAGTAACTTTATGGGCTGCCTACGTATCTCCCCTTTGATCTTCACTAGACATTTACAAAACAAACATTTCTTTTTTGGTGGAAAATCAGGTCCTCGTAGTTCAAAAGATTCATTCTTCATTTTTTTCAGTAACCCTAACTTTTGCCTAGGTTGCCTTTTCAGGTTTTCAACCTAGCGGGCTTAGGCTTTACACATAACCACATAGAGACCACCCTCACTTGGCTTAAACTTCTCCCGCGAGTCACGAACATAGATTGTAGTCTTCCTTGATCACAAGACTTTCTTTTGATTGTTGTTGATCTTCTTTTTTGATGCTTTTGGATGTTAATCCCTTCCCTTTCTTTTTGTGCTTCTTTTTTTTTTTGCTCCTTTTTTTTTTTTTTTTTTTGTCACAAATTTTCTTTTGACTTTTTTCTTTTCCTTTTGGGGAGAGGGAAATAAACATCTCCAAAAGCTCACAGCATGGTAGTTGATTTCTTCTTTTGATCTTTGAATTGCTTCTTACAAGGGTTTCAAGATCTTCTCAAGTTGCTTGGCCTATGTCTTCATGTAGTGTATTGGGCAGGTGGTCCCTTATGTTTACCATTTTGGACTTTTCCAAGTTTTCTAGTTAATTAGTCAGTTTATTCATCATTCTTTATGTTTGCTCCTTTAGTGAAGGAGTTTTTGAGCCTCTTAGCAAATATTTTCATGCCACTTTGATTGTCAATTGATTGAGGAGAAGAGAAATAGAGAGACAATGGAATTATTGAAATCAAACTTTTTATTGAAGGAATGAAGGAGAACACATTGACAATGACTAGGACTCAAAAGACTCAAAACTTCAAAGGACATTTGACTTGAAGATAAAAAAAAAACAATTAACTAACTAGAAAACAAACAAAAAACTTAAACTCTTTATCATAGACAGTCATGATAGAATTAGTGTAGCGGTAAGCACCAAGAAAAACTCATTATCTTTCCCAACAACCTCAAGGCATCAACTTCTTCTTTTCTTCATCTTGACTTGTGTCGCCAACATTATCCAAATCCCCGTGAGTATTAAAGGTTCCTTGATCCCTATAAAGTCCCTCAAAATCAAGAACCCCCATGCTAGCAAGAGTTTGAGTATCCTCTGAATAATATGGGCCATGAATTGGAAATTCTTGCTTAATTGCGGCAAGAGATCTCAGTGGATTGGCATATAGCTGTGCTGGAGAGATCGGGTTTACGGTGGCCAAAAATGGGTTCATAGAAGAGCTTTGAAGAACATTTGGAGCATTGGTTGGTTTGGGAAAAGTGATTACCCCTCGGTCGATAAGGTCTTGGATTTTATGTTTCAACCTTAGGCATTGATCAGTGCTATGTCCCTTACCTTGGTGGAAATCACAATACTCGTTCTTTTTAAAACTACGGGACAATGGATTGGGTAAGGGTGCTGAGTCAAGGGGTTGAAGTAAACCTTTCACCTTCAATTTCTCAAAAACGACACTCATTGGCATGTAAAGTTCGGTGAATTGGCGAGGTTCTTTCTTGACGGTTTGGGCCTTCGACTCTGCTCCATTATATCTCTTGGACATGGTAGCCCCTGAATTAGACTCATGATGATTCATAGGTTCGGATTGGTCTTGAGGAACAACTTGAATAATTACCAAGATATCATTCAACTTTTGTATGATCTCACAAAGCATTCCCCTAATTTCTTCCCATGTTGCATTGCCAACTTCAGCCATGAAAGTGATAAGGTGTTCCCCTCTAATCCTTAGTCTCTAGAAGATACCACGGGTTTAATCCAGTCCTCCTTCAAGAACAAAATCCCCTTTTTAGGCTATGATCAAAAAATTTTAACAATATTTCCATGACTGCACTAAATTCATAAGTGTGATCTTATAAAGCATTCCTTTAGTTAGACATCTCATCTCCAAGGGTACCTTGAAGTGTGAGGTGACGTACTAAGGACATGAAGGTGACTCACTTAGCCTTAGGTTCTAACCACTAACCATCACAAAACCATTAAGAGTCACTTTCCCCCAAGTGTAGGCAAATTATGAGCTAGGTCTAAACAGGATATCTCCTTAGTTAGACACCTCATCCTTAAAAGTGTCCCTTAAAACAGAAGGTGAGGTGACATACTAAGGACATAAAGATGAGTAAGCCCCAACTTCTTAACTCTTAATCAAACACTTCACTCCAAACAAGCCCCTATTGGTTCATTTAAAAGCCCATGATTAAATGGTCCTAGCTCACATACCTTTAATTAGTCCATCCCTCCTTCAGGGAGCCCCTTGAGTGAAGGGTGGAGGTACTTAGTAAGGGTACGTAGGTGAGACCATATATCAAGTGTCAATCATTACCCATGGTTAATAAACCTAAGCCTAGAACACAACTTATGAGCATAGCAACACAATACAAGCACGGCATGATATCATTACAATCAAGTGTGGGTGCATAATGGTGAACCAATAGTGCCCTACAAGTCTGTCTACATGGACTAATGATAAGGGTAGGCTGGGGTCCTTCACTTGCTTAAACTATCTTTATACCTAACCACATGTGGCATCAGGAACGCCGCGTGGGTCCAGCAGTACGTGATTAGCTCATTTAATATACCCAAGGGCAAGCCCAAGGGTACTTGGCAAGAGAGGTTGATAGCTTTCAGCCCAACACATGGAATCAGGAAAACCAAGGTTGAGGCTAGGCCCATCAGTGGCAAGGATACATCGAGGGACATCGATCCTAACATGCAAGAGTTTGCGCACACAATGCAATAAATGAAAGCACACAATCAAGCGGATGCAATGTGATTGATTTTAATTAAACAAAAGAAATTAATTTAGCCCAATTAAACTTTATAGAGTCTAGCCCACAAATCCCCAGTGGAGTCGCCAAACTGTGAACCCCAAAAAGTGGCCCACAAGGATTGAAAAGAAAATAGGTTTGAAAAAGAAAAGGAGTCGCCACCTTATTTTTTAAAGGAAACAAGGAAAACCCTAAAAATAGTTTGTTTTAAGAAAAAAATTTGAATGACTCCATATTTAAAAAGGAAAGGCAAAAACAGTCTTTTGGAAACCAAAGAAATCGGGATTCGGAGGCTAAGTTATGACATGGGAAGGTTCTAGGCAAAGCCTATAGGCACCCATGTCACCCTTTCGGTCTCTTAGTTTATTTGGGCTAAATTAAAGTCTTACCATACAAAAATCAGCAAGTATATCATCACAAGAATTGCATGCATATCATATATTCCATCCATAATAAACAAACAAAAACAAAGAAAACAAAACAAAACTAGGATACTTAGATCCTAGGGCGGACTTGAACCTCAAAGCGCCTACGTACCATGTAGCGAAATACATGGATCAAAGTCCACGTAGTTCGAATAAGAATTAGGGTTACAACCTAATATACACCTATGGTAAAAACCCTAGGTTTCCTTATTTGAAAGATAGAAAATCTGATATTTAAACCATATTTGAAATAAAAGTAACTTCCATAAGATGGAAACTTTGAGGAAAAGGTAACTTTATTTTAATAAGGAAAGCTCTAGTAATTCACCATGGATTCATATTAAGAAGTAACCCTAAAAAGGGAGAAGGGAAAAGTTAAGGAAGAAAGAAGTGAATTGGGGCACTTCCACACCCTACTTACCTTAGGCAATTACTCCAAGCAAATAGCAAGCTTAAGCAATAACAGCCCTATATACCATAGGACGATTATCGCACCTATTTGCACCCTTACACGTGCTCAAAACAAGACAAAAAGAAGAACAAAGAAATCTGGACAGAATAATATTAAAGCCTAAATTCATCCACTAATCATGCAAATAACATAAACAGTGAATAAAACTAAACCTTAATGCAATCCTAACACTAAGACATGCATAAAAACCCTAAAATCCACTAACATGAATGCAAAAATATCATAATTATTCTATATGCAAGACATACATAATAACCATGAAGAAAAATCAACAAAGAAGCCTACGTTAACATGCTATATGAAACTAACCTAAAACAAGGACAATAGGAACCCTAAACTCACAATCATGCTTAAAAACCTATAGAATAGCTCTAAAGCATGCATAACTCATGATGACCAGTATTTAAACCATGTATATTAACTAACTAAAGCTATAACACATGATAAAAAACTCAACTTTAGCATGCAATAGTTCTATTCTACAAGAAACCCTAATTTAAACTTGAATAGAAGGGAGTTTTACCTTAGGAAGAGCTTCCTTGCTGTTGTAGAGACTCTCTTCTTGACTTGTGGATGACTTGAACCAAGCTTCTTCAAGGCTACAGCAGGAACTCCAACTCTCCTTTAGCTCTCTCTCTCTTATTCTCTCTCAAACACTCAGGTTTAATGCATAAAGTGGCCTCCAATTGCCTCCCCTTGTGCTGAAGCATAGGGGGTATTTATAGAGTTTCATTAGGATAAATCAATGGCTAGGATTAAAACCCTAAAATTTAATCCAAGGGTTATTAGAGACTCCCTTGGTGCTTAAGAAACTCAAAAGTTACCAAAAACTAGAAGGAAAGTCGTCCAAAAGAGTCCCAAGTCGTCAAAATAGGGAAGGAATCCCGTTTCAGCAAAAATAGGTAAGTGGCCTCGGGTGACCACCAGGCCTTGGGTGGCTAGCCACCAGGGGCTGGGCGGCTAGCCTCCCGGGCTTGGGTGGTCACCCGAGCCCACTTCAGTTTTTTGACTTTTTTGGACTCTATTGCCTTCTAGGAGTGTTTTAGGGTTAAATTAACTCCGATTTTGATGAAACGAAAGCCAAAACAACCGTGTTTCAATGAGGAATACATTTTTGAACATTTTAGGGTGAAAACCACTAACCACGGGGGCATGGTTAGGTTTGACAAAGGCGGTTAACCGCTATGCTCTACCTTTGCAAAGCATAGGTATGCACATAGGATTGAACCAAATGTTTTCCAAACCAAAATTAAACTTTCTAAAACACTTTTAGGGATAAAATGATGGCTAATTAAAGTCGATTTGAAAAGATTTGGTTGGTAATTGTGAGTTAATTTGAGCTAACACGAAAGGGGTCAATTAACCAACTTGAACCATATTGAGCCATTTTAACCCTAAGCCATTGATTCATTAAATTGAACCTAGAAATACCTCATATGCATCAATATGAACTCCAATTGACAACTTGGAGATCATTTCAAGGTCAAAGGAAAAGTTTGTGACCTAAAAGACGATTATACCCCTCAAGTCACAAAAGTCCTTATTATCCCTCAAGATCAACTCCAAATTGAACCAAAATTCATGTCCAATGTCCTTGTGACTCTAGAAAACTAATGCAAATAACTAGACTCAAAAACAAAACAAAAACCTACATGAAATGGTGAGCTCTAGTAAGGTGGTGCAAAAATGGGGTGTGACAGCCCCAATTCACCTTTCCTTTCTTATTCTTTCCCTTCTCCCTCCTAGGGTTATTTCTTAATATGAACACATGGTCATAATCAAGGGTTTCCTTAATAAATAAAATTCTGGTTTCTTTATCAAAGTTCCCATCTTGTGGAAGTTTTCCTAAATTCAAACTTGGTTTATTCAATTCTCTTTCAAACAAGGAAACCTAGGGTTTTTACCATAGGTTTATATTAAGTTTTAACCCTAATTCTTATTCGAACTACGTGGACTTTGATCCATGATTTCGTTGCATGGTAAGTAGGTGCTCATTTTGAGGCTCAAGTCCGTTCTAGGATCCAAGCATCCTAGGTTTTTATATTTTATTTTATTTTATTTTTTTCTGTTTTATTTTGCTTATTATGCATGAATGAATGAATGAAATATATGATATGCATGCTGTCTTGTGATGATATACTTGCTGATTTTTGTATGGTAAGACTTTAATTTAGCCCAAATAAACTGAGAGACCGAAAGGGTGACGTGGGTGCCTATAGGCTTTGCCTAGAACCTTCCCATGTCATAACTTAGCCTCCGAATCCCTAGTTTTCTTTGGTTTCCAAAAGACTTGTTTTTGCTTTTCCTTTTTAAACATGGAGTCATTCAAATTGTTTTCTTAAAACAAAGTGTTTTTAGGGTTTTCCTTTTTTCCTTTAAAAAATAAAGTGGCGACTCCTTTTTCTTTTTTTCAAACCTATTTTGGTTTTCTTTTCAATCCTTGTGGGCCCAATTTTCGGGGTTCACAGTTTGGCGACTCCACTGGGGACTTGTGGGTTAGACTCTATAAAGTTTAATTGGGCTAAACTAATTTCTTATGTTTAATTAAAATCAATCACATGCATCCGCTTGATTGTGTGCTTTCATTTATTGCATTGTGTGCGCAAATTGTTGCATGATAGGCTCAATTGTCCCTCGATGTATCCTTGCCAATGATGGGCCTAGTTTCAACCTTGGTTTTCCTGATTCTATGTGTTGGGGCGAAAACTATCAACCTCTCTTGCCTAGTACTGTAGACACCCCATTTTGTACCGGTTGTCATCTTAAGTCCCGTGGCTCCGATGATGAGTTTAGTGTGGTTATTTACGGATTATCCTTTAAGAATTAGTGTGAATCACAGCATGGGATTTTTGGTTAAAATGAAAAGAAAATTATTTTATTAAATTAGCCATTTTTATCATGCCACTAACACGTGTACGTATGTGATGAGTGTGTGTACGCACATACGGTACATGTGCATGCGTGTTAGCGGTCAGTCTCCCAATTTTTACAAAAGACAATTTCTCTTTCCTATTCAGATTAGAAGTCTTTTATCATTATAAAATACCTTTTGATTATTCTCCAAAGAAACCTAGTCTAGGAAGGAAAGGGAAACTCCAGATTTCAGCTATAAATGCTCACTTAATGCCTTAGAAAAAGGGAGGAGAATAGGGTTTTTAGGGAGTGAAATTCGTCATAATTCAGCAGCAGATTTCTGAAAACCAGCAATCGTATTTTAATCATAACTTTTTCATTTGAAGTCGGAATTGGATAAAATTAGTCTTCTTAGAAAGATAATTCAATTCTATACAACTTTGTATTTCACGAGTCTTGTCCAATTCGAACGTTTTCATACCCAAAAATGCGATTGAACTTTCTGCTGTTGCAAAGTGATGGAAATCACTTTTCTTTTCTCCTGTTCTCTTTTGTTTTCTATTTCTTTTCAAAGTTGAGTGAGTTTTGATCTCGTTGCTGTGATTACACTTTGAAGAAGAGGAGGATTCGTGTTGATTTGATTCAATCCAAAGACCTGAGGGGCCACGAACAAGCATAAAGTCGGTAAATTTAGTTTAACTTAGCTTTTGATTCTAGTTCTTCTTTTATTTTATTTTATTTTATTTTATTTCTGTCTAAAGCATGATTAGCATGATTTAGGTTTAGTTTTCATATTTGTATTTATTTCTATATTTTATTTATTTTGGAATGCATCATGTAGTGGATTCTCCGTAGGGAGAAACTAGGGTTTTATTATGTGGCAATTTGCTAGTATGTAGGTTTGTTGTATGATGGTCTCTGGAAATCCACGTATATACCTTCTCATGATATATATATGGAGTTTCGAGAGATGACATAAATTGCCAACGGGTGCGTACGCAACGATTGTATTGCGTACGCAGTATATGGAATGCGTACGCAATAAATATAACTGCGTAAGCACATAAAGCATTGGCAGACAGTTTCTTTCTTTATTGTAGTTATTCTGATAGTTGGTTAATTTGTATTTTATTTCTTTATGCTTATTTCGTGCCTTTATCTGTATCATATCATCATGATTTGCGTGCTGCTGTGGTTGAATGAATAGGGTCAATTTTGATTAGACATTAAATTAATTAAAGCCATTAATCATGTGTGGGGGCCGGTTTTGACCAGGCGTGGCTGGGTGCCTAACACCTTCCCAGCTGCGTACCCTAGCTCCGAACTCGAATCTCTGGTTATGACGAGCTAGACCCTGCTAGGGTTCACTCGTTCCCATTATTGGGTGGCAACTCCTCTCCGTGTTAGTCCTTTGGGGCTAATGCGTATTCTCGAGCTATGTGGTATTTAGGGCGTGGCGCTCACAAGTACCCTTGGGTATATTAAATGAATCAATCACGTACTGCTGGACCTACGCAGCGTTCCTGATGCCACATGTGGTTAGGTATAAGGATTGGTTTAAGCAAGTGAAGGACCCTAGCCTACCCTCTCTTAGTTCATGTAATGGGCCTTGTAGGGCACTATGGTCTCACCTTTATGCACCCACAATTGTTTGTAATGATGCTATGCCGTGTTTGTGGTGTGAAGCTTTATATTTTATGCCCTTAACATATACTTTTGAACCTTAACCTTTATTAAGGCCATGGGTTAGGAGAAATAAGTTAAGGAAGTAGGATATGAAGCTATGTTTGTGATGTGCTAATCCATGGGGAATTAATTAAACCTAATTAAAGGACTCTATACCCTATTCTTTTAAACATACCCTTAATCCATAACCTTTGTAAAGGTAATTGGATATAAGGAATGAATTAATTGAATACGGTGTAAAGACCGAATTCGTTAAGGAAAATATGGAGGTTTAGGACAAGTCCTTAGGCTAAAGGTTAAAACTTTTCTATCCATAGACGTGCTGGCTTGGATCCTCAATCCGCAAGGGCGTCTAGTGAGTGTTGAATCTACCCATCAGACAGACAAGGCCGACGAAAGAGCTAGTGAAGGACACTTTGACCTTGAAGTTTGCTTGAAAGCCATCATAGCCAAGCTTGACCATACCGCCTAGACATCCGACACAGTATTAAAAATGGCTCAAGAGAACCAACATAAGATGGCGGATCTCGAACAGAACGGCTCTAAGGCCCATTCCTCGGGTATACCTCAAGGGGCTGGCATCGAAGAAGGACCTCAATCCAATGAGAACACTAAAACAAGGGGGGAAAGTAGTTCTAAGCCTGTGGTCATCAACCTAGAAGGGGAAACCAAAGGAAAGGGTACTAGCAGTGATTCCGTGTTGGCTAGCAAGGTAGAAGCATTGGAGAGAACTATAAAAGGGATTCGTAGGGCCGATGACATGGTCGATGTGCGGACTTTATCTTTGTTTCCAACGGCTCGTATTCCATTGTAATTCAAATGCTAGAGTTAGAGAAATTTGATGGGACGGGTTGCCCTAAGACTCATTTGAAGATGTATGTGCGAGCTATGCACCCTCGAGGGGCCACTGACGAGCTTTTAGCTCAAATGTTCCATGAAACATTGACAACTTCTGCTTTGAAATGGTTCTTATCATTGGATAAGAATAGGACTCGGACTTGGAAAGACATATGCAATGAGTTTTCGGAGCACTACAAGTACAATACAGAGTTGGACGTTACTCGGAGAGACTTGGAAACTACAAAGCAAGGGGCTCATGAAACTTTCTCCGCTTACATTACAAGGTGGAGACAAAAGGCGTCAAGAATGATGGATAGGCCGAATGAGGAGGACCAAATTCAGTTGGTGGTTAAGAACTTGCTGCCCGTGTACCACAAGCACCGATTTGCCCACTATTTCTTGAATTTCAAAGCTCTTATTGGGGCTAGCACGTAAGTTGAGGATGCTATCAATGATGGCATAATCAAAATTGAGGAAGTGAGGAGTCGTAAGACAAACTTTACTAGGAAAAACAATGCCAAGGTTAATACCATAACTCAACCCATTCAACCCATCTCCCTCAATGATGTTAACCCACCTCGCCAATTCACTGACTATTCATGCCACTCGAAAGAGTCCTTGAAAATCTCGTAAGCCGTGACCTATTGAAACCACTTAACCCAAGACCCCCACCTAATCCTTTACCCAGGAACTACAATGAGAATGAGTATTGCAAATATCACCAATCCAAAGGCTATGCCACCAACCATTGTATTCGCCTTCGCCACCAAGTCCAAGACCTTATTGACAAGCAAGTCATTTCACCCCCAAGCCGTCCAAATGTCACCCGAAATCCTCTCCCATCTTACAATAATACACCCCCACCCAACACCATAAATGCCATTGGGGTTGAATCATCTCGCCCTCGTCGACCCATAAGACAATACACTCCACTCCCCATGACCTTAACCCGTCTTTTCACCCTTTGCCGCAACAAAAGCCTTATCATGCCACTCCCACCAAAGCCAAGGCCATCAACCCCTCACCAATATTGCCAATACCATCGTGCACCCGGCTGTCACACCCCATTTTTGCACCACCTTACTAGGGCTCATCATTTCATGCATGTTTTTGTTTTGTTTTTGAGTCTAGTCACTTGCATTAGTTTTCTAGAGTCACAAGGACAATGGATATGAATTTTGGTTCAAATTGGAGTTGATCTTGAGGGATAATAAGAGCTTTTGTGACTTGAGGGGCATAATCGTCTTTTAAGTCCCAAACTTTTCATTTGACCTTGGAATGATCTCCAAATTGTCAATTGGAGTTCATATGGATGCATAAGAGGTATTTTTAGTGTCAATTTGGTAAGTCAATGGCTCGGGATTAAAATGGCTCGATGTAGTTCAAGTTGGTTAATTGACCCTTCCTTGGGTTAGCTCTAATTGACTCACAATTACCAACCAAATCTTTTCAAATTGACTTTCATTAGTCATCATTTTACCCTCAAAAGTGTTTCATGAAGTTCAATTTTGATATGGCCTGATGATGAGTTTAGTGTGGTTATTTACGGATTATCCTTGAAGAATTAGTGCGAATCACAGCATGAGATTTTTGGTTAAAATAAAAAGAAAATTATTTTATTAAATTAGCCATTTTTATCATGACACTAACACGTGTACGTATGTGATGAGTGTGTGTACGCACATACGATACATGTGCATGCGTGTTAGCGGTCAGTCTCCCAATTTTTATAAAAGACAATTTCCTTTTCCTATTCAGATTAGAAGTCTTTTATCATTATAAAATACCTTTTGATTATTCTCCAAAGAAACCTAGTCTAGGAAGGAAAGGGAAACTCCAGATTTCAGCTATAAATACTCTCTTAATGTCTTTAAACAAGGGAGAGGAGAGGAGGGTTTGGAGGGAGTGAAATTCGTCATAATTCAGCAGCAGATTTTCTGAAAACCAGCAGTCGTATTTTAATCATAACTTTTTCATCCGAAGTCAGAATTTGATGAAATTGGTCTTGTTAGAAAGATAATTCAATTCTCTACAACTTTTTATTTCACAAGCTTTGTCCAAATCCAACGTTTTCATACCCAAAAACGCGATTGAAGTTGCTGCTGCTGCAAAGTGACGAGAATCACTTTTTCTTTTCTCTTGTTCTCTTTTTGTTTTCTATTTCTTTTCAAAGTTGAGTGAGTTTTGATCTCTTTGCTGTGATACCACTTTGACAAAGAGGAGGATTCGTGTTGGTTTGATTCACTCTAAAGACCTGAGGAGCCACGAACAATTACAAACACAAGGGGAGCCACTTCCTAAGGTATTCTCCTTCTCTATTCAAGCTTAAACTAGGTTCTCATATGGGTTAGGCTTACTGCATGTTAAAGGTGACTTTTTTATCATGTATTAACACTCTAGCTAGTTAATATACATGGAATATCTATTTTTTATCTACTGTTTAGCATGCTTTAGGGCTGTCCTTTAGGTTTTTAATGCATAGTTATGATTCTTGTGCTCCTGTTTGTCCTTGTGCTAGGATTAGTGTCATTGCATGTTAGAGTTAGGATTTTCATCATGTTATATTGCTTTAGTTAGTTAATATGCATGATTTAATTTCTGTTTAGTTTGGTTTTAGCATGATTAAAGTATGTTTTGTATGTTTTTAAGCATATTTGTGAGTTTAGGGTTTTAGAGTCATTGTTTCGTGTTTGTTTTCATATAGCATGATAAAGTAGACTTTTTTATTTGGTTTTTCTTCGTGTTTGCTGTATATGTTTTTCATATGGAGTAAACATGATAGTTTTGCATGCATGTTAGTATGTTTTAGGGTTTTTATGCATGATATGGTTCTAGGAATATGTTAGGACTTATTATTGTTCGCTGTGTTGCTGTTAGCATGCTTAGTGGATGATTTTTAGGCCATAATACTATTCTGTCCAGATTTGCATGTTAGTGTTTTTGCATGGTTTTGAGCACTTGTAAGGGTGCAAATAGGTGTGGTATTTGTCCTATGGCAAATAGGGCTGCTTATGTCTGAAATGGCTAAATGCTTGGAGCTAATTGCGCTCAGGTAAGTGGGTGTGAAGGTGCCCCAATTCACCTTTCTTCTTAACTCATTCTCTTCTCCCTATCTAGGGTTAATTTTTAATACAAGTCCTATGGTTTAATTAGAGGTTTCCTTCACCAACAAAATTCTGGTTTTTATTAAAGTTTCCATTTTGTGGATTTCTTTCCTAAAATCAAACTTTCTATCAAATTCAACTCTTTTGATCAAATAAGGAAACCTAGGGTTTTAACCATAGGTTTATATTAGGTCTTAACCCTAATTCTAATCGAACTACGTGGACTTTGATCCATGTATTTCGTTGCATGGTACGTAGGCGCTCTTCGTGAGGCTCAAGTCCGTTCTAGGATCCAAGCATCCTAGGTTTATTTTTGTTTTCTTTTCTTCTTTTTCTTTTTCTGTTTTTATGTGCTTATTATGCATGGATGGATGAATGAAATATATGATATGCATGCAATTCTTGTGATGATATACTTGCTAATTTTTGTATAGGAAGGATCTTAATTTAGCCCAAATGAACTGAGAGACCGAAAGGGTGACATGGGTGCCTATAGGCTTTGCCTAGAACCTTCCCATGTCATAACTTAGCCTCCGAATCCCCGATTTCTTTGGTTTTCAAAAGATTGGTTTTTGCCTTTCCTTTTTTATGGAGTCATTCAAATTGTTTTCCTAAAACAAACTATTTTTAGGGTTTTCCTTGTTTCCTTTAAAAAATAAGGTGGCGACTCCTTTCCTTTTTCTTTTTCAAACCCATTTTCTTTCAATCCCTTGTGGGCCCAATTTCCGGGGTTCACAGTTTGGCGACTCTGCTGGGGACTTGTGGGCTAGACTCTATAAAGTTTAAATGGGCTAGGTTAATTTCTTATGTTTAATTAAAATCAATCACATTGCATCCGCTTGATTGTGTGCTTTCATTTATTGCATTGTGTGCGCAAACTCTTGCATGTTAGGATCGATGTCCCTCGATGTATCCTTGCCAACGATCGGCCTAGTCTCAACCTTGGTTTTCCTGATTCCATGTGTTGGGGCGAAAGCTATCAACCTCTCTTGCCTAGTACCCTTGGGCTTGCCCTTGGGTATATTAAATGAGTTAATCACGTACTGCTGGACCCACGCGGCGTTCCTAATGCCACATGTGGTTAGGTATAAGGATTGCTCAAGCAAGTGAAGGACCCTAGCCTACCCTTATCATTAGTCCATATAGACAGACTTGTAGGACACTACGGTCTCACCTTTATGCACCCACAATTGTTTGTAATGATGCTATGCCATGTTTATGGTGTGAGGCTTTATATCTTATGCCCTTAATATAGACCTTTAAACCCTAGCCTTCGTTAAGGCCATGGGTTAAGAGGAATAAATTAAGGAAATAGGATGTAAAGCTATGTTTGTGATGTGCTAGTCCTAGGGGATTAATTAAACCTAATTGAAGGACTCTATGCCCTATTCTTTAAAACATACCCTTAATCCATGACCCCTGTAAAGGTAATTGGATAAAAGGAATGAATTAATTGAACATGGTGTAGAGACCGAATTCATTAAGGAAAATATGGAGGTTTAGGACAGATCCTTAGGCTAAAGGTTAAAACTTTTCTATCCATAGACGTGCTGGCTTGGATCCGCAATCCACAAGGGCGTCTAGTGAGTGTTGAGTCTACCCATCAGACAGACATGGCCGACGAAAGAACTAGTGAGGGGCACTTTGACCTTGAGGCTTGCCTGAAAGCCATCATGACCAAGCTTGACCATACCGCCGAGACATCCGATACCGCATTGAAAATGGCTCAAGAGAACCAACAGAAGATGGCGGATCTTGAACAAAATGGCTCTAAGGCCCATTCCTCGGGTATACCTCATGGGGCTGGCACCGAAGAGGGACCTCAATCCAATGAGAACACCAAGACAAGGAGGGAAAGTAGCTCGAAACCTGAGGTCACCAACCTAGAAGGGGAAGCTAAGGGGAAAGGTACTAGCAGTGATTCCGTGTTAGCTAGCAAGGTAGAAGCTTTGGAGAGAACCATAAAAGGGATTCGCAGGGCTGATGACATGGTCGATGTGCGGACTCTATCCCTGTTTCCAACGGCTCGTATTCCACTACAATTCAAGATGCTGGAGTTAGAAAAGTTCGATGGGACGGGTTGCCCTAAGACTCATTTGAAGATGTACGTGCGAGCTATGCACCCTCGAGGGGCTACTAACGAGCTTTTAGCTCAAATGTTCCATGAAACCTTGGCCACTTCTGCTTTGAAATGGTTCTTATCCTTGGATGAGAATAGAACCCGGACTTGGGAAGACATATGCAATGAGTTTTCAGAGCACTACAAGTATAACACAGAGGTGGACGTTACTCGAAGGGACCTAGAAACTACCAAGCAAGGGGCTCATGAAACTTTCTCCGCTTACATTACAAGGTGGAGACAAAAGGCGTCGAGAATGACGGATAGGCCGAATGAGGAGGACCAAATTCAGTTAGTGGTTAAGAATCTGCTGCCCGTGTATCACAAGCACCTATTTGCCCACTATTTCCCAAATTTCAAAGCTCTCATTGGGGCTGGCACGCAGGTTGAAGATGCTATCAATGATGGGACAATCAAGACTGAGGAAGTGAGGAGTCGCAAGACAAACTTTACTGGGAAGAACAATGCCGAGGTCAACACCATAACTCAACCAATCCAACCCTTTTCTCTCAATGATGTCAACCCACCTTGCCAATTCACTGACCTATTCATGCCACTCGAAAGAGTCCTTGAAAAGCTCATAAGTCGTGACCTATTGAAGCCACTCGACCCAAGACCTCCACCAAATCCCTTACCCAAGAGCTACAATGAGAATGAGTACTGCAAGTACCACCAATCCAAAGGCCATGCCACCAATCGCTGTATTCGCCTTCGCCACCAAGTCCAAGACCTCATTGACAAGCAAGTCATTTCACCACCAACCCGTCCAAATGTCACCCGTAATCCTCTCCCATCACACAACAACACACCCCCACCTAACACCATAAATGCCATTGGGGTTGAATCCTCTCGCCCTCGCCATCCCATAAGACAATACACTCCGCTCCCCATGACCTTAACCCGTCTCTTCACCATTTGCCGCAATAACAGCCTTATCATGCCACTTCCACCAAAGCCCAGACCATCAACCCCTCACCAATATTGCCAATACCATCGTGCACCCAGCCATGACACCGAGGCTTGTTCTATACTAAAGAAGATCATCCAAGACCTCATTGACCTAAAAGTTTTGTTGTTGCCAAAGAAATCTATCCAACAAGAGCTGAAAGAAAGATATGAAGCAGGGGATCCTCAGGTTGGCCTATTAGGTGAAGCGTCGGGGAAATATGATTACTATGTGCTGTACTCAAGCCCAAGTCCGATATCAGATGAGCCGATAGTCCCTTCAGGTTGGGATGACTTGCCGACAGTGATGGAGAGCATCGACATGATAGAATGGGATGACTTGATGAATGACTCCGAGGAAGTCCATGACATATAGGCTAACGATGATGAGTTGGACCATATAACCAGAGGGGGTCGTCATTTCAAGCCCCCCCACCTAGAATCTAAAAATCCGTTGGAAGATTTGGAAGGGCAGAGGCGTCCTAGCTTGCAAGAAGAATAGGATGAAGTGCTTAGGCAGCTGAAGAAGACCAACGCCAACATTACTATTTGGGGCTTGCTCATGGCCTCACATAAGCACAGACAGACCGTGTTGAAACTGTTGAATCAGATACAAGTGCCTGTTGACACATCCCCCGAGGGATTGGTACATTTGGTGAATCCAACTCCCAAGAACTCAACCATCGTGTTCACCGATGTAGACCTACCTAAAAGCGGGCCGAGCCATTCTCAAGCTCTCTATGTGACCGTTGACACTATGGGGAAGAGGGTTCCCACCGTTCTTATCGATAATGGGTCCGCACTGAATGTATGTCCTCTCCGAACTGCCACTGTTTTGGGTTTGGGACCCACTGATTTCACGCCATCTGGGCAGACCGTAAGAGCTTATGACAACACCCGCCGAGAAGTAATAGGGGTAGTTACTTTGCCTCTTATCATGGGACCCACTGAATTTAGGGTGAAATTCCAAGTGTTGGATGTGCCGTCATGTTTCAACTTGCTGTTGGGCCGACCTTGGATCCATCCTGCTGGGGCTGTGCCATCTTCACTCCATCAAAAGGTGAAGTTTCCTTATGAAGGAGCCATAGTAACACTTCAAGGGGACTATGAATTGAAACTCGCAGGTGTGCCTATATGTGAGATACAACCTGAATCAGCAGCGATACCGCTATCTGGGTTTGATTATGTCCAATGCATTGAGAAAGAGCTGAATGAATCATCACGCCATTACTCTTCTATAAAGCAGTACATCCCATATACTTTTTATCCAAGTTCTGACCCAGCCATGGCAGATAAAAGTTTTGGTGATAGATACTTCACAGAAGGGCCGAATCCTCAAAGTTTGACAAGTTGGTACCACTCTATCCAAGATCTATATGGAAGCTTGAAAGAGGAAGACTGGGCAGAGAACCTTGATGCAGGGGCTATGACTGAAATGTTCTAAGACATGATCCTCACCGTGGAAGACTCGACCATTGAAGAACTCCAGGGTTCATCCATTAGCCATGCTACCGTGCCATTCCTGAATTGGTACCTTGAATGTGGTGTCATTGCGGAGATCCATGAAGAAGAAGACCTTGGCCTACCTGATAGCAGCTTGTAGGTGTCCTAGTTTAGTAATATTTCCCTAATTCAATAAGATGTATCTACTTTACTCACTTTGTGGAGTCATAGTATTGATACAGATTTGTTTGTTTTCCTTCTGTCTTTTGTGTGTCATTCCCATTATTCCTAGTCAATAAAGTGTGCTTTCTTTCTCTATATATGCAGTGTCTCTTTTCTCTCCTCTATGGATATTTATGGCATGGATATAGATCCTAGGAACGATGTCCCCCCGGAGCTCATTGAGCAAAGGAAAAGGGGCGTCACCGAACCTAATATGGATGAATTGGAATCAATCAACTTAGGGACGAATGAATTGCTAAGAATAGTTAAAATTGGGAAAACCCTCTCCCCCGTTGAAAAAGAAAAGATGATCTCCCTCTTGAAAGCCAACATTATGGCTTTTGCATGGTCTTATGAAGACATGCCTGGCATTAACCCCGATATTGTGCAACACTATATCCCCACCAATTCCCTAAAGAAGCCGGTAAAGCAGAAACTCAGAAGATTAAAACCAGAATGGGCCCTAAAAGTAAAAGAAGAGGTAACTAAACAACTAGACGTGGGTTTCCTTCAAGTTGTGGAGTACCCCGAGTGGTTGTCGAATATAGTGCCTGTGCCTAAAAAAGATGGGAAAGTGAGGATGTGTGTCGATTTCCGAGATCTCAACGCCGCGAGCCCTAAGGATGACTTTCCTTTACCCCATATCGACGTGTTGGTGGATAGTACAGTGGGACATGCACTCCTCTCCTTCATGGACGGATTCTCCGGGTATAACCAGATAAAGATGGCGCCTCAAGACATGGAGAAAACAGCCTTTATCACGCAATGGGGAACGTACTGTTACAAGGTAATGCCTTTTGGCTTAAGAAACGCTGGGGCTATTTACCAAAGAGCAGCTACGACCCTATTGCATGATATGATCCATAAAGAAGTCGAGGTTTACGTCGATGATATGATCGTGAAGTCCGTGGATAGGGAAGGGCATTTCAAGGCACTAGAGAAATTCTTAGAGCGAGCAAAAAAGTACAATCTCCGTCTCAACCCATAGAAGTGTGCTTTTGGCGTCACTGCAGGCAAGCTATTGGGGTTTATGATCACTCAGAGAGGTATCGAAGTGGACCCAGGGAAGATAAAAGCTATTGTGGAGATGGAGCCGCCTAGCACTGAGAAGCAGATCCGAGGTTTTCTGGGAAGAGTTCAATACATAAGCCGATTCATTGCCAACTTGACCATGATTTGCGAACCAATCTTCAAATTGCTTAAGAAAGGTGTGCCAAAAGTATGGAACGAAGAATGCCAAGAGGCCTTTGAGACCATTAAGAGATACTTGAGCAATCCTCCAATCTTAGTTCCCCCACGGCAAGGTGCGCCGCTTTTGTTATACTTAACGGTCACCGAAACCGCGACGGGAGCTTTGTTAGCTCAATATCTCAAAGGATCTACAAAGGAGAATGCCATTTATTACTTAAGCAAGAAAATGACAGACTATGAAGTGAAGTACAATGCAATTGAAAAGACTTGTGTGGCACTAGTATGGGCGACGCAGAAACTCCGACACTACATGATGTCCTTCGAAGTGTTCTTGATAAGTCGCATGGACCCGTTGAAGTACCTGGTAGAAAGGCCAGTATTGTCATTCAGAACTGCTCGATGGTCAATTCTCCTCAATGAATTCGACATCAAGTACGTGAATCAGAAGTCTATCAAGGGAAGCATCATCGCAGACTACCTAGCCAGCTGTCCGGTGTCATCATCCGCTCCGTTCAACGATCAATTCCCAGATGAGGACGTGCTAGAGATTGGTAGAAAGACTTGGAGAGTTTATTTCGATGGGGCAGCCAATAAGAAAGGTTATAGGATAGGAGTCCTGTTGGTCTCACCCGAAGAGGCAGTTACACCGTTGGCGGTCAAGTTGGGGTTCGAAGCCACCAACAACATTGCTGAGTATGAGGCCTGTATCCTAGCACTGGAAGCGGCACTTGAATTGGGGATCAAAGAATTAGAAGTGTTCGGGGACTCGGCGCTAATCATCTGTCAGATAAAAGGGGAATGGAAAACTCGAGATGAGAAGCTGCTACCCTACCATGCCTACCTGGAAGCTCTAACCAAGGAGTTCTCAGAGATAGAATTTAACTACCTTTCAAGGAACAAGAACCAGTTCGCTGATGCCTTGGCGACCCTAGCATCCATGGTGGAGATACCTGAAGGGGGAAATGTGAAGCCGTTGGTGATAGAATGCTGAGACAAGCCTGTGTACTGTTGTGCAATCCGAGGAGGAGAGGTAAATGATGGCCGTCCGTGGTTCCATGACATAAAGAAGTTCATTGAAGAAAGGGAATACCCAGAAGGAGCATCTCGTATCGATAGAAAAACCCTAAGGCGGTTGGCGAGTCACTATGTACTTTGTGGAGGAAAGCTATATCGGAGATCATACGACGGGATCCACCTGCTGTGTGTCACCGAGGAGGAAGCCGAGCATCTGATTAAAGAAATCCATGAAGGGACAGGGGCTCCGCATATGAATGGCTATATGTTAGCTAAGAAAATCATGAGGTTAGGCTATTATTGGTCTACCATGGAAAGGGACTGCCACACACATGTCAAGAAGTGCCACAAATGCCAACTGTTCGCTAGTGGACAACATTTGCCTTCTATGCCTTTAACGAGTATGTCATCACCTTGGCCATTCGCGGTATGGGGGATAGATATCATCGGACAGATCAAGCCAAAGGCATCAAATGGGCATGAATACATCCTGGTCGCCATCGACTACTTCACTAAGTGGGTGGAAGCAGCGTCCTTCAAGACCTTGAATTCCAAGAAGGTAGCACAGTTCATACAGCACAGCATCATCTATCGATATGGGGTACCGCATGAAGTTATCTCAGACAATGGCCAGCACTTTCAGAAAGAAACCCATGAGCTCTTGCAAAAGTATGGCATAGCCCACCATCTGTCGTCACCATACCGTCCTCAGACTAATGGAGCGGTGGAAGCAGCTAACAAGAACATCAAGAAGATACTACAGAAGACTGCGGACTCACACACAGACTGGCATGAGAAGTTGCCATTGGCTCTATGGGGTTACAGAACATCAATAAGGTCGTCAACAGGGGCTACCCCTTATTCTCTAGTTTATGGAATGGAGGCCGTGTTGCCAGTTGAATTGGAAGTTCCTTCACTAAGAGTTGCCATGGAGAGCCAGATAACAGAAGTGGACTGGGTTAAGAGCCGCTATGATGAGTTAGCTTTGCTGGATGAAAGGCGTTTAAGGGCGCTGTATCATGTTCAGAGGTATCAACGGAGAGTTGCCAGAGCATTCAACAAGCATGTCAAAGATCGAGGTCTAAAGAAAGGGGATGTAGTGCTGAAAGAAATCAGAGCTCCAGTGTTCGATCCGCGGGGAAAATTCAAGCCAAGTTGGGGTGGGCCATACATTATCAAAGAGATATTGCCAGCAGGGGCTGTTCGCCTCATGGATTTAGATGGAATTGAGTTCGCTCGTCCAACTAATTTGGATCAATTGAAGAAATATCATGTTTGAAGCCTGCTAGGTTGAAAACCCGTAAGGGCGGCCTAGGCAAAAGTTAAGGCATGAGAACTACGTAAGACCTGATTCTCCATTCAAAAAAAAAAAAAAAAGAAACAAAAAGAAAGAAAAAAAAAGAAAAAAAAAGAAAGAAGAAAGAAAAAAAAAAAACAGAAGAAAAAATCATGGAGATACGTAGGTAACTCACAAAGTTACCTTGGGTGCGGTCTAAATCAAACAACAAAATCCCAAATTTGATTTATTATTGGCAATTTATTCAAAACTAAAATTGATTGACATAGCAATTCATTGGTATTAAGAAAAAGAACTATAAATATGCCATAAATATCCTATTCTATTGAGTCTTCTATTTTCTTGAGCCTCTTTGCAGCTCGCTCCTCAGCTTTCTTCTTCTCTCTTTCATGTCTTCTTTTCTTCCTCAAGTCATGTTCATAAGCTGTTGTCACTGCTTCCATAATATCTTCTCTGCAAGATCCAAGTTCATTGTTCTTGATAAGTCCAAAAATCCTTTCTCTTCGAGTAGTCGCTCTCTCACCTAAATTACTTTTCAACCATTCCTTATACTCTGAGCTCATCATATATGGACCATCAGTATTTGTAACTTGGGTCAGTGTTAGCTTTCTAGGCCATCGATCCTTCGCCCAAGTCACTACAGAAAGACCCACGGGCACCACAGGATAGTCACCTTTCAAGGAAGTAGGTATGGTTTGCATGGCACCCATCTGACGAAGAACCCTTAAAGGCCAATAAAAAGAAGTAGACCTCAGTCCTATGAGTCTCACCATGGCGCATCCAGAAGTCCGCAGAAGCACCTGGTCACTGCAGCCCCATATGAATACAAACCACTTGACACTCCTCCAAGAAAGGGTTTGGAAGTAACCTAGCCAATCTCTCAATGAAAATTGCCCAGGTAGTTCAATGCGGCGAAGGCAGTAATGCTGGGGCTTGTATGGTGTAATGGCAACTGGTGACAAGAAATTCAGTCTTTCAAGCAACCACATCTGCAATAGAATGGGGCTACCTCCTAAAGGAACCTTTGGGTCCTCATGAGTTTTATCCAAACCATTCAGGGTTTCAGCTAGCACCATGGGAATCAAGTTATGGCCCTTGGCAAGGAGAGGAATCAAGTCACAGATTTGAATGGGAACATGTGGAGTACCAGTGGAAATAAGAAAACGACCAATGAAGCAAAAGGCAAGAGCATGCTTAATAGGAAAGGTAAAATTCAGAATACCTTTACTATCACAAGCTAAAAAAAAGGTTGCCAATTTCATCAAGTCTACCATATGGTCCTTTACAAACGTAGAGGCATATTGTGAGTGAATCCCAAGTAGATTGGAGAAAGAAGTAAGAAAGCTTGGGCGAGGAGTAGGGAGAATGAAAGGACCTACCGTTGAAACTCCATACAATGCACAGAATTCCTCCATGGTTGGGCACAGTTCTTCATAGTTGAAGCGGAACACATGAACTTGAGGATCCCAAAAATATGTAGCAGCAGTCAAGAGGTTCGTTTCAAGCCTCACATGCCTCAAGGAGAGCAATGGATCCAAGCCAAAGCACTTGAACTCAGATTTTGCTTCAGCACTCATAACTCTCAAAAACCCTCCTAAAAATTTGTCTAGAGCCTCCATAACTTCTAATGAATGAATACAAGTAGGTTTAGGAACCTCTTGGATGTGTTTTTATAGGGAAAAGGTCACAAATCCAAGTTCAAATAGGAAAAAACCCATAAGAATAGGAAGTTTCCTATTCAAAGTGGGATTTCCGCTTCGGGCTCGGGTAACCACCCAGGCCTGGGCGGCTAGCCTCCCGAGGCTTGGTGGTCACCCAAGCCACCTTGTTTTGGCTTTCTCCCTCGCTTTGTCTCGCCTTGACGCGTGATCAAACCTCCTTCCAAATGAGATATTCAACACTTTTTGAGCTTAAAATCAATCAAATTCCATCTTGAAATCAATTCCTTGAATTGATTTTATGTTCAAAAGGGTTGAATATATTTCCCCTGTGTCATGCCGACTCAAGTGACAATGTGTTAAGTCACTTTCCTCTTGCACCATGCCTGTTCAATCTTGATAAATTGATCATATATCCTCATTTCAAATCTTGATTTTTCATCCTACTTGGTTGAATATATTCATCACTTGAATGTGTTCTTCCATTTCAAAAGTGTACTCACCCTTTGAATATGCTTCTCAGTTTCAAATTCTTATTTTCTATCATACTCGGTTGAATATATTCATCACTTGAATATATTCTTCCATTTCAAAAGCATGTTCACCCATTGAATATGCTTCCTAGTTTCAGATCCTCATTATCACTTACTTGGTTAAATATATTCATCACTTGAATATATTTCTCCATTTCAATGGTATACTCATCACTCGAGTATACTTCTCAGATATTTCGTCACTTACTTGGTTAAGTATATCCATCGCTTGGGTATATTTCTCCATTTCAATGGTATGTTCATCACTTGAACATACTTCTCAGATATTTCGTCACTTACGTGGTTAAGTATATCCATCGCTTGGGTATATTTCTCCATTTCAATGGTATGTTCATCACTTGAACATACTTCTCAGATCATTTGTCACTTACTTGGTTAAGTATATCCACCACTTGGGTATATTTTTTCCATTTCAATGGTATGTTCATCACTTGAACATACTTCTCAGATCATTTGTCACTTACTTGGTTAAGTATATCCACCACTTGGGTATATTTTTTCCATTTCAATGGTATACTCATCACTTGAGTATACTTCTCATATATTTTGCCACTTACTTGGTTAAGTATATTCATCACTTGAATATATTTCTCCATTTTAATAGTATGTTCATCACTTGAACATACTTCTCAGAATATTTGTCACTTACTTGGTTAAATATATTCATGACTAGAATATATTTCTCCATTTCAATGGTGTACTCATCACTTGAGTACACTTCTCAGATTATTCTCTATCTTACTTGCTTAAGTATATCCATCGCTTGGATATATTTCTCTATTTCAATGGTATATTTATCACTTAAACATACTTGTCACTTACTTGGTTAAGTATATCCATCACTTGGATATATTTCTCTATTTCAATGGTATGTTTATCACTCAAACATACTTGTCACTTACTTGGTTAAGTATATTCGTGACTAGAATATATTTCTCCATTTCAATGGTGTACTCATCACTTGAGTACACTTCTCAGATTATTCTTATCTTACTTGGTTAAATATATCCGTCGTTTGGATATATTTCTCCATTTCAATGGTATGCTCATCACTTGAGTGTACTTCTCAGCTTACTTGGTTAAATATATCCATCACTTGGATACATTTCTCCATTTCAAAAGTGTGTTCATCACTTGAACGTACTTCTCAGTCTTTTTCAATCATTAAGTATACTCATCACTTGAGTATATTTCTCAGCATCTTTTTCATCACTTGGTTAAATATGTTCGTGACCTGAATATATTTCTCCATTTCAAAAGTACACTCATCACTTGAATACACCTCTCAGATTATTCTTATCCTACTTGGTTAAGTATATCCATCGCTTGGGTATATTTCTCCATTTCAATGGTATGTTCATCACTTGAACATACTTCTCAGCTTATTTGTCACTTACTTGGTTAAATATATTCATCACTTGAATATATTTCTCCATTTCAATGGTATACTCATCACTTGAGTATACTTCTCAGTTCATTCTCTATCTTACTTAGTTAAATATATTCGTGACCTGAATATATTTCTCATTTTTCAAAAGTATGTTCATCACTTGAACGTACTTCTCAGTCTTTCTCAATCATTAAGTATCCTCACCACTTGAGTATACTTCTCAGATTTCATTCTCACATTACTTGGTTAAATATATTCGTGACCTGAATATATTTCTCCATTTCAATGGTATACTCATCACTTGAGTATACTTCTCAGATATTTTGTCACTTACTTGGTTAAGTATATCCATCGCTTGGATATATTTCTCCATTTCAAAGGTATGTTCATCACTTGAACGTACTTTTCAGATCTCATTCTCATCACTTGGTTAAATATATTCGTGACTAGAATATATTTCTCCGTTTCAAAAGTATGTTCATTCGTAGTGGCTTGAATATGCTTCTCTTGACAATCATCAACCCCCAGTGGTTTAAGTATACTCATGACTTGAGTACACTTCCTTATTTCAGTCTCAGGTTTTCAACCTCCCATCATTGTTGGTATCAGTGTGTGATTTCTCCGGGCTTTTTGGCCAAAAATGGGTTGTTCTTTATCATTGGTTCACAAGTGTAACTTGTTCGCCAATGAGGGGCTTCTGTCACACCCCATTTTTGCACCACCTTACTAGGGCTCATCATTTCATGCATATTTTTGTTTTGTTTTTGAGTCTAGTCACTTGCATTAGTTTTCTAGAGTCACAAGGACAATGGATATGAATTTTGGTTCAAATTGGAGTTGATCTTGAGGGATAATAAGAGCTTTTGTGACTTGAGGGGCATAATCGTCTTTTAAGTCCCAAACTTTTCATTTGACCTTGGAATGATCTCCAAATTGTCAATTGGAGTTCATATGGATGCATAAGAGGTATTTTTAGTGTCAATTTGGTAAGTCAATGGCTCGGGATTAAAATGGCTCGATGTAGTTCAAGTTGGTTAATTGACCCTTCCTTGGGTTAGCTCTAATTGACTCACAATTACCAACCAAATCTTTTCAAATTGACTTTCATTAGTCATCATTTTACCCTCAAAAGTGTTTCATGAAGTTCAATTTTGATATGGCCTGATGATGAGTTTAGTGTGGTTATTTACGGATTATCCTTGAAGAATTAGTGCGAATCACAGCATGAGATTTTTGGTTAAAATGAAAAGAAAATTATTTTATTAAATTAGCCATTTTTATCATGACACTAACACGTGTACGTATGTGATGAGTGTGTGTACGCACATACGATACATGTGCATGCGTGTTAGCGGTCAGTCTCCCAATTTTTATAAAAGACAATTTCCTTTTCCTATTCAGATTAGAAGTCTTTTATCATTATAAAATACCTTTTGATTATTCTCCAAAGAAACCTAGTCCAGGAAGGAAAGGGAAACTCCAGATTTCAGCTATAAATACTCTCTTAATGTCTTTAAACAAGGGAGAGGAGAGGAGGGTTTGGAGGGAGTGAAATTCGTCATAATTCAGCAGCAGATTTTCTGAAAACCAACAGTCGTATTTTAATCATAACTTTTTCATCCGAAGTCAGAATTTGATGAAATTGGTCTTGTTAGAAAGATAATTCAATTCTCTAGTTAATATACATGGAATATCTATTTTTTATCTACTGTTTAGCATGCTTTAGGGATATCCTTTAGGTTTTTAATGCATAGTTATGATTCTTGTGCTCCTGTTTGTCCTTGTGCTAGGATTAGTGTCATTGCATGTTAGAGTTAGGATTTTCATCATGTTATATTGCTTTAGTTAGTTAATATGCATGATTTAATTTCTGTTTAGTTTGGTTTTAGCATGATTAAAGTATGTTTTGTATGTTTTTAAGCATATTTGTGAGTTTAGGGTTTTAGAGTCATTGTTTCGTGTTTGTTTTCATATAGCATGATAAAGTAGACTTTTTTATTTGGTTTTTCTTCGTGTTTGCTGTATATGTTTTTCATATGGAGTAAACATGATAGTTTTGCATGCATGTTAGTATGTTTTAGGGTTTTTATGCATGATATGGTTCTAGGAATATGTTAGGACTTATTATTGTTCGCTGTGTTGCTGTTAGCATGCTTAGTGGATGATTTTTAGGCCATAATACTATTCTGTCCAGATTTGCATGTTAGTGTTTTTGCATGGTTTTGAGCACTTGTAAGGGTGCAAAGAGGTGTGGTATTTGTCCTATGGCAAATAGGGCTGCTTATGTCTGAAATGGCTAAATGCTTGGAGCTAATTGCGCTCAGGTAAGTGGGTGTGAAGGTGCCCCAATTCACCTTTCTTCTTAACTCATTCTCTTCTCCCTATCTAGGGTTAATTTTTAATACAAGTCCTATGGTTTAATTAGAGGTTTCCTTAACCAACAAAATTCTGGTTTTTATTAAAGTTTCCATTTTGTGGATTTCTTTCCTAAAATCAAACTTTCTATCAAATTCAACTCTTTTGATCAAATAAGGAAACCTAGGGTTTTAACCATAGGTTTATATTAGGTCTTAACCCTAATTCTAATCGAACTACGTGGACTTTGATTCATGTATTTCGTTGCATGGTACGTAGGCGCTCTTCGTGAGGCTCAAGTCCGTTCTAGGATCCAAGCATCCTAGGTTTATTTTTGTTTTCTTTTCTTCTTTTTCTTTTTCTGTTTTTATGTGCTTATTATGCATGGATGGATGAATGAAATATATGATATGCATGCAATTCTTGTGATGATATACTTGCTGATTTTTGTATGGGAAGGATCTTAATTTAGCCCAAATGAACTGAGAGACCGAAAGGGTGACATGGGTGCCTATAGGCTTTGCCTAGAACCTTCCCATGTCATAACTTAGCCTCCGAATCCCCGATTTCTTTGGTTTTCAAAAGATTGGTTTTTGCCTTTCCTTTTTTATGGAGTCATTCAAATTGTTTTCCTAAAACAAACTATTTTTAGGGTTTTCCTTGTTTCCTTTAAAAAATAAGGTGGCGACTCCTTTCCTTTTTCTTTTTCAAACCCATTTTCTTTTCAATCCCTCGTGGGCCCAATTTCCGGGGTTCACACCGGCCATGACACCGAAGCTTGTTCCATGCTTAAGAAGATCATTCAAGACCTCATCGACCAAAAAGTTTTGTTGTTGCCAAGAAAGACAATCCAATAAGAGCTAAAAGAAAGATATGAAGCAGGGGATCCTTAGGTTGGCCTATTGGGTGAATCATCAGGGAAATTTGATTACTATGTGTTGTACTCGAGTCCGAGTCCAATGACAAATGAGCCGATAATTCTTACAGGTTGGGACGACTTGCCAATGGAAATGGAGAACATTGACATGATAGAATGGGATGACTTAATGAATGACTCCGAGGAAGTCCATGACATATGGGCTAGCGATGATGAGTTGGATTATATAACTAGAGGGGGTCGTCATTTCAAGCCTTCGCACTTGAAATCCAAGAACCCATTGGGAGATTTAGAGGGGCAGAGGCGTCCCGACTTGCAAGAAGAAGAGGATGAGGTGCTTAGGCAGCTGAAGAAGACCAATACCAACATCACCATTTGGGGTTTGCTCATGGCCTCACATAAGCACAGACAGACCGTGTTAAAACTGCTGAATCAGATACAGGTGCCTGTTGATACATCCCCCAAGGGGTTAGTACATTTGGTGAATCCAACTCCCAAGAACTCAACTATTGTGTTCATTGATGTGGACCTACCTAAAAGTGGGCCAAGCCATTCCCAAGCTCTTTATGTGACTATTGAAACCATGGGAAAGAGGGTTCCCACCGTCCTTATTGATAATGGGTCCACATTGAATGTATGTCCTCTCAGAACTGCCACTGTCTTGGGTTTGGGACCCATCGATTTCACGCCATCCGGACAGACCGTAAGAGCTTATGACAACACTCATCGAGAAGTGATAGGGGTGGTTACTTTGCCTCTAATCATGGGACCCACCGAATTCAGGGTGGAATTCCAAGTATTGGATGTGCCGTCGTGCTTTAATCTGTTGTTGGGTCGACCTTGGATCCATCCTGCTGGGGCTGTGCCATCTTCACTCCATCAAAAGGTAAAGTTTCCTTATGAAGGAGCCATAGTAACACTTCAAGGGGACTATGAATTAAAACTCGCAGGCGTGCCTGTATGTGAAATACAACCAGAATCAGCGGCGGTACCATTATCTGGGTTTAACTATGTCCAATACATTGAGACAGAGCTTGAAAAGGGCGAGTTAATACCCTTGGACTTTTGCCCCCATGGCAATTTGTACGTTAGTGAGATCATGAGAAGAATGAGTTTCTTTCCTGGCATGGGTCTAGGGCGTCACCAACAAGGGACTCCTAAGTCTATTCAGAGTCGTGTCACCTCATACACTTTTGGGCTAGGATATGAGCCCTCCAGAAATGATCATGTGGAAATGCTAAAAAGAAACAAGGAGAAAGTAAGAGCCAAAGCCAAGGGAAGGGTGCCAGACCTGAGGATCTCGCTATATCGACCTACTTTGAATGGTTACTTCATCAAAGAAGGGGATGATTTTCTATATTGCGGGTTTCCAGAGCCCACCTTTGACTAAGCTACCAAGATCAGAGTCCCAGGATTTGAAATCTTCTTCACAGAGTAGTATCTGATCACAGCTGAAATGGTGGATAATGAAGCCATCAATGATGAGTTCTAGGAAAAGAAAGAGGAGGATTGGTCCGAGAACCTTGATACAGGGGCTATGACTGAAATGTTCCAAGATATGATCCTCACCTTGGGAGGTTTGACCGTTGAAGAACTCCAGGGTTCGTCCATTAGCCATGCTACCATGCCACTCCTCAATTGGTACCTTGAAAGTGGTGTCATTGCGGAGATCCGTGAAGAGGAAGACCTTGGCCTACCTGATAGTAGCTTGTAGGTGTCTTAGTTTAGTAATATTTCCCTAATTCAATAAGATGTATCTACTCAACTCACTTTGTGGAGTCATAGTGGTGATACAGATTGTTTTGTTTCTTTCTTTGTGTGTCATTCCTACTATTCCTAGTTAATAAAGTGTGCTTTCTTTCTCTATATATGCAGTGTCTCTTTTCTCTCTTCTATGGATATTTATGGCATGGATATAGATCCTAGGAACGATGTCCCCTCAGAGCTCGTTGAGCAAAGGAAAAGGGGCGTCACCGAACCTAACATGGATGAACTGGAATCAATCAACTTAGGGACGAATGAATTGCCAAGAATAGTTAAAATTGGGAAAACCCTCTCCCCCATTGAAAAGAAAGAATGATCTCCCTCTTAAAAGCCAACATTATGGCTTTTGCATGGTCTTATGAAGACATGCCTGGCATTGACCCTGATATTGTGCAACACTATATCCCCACTAATTCCCTAAAGAAGCCAGTAAAGCAGAAACTCAGAAGATTAAAACCTGAATGGGTTCTAAAAGTAAAAGAAGAGGTAACTAAACAACTAAACGCGGGGTTCCTCCAAGTTGTGGAGTATCCCGAACGGTTTTTGAATATAGTGCCTGTGCCTAAAAAAGATAGGTGTGAACCCCAAAAAGTGGCCCACAAGGATTGAAAAGAAAATAGGTTAAAAAAGAAAAAGAAAAGGAGTCGCTACCTCATTTTTTAAAGGAAACAAAGAAAACCCTAAAAACAGTTTGTTCTAAGAAAACAATTTGAATGACTCCATATTTAAAAAGGAAAGGCAAAAACAAGTCGTTTGGAAACCAAAGAAAACTGGGGATTCAGAGGCTAAGTTATGACATGGGAAGGTTCTAGACAAAGCCTATAGGCACCCATGTCATCCTTTCGGTCTCTTAGTTTATTTGGGCTAAATTAAGATCTTTTCAACACACAAAATTAATATATATCATCACAAGACAGCATGCATATCATATATTCCATTCAATCATCCATGCATAATCAAACAAATAAAACAGAAAACAAAAAATAAAATATAAAAACCTAAGATACTTGGATCCTAGAACGGATTTGAGCCTCATGAAGAGCGCCTACGTACCATGCAACGAAATACATGGATCAAAGTCCACGTAGTTCGATATAGAATAGGGTTAAATCCTAATACAAACGTATGGTAAAAACCTTAGGTTTCCTTATTCGAAAGAGAGTTAAATAAACCAAGTTTGAATTTAGAAAGAGTTCCACAAGATGGAGACTTTAATCAAAAATCAGAATTTTATTAGGCAAGGAAACCTTTGGTTAAAACCATAAACTCATATTAAAAATTAACCCTAGGAAGGAGAAGGGAAAGAGTTAGGAAGAGAGGTGAATTGGGGCACCTTCACACCCACTTACCTGAGCGCAATAGCTCCAAGCATTAGCAATTTCAAGCAATGGCAGCCTTATTTGCCACGGGACAATTACCACACCTATTTGCACCCTTACATGTGCTCAAAATCATGCAAACACAACAATATGCAAATCTGGACAGAATAATATTATAGCCTAAATTGATCCACTAATCATGCCAACAGCAAAAACAACAAACAAACATAAGCTCTAATACGATCCTAATACCATATCATGCATAAAAACCCTAGAATCAACTAACATGCATGCAAAAAATATCATAGTTATTCCATATGTAAAACATATACAGCAACTATGAAGAAAAATCAATAAAAAGCTTAAACTAACATGCTGTATGAAACTAACTTAAAATAAGGACACTAAAAACCCTAAACTCACAAACATGCTTAAAAACATATAGAACAGCCCTAAAACATACTAAACTCATATTAAACGGAACTTAAATCATGCATATTAACTAACTAAAGCAATAGAACATGATAAAAATCCTAACTTTAACATGCAATGACACTATTCTAAAACAAGGACAACAGAAACTCTAGAATCACAACTATGCATTAAAACTTATGAACTAACTCTAAAACATGCAAAACTCATCATGGATATCATTATTATCACATATATTAACTAATAGAAACTTCAATCTATGAACCACGGGTTTCGATCCGGAGAAGAGGAAGGAACCCTTCTTTTAAAAAGACTTGTAGAGATTTAAATTAATAAAAATCTGGTTTTTAAAAGGTTCACAAAAACAAAACAAATAAGGAGTCGCCACCTCATTTTTAGGAAAAGAGGAAAACCATGAAAATAGTTTTAAAGAAAACCTTTGAAACCAAACATATGACTCCAATCAAGGAAAAGCAGGTCTATCAAAACAAGAGAGGATTCGGAGACTAAGTTACGATGTGGGAAGGTTCTAGGAAACATCCTATAGGCACCCACATCGCCCCAAAAATGGGTCTCTGAATTTATATGGGCTATTTCAATCACTTCCTAATTAGTTACCATGCATATGCAAAGAATAACCCATAAATAATCCACATTCATACATGAACATCCATAAAGCAGTAAACATCCATAAAGCATGTAAACATCTATGAACAGATATGAGAGATATGGAAAGCAGTAGAGAGATAGAGAGAATGAACAAACAAATCCATCCTATCCACTAGCAAATATGTAATGGATAAATGAGCAAGCAAACAAATCCATCCCATCCACTAACAAATATGTGATGGATAAATGTATAAGCATGGGTCCATCCTATCCACTAGCATATATGTGATGGACAAATGGGTAGAAAGAAAGAGAAAGAAAGAAAAAGAAAACCCAGGATACTTAGTATCCTAGGGCGGACTTGAACATCAAATGAGCGCCTACGTACCTTACATACAAAGACGTAAGGATCAAAGTCTACGTAGTTCGATTGAGAAGGGGTTACTCCCTTTACAATGAACTATAAACCCTAAGTTTCCATTAAAAGAAAAGAAGAGTTTTAAAAGAAGAAAGATTTCCAAAAAAGGAATTTGAGAAAAGATAGAAGTTGAAAAGAGATAGAACTCTTATCCAAAAAGAAGTTTGAGAAAAGTAGAATTCTAAAAGAGATAGAACTCTAATTAAAAAAGGATTTTAATGAAAGTAGAATTCTAAAAGAGATAGAACTCTAGTTCAAAAAGGATTTTAAGAAAAGTAGAATTCTAAAAGAGATAGAACTCTAGATAAAACAGAATTTTAATGAAAGTAGAGTTCTAAAAGAGATAGAACTCTAATTCAAAAAGGATTTTAAGAAAATATGGAAACTCAAGAATTATAGTCCAAAGTAAAGAGAATAACCCAAAGGAGGGAGAAGAGAACAATTCATACACAACTTACCATGAACCACTTACCATATGCAAATTATCCCGAAACATCGAGAAAACACCAATTAATCACCCCATGTATTCTATAGGGCAATTATTAAGCTCAAATCCACCATATTCATGCTCAAATAATCATTAGAAGACCTAATTCAAATCTGGACAGAATACTAAATATGCATATAATGACCTCACACTCATGCAAATCATCCCGAAACATCGAGAAATCACCAATTAATCACCCTATGTATTCTATAAGGCAATTATTAAGCTCAAATCATTCATATTCATGCTCAAACCATCATTAGAAGACCTAAATCAAATCTGGACAGAATACTAAACATGCATATAATGACCCTAAACTCATGCAAATAACAAAAATCAAAAGAAAAACAATATCATATATGCTCCTATATGCTCTAAACACCCTAACATGCACAAAAACTATCAAAAACATGCTAAATAGGCGTTACCATGATGAAAATATCATATGATAATCCTAAACATGAAAAAGAAATCTAACATGATGCCTTAGGTGAGTATTTTATGTAAGAATGTGAAATAATCATCCTTACGGCGAGCTTTCTTAAGTAAAACTATCCGGAGATAATTTTACGTAGAAATCACTCCATATGAATGGTTTCTTCACATATCCTACGTAAAATATATACCTAAGAATGCAATGAAACTCACAGCGCACTTAAACACACTCTAGAAAGCATCCATGCACAGCCTCACCCTCTAAGGACGATAATTATCCTCAAAAAGGATAATCATCCATACACCTATGAAGACGAGGCTTACACAGCAAGTGTCCTATACAAAAGATGCTTAAAATCATGCATATAATTGAACCATGAAGAGAAAACGGCCTAAACACATCAACTGATTTTTCATGCAAAACGTACCTCTATCCTTAAGGGAGAAACTATCCTACCAGCAAACAATTCGCAATCCTATTCCACTAACATGCATTCTCATCATATTTGAATCATAAACACTCTAAAATATAGAGTATATATGATTCCTAAATCAATTCTAAGCCATAACCATGCAGAGAATGGAATAGAAGAAGAAGGAATCACAAAAGGATGCAAGGGAGACTTACAATGAAGCAAGGGTCTTCGCTGCGTTCTTCCTTTTCTTTGGCTTGGTTCCCTTCTAGTTCTCCTTTGAAATTGCAGTAGAAAGCCTCCTTCAAGTGATATGAGTGTGTGCAAACTCGTGGTCCCCCTCTCTCTTATGAATATGAAGTGTCAAAATAAGCCAAAAGTCATTAATGCTGATGAATGAGCCTCTATTTATAACCAACCAACCATATGAACCAATGGTTGGGATTAATTCACCATAAAATCAATCTAGGGCTGTAATTAAATCCCATGAATGTTAAACAACTCAAAACCACCTCCCAATAGGCTTAGAAGTCCTTTAGAAGGCAGAAAATCGGAGCAGTAGAGTCCCATTTCATCAAAAACTCAAAAAGAGAAAATTCAGGACGAAGGGCTCGGGTGACCGGTTGGGTGAACCGGTTGGACCGGTTGGCCCAACCAGTTGGACCGGTTGGGTGAACCGGTCACCCGAGAGTGAACTCAGGTTTCCTCGGTTTTGAGGATTCCCGACTCGGTTTGGACTCCTAACTTCAAACGGACTTAAATTCTTCATTTTAACTCCGATTTGAGTGATTCAAAAGCCAAAATTTCAAGGATTCAATGTAGAATAAGCCTAAAATATTCTTGAACCAAGAATCCCTGACCACGGTCAGGTGGCTGGGTTTTCATGAGGCGATTACCCGAAAAAAGGTCAATTAAACATAGGGTAATGTGGTGAACCAATCCCAAACCTATCAATAAATTAAATTGGCACTTCAATTAGACTCATTTCATCATTCTAAGGTCAATGGAACTCTCTGGAACAAATTTGGAAGTCAATTGGAAAATATACGAAGTAAAAGACGAAATTGCCCTTCAAGTCGCAAAAGTTCTAATTAACTATCCAAACCTATCTGGAATTGAACCAAATTTGACACACATTTCTAAAATGATCCTAGAAACTAAATGCAAGTGATGGAACTCAACAAAGAGACAAAAATATGCATGCAATGATGACCTACTCTCCTAAGGCTTAAAAGGGCAAAATTGTCCTTTAAGACTTAGGGACTCCTACATGCTTCTAAACCTACCCAAATGCTATCATGATCTCATGGGGGGTGAAAATGGGGTGTCTACAGATGCCCCTCATTGGTGGAGTTTGCTTCGCAAGCGACACCAATGTTAGAAAAGGACAGCCCATTTTCACAAGAAAAGGGCGATGAACCAAAGCTTGAACTTCCACAGTGACTACTGAGGATGTTCGTGACTGCTATAATGTACACTTGTACAAAATAGGGGGGGTTTGTGTGTGACTCAAAAGTCATTTAAACACACGGTACTCTCATATGCCTATTCTTTCTAATAGGAACACATATGCTTCCATAATGTACGCTCATTCTTTCTAACGAGGACACGCACAAGATAGGGGGCGTGTGTGACCACAAGGATCATTTAAACACACTATACTTTCATACGCCTATTCTTTCTAATAGGAACACATATGCTTCCATAATGTACGCTCATTCCTTCTAATGAGGACATGCACAAAATAGGGGGTTGTGTGTGACTACAAGAGTCATTTAAACACACCATGCTTACTAAACAAAATCATGAAACTTTAATTTTAACAACTTTGTTAAAATCAAGTGAGGGCAATCCATTCATTGTGCTATAATTTCCTTAAGAAATAAATAGCAATGCAAAGCAATCCATGTATGTGACTCAAAGAGTCATTTAAACATACTATCACAAACACTTCTATCCAAACAATCATAGGCTTTATCTTAACAATCTTTGTTAAGATTAAGCAAAGAAAATATTCCAATTGTGCTATAATCTCCTCAAGAAATTAATAGCAATGCAAGGTAATCCATGTATGTGACTCAAAGAGTCATTTAAACATACTTCCAAAACCAACTCCAATCAAGCAATTATAGGCTTTATTTTAACAATCTTTGTTAAAATTAAGCAAGGCACACACTCTAATGATGCTATAATCTCCTCAAGAAATTGATAGCAATGTCAATTCATGACAAAGAATCAAAAAATAACAATTTCATGATCCTTACACAACATCCCAAGCATTCAATCCACTCATCATCCAATCAACAAAGCTTTATTTTAACCCGAGGATTAAAAATAAGCAAGAACACTCAATCAATCCCAACGTGCTATAATTTCCTCAAGAAATAAATAGCAATAGCAATTCAATCACAAGAAATCAAGGAATATAAAATTCCATGGTTCCAAACAAATATCATAAGCATCATCCTTCCATCATCCAAAGATAAAGCCTTTTAACAAGGTAATTGTCAAAGTGGGCTTGCAAATACCACCATGAGTGCACTAATGATTCAATTAGTGACTAATCACTATTCATTTCATTCATTTCAAATTATTCACATCAAGTTCTAGGCCTTTCAAGGGAAAATTCATCAAAAAACCAAGCGAAAAGGGGCCCGGTTAAGCGAATTTGTGCGAAAAATGCACAAAATGCAAAACCAGGTTGAGGGACCGGTTGGACCGGTTGGGGCCAACCGGTCACCCGAGAGTGCATTTTTCTGCTGCAAATTTTTTATGTTTTGGCTATAAAGCCTTGCATCTTCCCTTATTTGTTCATCCTTCCAACTTGGTTTTTGAGAGCTTCTCTCTCTAGAAACCCAAAACCCAACATTCCCAACTCCAAAATACCAAAACTTTGGCATTAAACTTGAATCATTGTGGTGGTTAAACACCAACAACATCACTTTCAAGGAATCAAAACAACCTTTGATTCATCAAATCAACCTTCCCAACTTACTTTTTCAAATCAAACCCATTTTCTCAAGAACACCCAACATGAGTTCTTCATCAAATATATACTCCGATGCAAAATATCCACATCATTTCCTCAAGAAAACATACAAAGCACCTCATTATGAAGATCAACCGGATAGCTTGCTCTTGGAACCCAACAATCATCTCTCCTACATCCATTCCATGAATGAGGTAAGATAATTCCCAACTCCTTCAAGTTCATTTTTATTCTTTCATTTCATTGTTTCTTTTCAAATATTTGCTATTCTTATGAATGAAATGCATTGAGTTCTTGCTATTTTGACATCTTTTGGGAGTTTTCCATATACAAAGACCTCATTTTCCAACATAGGCATAACTATGCCCACCAAGTGTTTGATAAAATTCCCAAGAGAATAAAATCATTCTTTTTGCTTTCAAATAGTCAAGGTAATCAAAAGTGAACTCAAGAGCATTCTCTAGAATGCTAACCCATGAATTTTGAAGTTCTTTTCTTTACAAAAAAACCTTGTAGGCATAACTATGCCCACTAAGTGTTTGATAAAATTCCCAAGAGAATAAAATCATTCTTTTTGCTTTCAAATACCAAAAGTTCTTGAACAAACTATCAAAGATATTTTCCAAGGAGCTTACCCATGAGTTTAAAAACATTTTTCTTTACAAAAATCATGTGGGCATAACTATGCCTACCAAATGTTTGATAAAATTCTCAAGAGAATAAAATCATTCTTTTTCTTTTCAAATACTCCAAGTTCTTAAACAAAACATCAAAGGTATTCTCCAAGGAGGTTTACCCATGAGTTTAAAAACATTTTTCTTCACAAAACATGTGGGCATAACTATGCCTACTAAGTGTTTGATAAAATTCTCAAGAGAATAAAATCATTCTTTTTGCTTTCAAATATTCCAAGTTCTTAAACAAAACATCAAAGGTATTCTCTAGGAGGTTTACCCATGAGTTTAAAAAACATTTTTCTTCAAAAAACATGTGGGCATAACTATGCCTACTAAGTGTTTGATAAAATTCTCAAGAGAATAAAATCATTCTTTTTGCTTTCAAATATTCCAAGTTCTTAAACAAAACATCAAAGGTATTCTCCAAGGAGGTTTACCCATGAGTTTAAAAAAAACACCTTTCTTTTCAAAAAACATGTGGGCATAGCTATACGCCTCAAGTGTTTGATAAAATTCTCGAGAGAATAAAATCATTCTTTTTCTTTTCAAATACTTTAACCAACCCAAGGAAAACTCATGGGTATTCTCTTTGAATGCTATCCTTTAATTTTTGAAATACTTTCCTTTGCAAAAACTTTCTTTTCTTATGTGCAAGCCTTTGAAAATCTTGAAAAGCCATGAATTTAAACATTCTTGAGTTATTCATTAAGCATAGCAAATATTCAAAATAACAATTTTCATGATTTCTTTTATTCTTTGTAGCCAAATTTTGAAGATAGAACGAGGCATGCCCTTGGAGGAGTGATTGAGTGGTGGCGCAAAATGGCCACACGGCAACCCGAAACCCAAAAGATCATAATTAATGCGGGTTTTGGAGATTTTTTGAATGCTTTATGGGTGGAGCAGAGGGATAGACAAGCTTTGCTGGCCCTCACTGAGTTGTGGTGGGACACCACAAACACTTTTCATTTCAGCTTTGGGGAAATGACTCTTACCCCAACAGACTTTACTGTTATCACCGGACTTCGCCTAGGTGGGCGGAGACTATCTTACTATGAGAATGCTCACGGGGATCCCCATTATCTCCTGGAACAACTCGGGACCATGGTTCCTGTTCAAAGGGGTGGAGTACGCCGAACTTGGCTAAAGATTCATTTTGGCGATCAAAGAGAAGAGGATGACGCCGATCCATCTTGTCTTGCCCGAGCATTTATGCTATATATGTTGTCTAGCATATTCTTTGCTAGCTCTGGTGATGTTGCTCCTTTAGGACATCTTGCTTGCATGGAGGATGTTTGGGGGATGGGCGATTATAACTGGGGTAACGCCGCTCTTGCTGTACTGTATAGGTCTATGAGCGACAGATCGCGTGGAGTGAGCATAAACCACTACGGGATGTCCTTTATCTGGGAGGTAAATCAACCCACAAATTTCCTTTCTAACAATATTTGCAATGAGTACACATTATCACTTTCTTTTGAAATTCATTTTCTTTTTTGAAAACAGATTTGGTACTACGAGTACTTGGGGTTTGAGCGTCCCCCCCTCATTGACAATGATCCTTCATGGCGTGTGATGTCCAATTATCACATCGACAATAGGTGTGACTCGGTGGATAATAAGCACGACTATGCCCATGCTAGGGCATTCCTAGCTTGCATTACTACGGACAAAGTAATCTCTAAAGCTTTTATCTTTTGAATTCCATCTTCTTTCAATTCTTTCTCTTAACACCAACTCATGAATTAGGTGGACTGGGATCCATGGGCACAATGGAAATATGCCCTTGAAGAGCAATGCCACAGGTGTGTAGACATGACAGAGAAGTGGATCCTCCTAGAAGGTCCTATGGGTCACTACTGGTACCTCGGGGAGCGAGTTTAGCGCCAAGTAAAAGGCAACATCAATGCAGCTGCAGTTCCTATGGCGCCACCTGAGGGCATGAGACATGCCAACTCCTTGCAGGGGCGCGAATTGATCAAAGCTATACGAGGCAAGGATGCGATTGACTTCATAGTTCTGAATGGGAACTACAAGGGTTTCTGTAGGAGGTATCTGATGCCTCCTAGGGTCGTAGGAGTTCCGCCCGTAGGGGTAAGTATATACTCAACCCTATACATGCTTTGCAAGTGTTTCCTAGCTAACTGTGTGCAACTCTTTTCAGGGACGGCGAGCTCATGGTCACCATTCTACAGTGGGTTCGACCTCAAGCGTGTCAGGGGTGCACATGGATAGTGATGATGAGGGCATGGATAGGGACGCACTGCCCCCTTTGCCACGGCCTAGGTGGTCCATTGATCTATGCCAAGGAGGTGACATCGTGCCCATGACTATAGCACCTCCCATGATGGACGAGGTTCCTTAGATAGATCCTAGATATGAGACTGTAAGTTTCAAGGTTGACTTGATTCTCTTAATCCCCAACTATTCATTAGACACTTCTTACCCAATTTCTCTTTTCACAGACACCCGTCGGGTATTCACAAGAGTGGATCAATCTCAATGCCAGCTTGAGGAGGGACATGATGAGGATGAGCCTAAACCTATCAAGGCAAGAAGCATATAGAGCGGGCGAACACTCGCACCCAGTAAGAATAGCTCAAATCAAAACTTTTGAAAATCTTTGGTTTTCTCTTTTCTTTTTTTTTTTTTTTTTAAAAAAAAAAGTGGTACTCACACCATTTATTTTCTTGGAAACTTGCAGATTGATTCCTTCCCTCAGTACAACCCAGCCGCGGCTCCACCACCTCCTCCATCATCAGACGAAGCAGGGCCAAGCAAGAGAAGGAAACCACGAAGGAAGCGTTGAAGACACTTATTTTAAGTTTAGGAAACTCAATTTAAGCATCTAGAAACTCTTAACTTGTGAAATCCTTGTACTAAGCCTATGTGGGCATTTATGTTATCTTTCAAGTTCTTTCTTTTAAAACCAAGTTCATGTATTCCCCACCTTTGAATTATGATATCTATCTCTTGTTGGTTGAATTTCATGACTCTTGACTCAAGCATGAGTCAATTTGAGCTCAAAATGGTCAAAATTGGCCTTCCGGAGCATACGGGGGTCAAAAGTGGTCAAAACAGGGAATCGGGAAAAACGGCCTCGAGTGACCGGTTGGGCCCAACCAGTTGGACCGGTTGGCCTCAACCGGTCTCCCGAGCGCTTTTGCTGTTTACGCATTTTGCAACTTTTTGACGCTTTTTCAACTTCTAATCCTTCTAGGACTCAAATTTGAGCCTAAAGGCCTATAAAAACACCCCCCCACATGTTCATAAACCATTATTATTCATTCAACATCAATTCATGGAGACTTTTGATAGCTTTTTGACACTTTGCTTCAGCAACATTAGTAAGGAAGACAAAAGGGTTTTCAAGAGTTATGGCTTGGACGCGCTCTATTCCCTTGCCAAAGTCAAGGTAAATTGGACAATGCTCTATGCTTCTACATACTTTTGGGATCCTGAGCTTCATGTTTTCCGTTTCCATCGCAATGAAATTTGCCCCACCCATGAGGAATTTTGCGCGCTGTTCGGAGTGCAACCGTCAGGGCCCTTCATCCTTCCATACCTTCGACAAGGTTATGTTTCTTCTTTTGCTTCTCTTCTGGAAATCTCTACCCATGATGCTATGGCCTTCATAAAAGATAACATGGTAGATTTGAACAAGCTAGCAACGTCTTTCTTGCCCCTTGGGAGGTTATGTGGGCTGCCTTTGTCTCGACCGCGTCAGCATGCCTTAGCTTTCTGCTTAATTGGGAGGTTTCTCATCACCAATGGTACGTTGTTTGTACCAATTGAAATTTGTGAGCTTGTAACTCCTTTTTCTAAGTCCCGAAACATAATTCCAATGGTTCTAGCGGAAACCCTCAATGGCCTAGACAAGGTACAGGATCGGTTTGAGGCGAACTTTGAGGGCAGCCCCTTCCTTCTTCATATGTGGTTGTTAGAGAGGTTAAACCTCTTGCCACCTCCTAGTGTTGCAAACTATGGGCCTCAGCACTTCCGTCTGCGTGTTCTTGAATTCTTGCCAGATGCTTCTCCTGACGAATGGCTCGGCCTTTTGTACCACACCTCATGGCAATCTATCCGTTGGCACGTGCCTCACTGGAAGTGTGATGAAAAGGTGCTCCTGTGAACTGTGGGTTGTACACTTATCAAGTTGATGGGCTTGAAAGCGACTTCTTTTTACTGGCCATCTTGAATCCTTCGGCAATTTGGTGCAGTTCAAACAATTCCAAACAACCAAGTGAGTACCATTCAGACAAATTCAAGGCAAGTTCACCCCGTTCAACCTGTTTCTCAATCTCTGGTCAAATGGATGGAGGATAGATGGAATAGCTGGAACTCCGCTACCTTAGTACCAAACACTGGTGGACCTTATGAGCTTAGCAAGGAATACAAGAAGTGGTTATCTGAAGACATTGGCCACAAAGAAACAACAATGAGGGCTCAAGTAGCTGAGTTGATTGGGATTCCTTCACTGGGGAGTACAAAGAGGTCAAGGGAGGATGACACCAAAGTGAACAAGACTACTAAAGCAAAGAAGACTTCTCAGAGAGCAAAGAAATAGCAACCTTTTTGAATTTTAAGCATGTTAAGCACAATAATAGTCCTTCGAGACTTACAATTATTACAAATAAAACTATTATCAATTTCTCTAGTTTTGAATGAATTGCCATCAAACAATTAACTTTGATTTATGAATTGCTTTATACATTGCCATGCCCCTTGTTTCTTTTCTTTTTTCTCAATTGGACCGCACCCAAGGTAACTTTATGGGTTGCCTACGTATCTCCATCATGTTTGTAAATATTTTCTTCTTTTCTTTTCTTTTCTTTCTTTTTTCTTCTTTCTTTTCTTTCTTTCTCTTTTTTTTTTTTTTTCTTCTTTTTGAATGATGGAGAATCAGGCCCTCGTAGTTCATGCTTTTCTTTTGCTTAGGCCGCCCTTACGGGTTTTCAACCTATCAAGCTTTACACATGGTATCTCTTGAGTTGATCTAAATTGGCTGGTTGAGAGAACTCTATTCCATCCAAATCCATCAATCGAACTGCTCCTCCTGGCAATATCTCCTTTATAATGTAGGGACCACCCCAGTTAGGCCTGAACTTGCCCCTTGGATCAAAGATAGGCGCACGGATTTCTTTCAGCACTATGTCCCCATCTTTTAAGCCACGATCTTTGACGCGCTTATTGAAAGCTCTAGCTATTCTGCGCTGATAACCTTGAACATGGTATAGAGCATTTAAACGCCTTTCATCAAGCAGAACTAGCTTATCATATCTGTTTCTTACCCACTCTACTTCTGACAACTGATCTTCCGCCATTACCCTGAGAGAAGGGATTTCTAACTCGATTGGGAGAACTGCTTCCATGCCATAAACCAACGAGTACGGTGTAGCACCTGTGGAAGATCTGATTGAAGTGCGATAACCCCATAAGACGAGTGGCAACCTTTCTGACCAGTCATTGTACTTCTAGCCGACTTCTGTAGCATGTTCTTTACATTCTTGTTAGCTGCTTCAACTGCTCCATTTGTCTGCGGCCTATAAGGGGAAGACTTGTGAACTCGGATGCTGTACTTCTGTAAGATCTCTTCTACCTCGCCTCGGAAGTGTTGTCCATTATCTGATATGATCTCATGCAGGACCCCATATCGACAGATAATGTGGGTCTTAATGAAATGGGCCACTTGCTTTGACCCCAAGGTTTTGTAGGACTTTGCCTCTACCCACTTAGTGAAGTAATCTATTGCCACCAAGATAAACTCATGACTGTGAACCCCGGAAATTGGGCCCACGAGGGATTGAAAAGAAAGTGGGTTTGAAAAAGAAAAAGGAAAGGAGTCGCCACCTTATTTTTTAAAGGAAACAAGGAAAACCCTAAAAATCAGGTTGTTTTAGGAAAACAATTTGAATGACTCCATAAAAAAAGGAAAGGCAAAAACCAATCTTTTGAAAACCAAAGAAATCGGGGATTCGGAGGCTAAGTTATGACATGGGAAGGTTCTAGGCAAAGCCTATAGGCACCCATGTCACCCTTTCGGTCTCTCAGTTCATTTGGGCTAAATTAAAGTCTTTCCATACAAAAATCAGCAAGTATATCATCACAAGAATTGCATGCATATCATATATTTCATTCATCCATCCATGCATAATAAGAAAATAAAAACAGAAAATAAAGAAAAAGAAAACAAAACAAAAATAAACCTAGGATGCTTGGATCCTAGAACGGACTTGAGCCTCACGAAGAGCGCCTACGTACTATGCAACGAAATACATGGATCAAAGTCCACGTAGTTCGATTAGAACTAAGGTTAAATCCTAATACAAACCTATGGTAAAAACCCTAGGTTTCCTTATTTGATCAAAAGAGTTGAATATGATAGAAAGTTTGATTTTAGGAAAGAAATCCACAAAATGGAAACTTTAATAAAAACCAGAATTTGTTGGTTAAGGAAACCTCTAATTAAACCATAGGATCATATTAAAAATTAACCCTAAATAGGGAGAAGAGAATGAGTTAAGAAGAAAGGTGAATTGGGGCACCTTCACACCCACTTACCTGAGCGCAATTAGCTCCAAGCATTTAGCCATTTCAGACATAAGCAGCCCTATTTGCCATGGGACAAATACCACACCTATTTGCACCCTTACAAGTGCTCAAAACCATGCAAAAACACTAACATGAAAATCTGGACAGAATAGTATTATGACCTAAAATCATCCACTAAGCATGCCAATAGCAAAAACAGCGAACAATAATAAGTCTTAACATATTCCTAGAACCATATCATGCATAAAAACCCTAAAACATACTAACATGCATGCAAAACTATCATGTTTACTCCATATGAAAAACATATACAGCAAACACGAAGAAAAACCAAATAAAAAAGTCTACTTTATCATGCTATATGAAAACAAACACGAAACAATGACTCTAAAACCCTAAACTCACAAATATGCTTAAAAACATACAAAACATACTTTAATCATGCTAAAACCAAACTAAACAGAAATTAAATCATGCATATTAACTAACTAAAGCAATATAACATGATGAAAATCCTAACTCTAACATGCAATGACACTAATCCTAACACAAGGACAATAGGAGCACACGAATCATAACTATGCATTAAAAACCTAAAGGACAGCCCTAAAGCATGCTAAACAGTAGATAAAAAATAGATATTCCATGTATATTAACTAGCTAGAGTGTTAATACATGATAAAAAAGTCACCTTTAACATGCAATAAGCCTAACCCATATGAGAACCTAGTTTAAGCTTGAATAGAGAAGGAGAATACCATAGGAAGTGGCTCCCCTTGTGTTTGTAATTGTTCGTGGCTCCTCAGGTCTTTAGAGTGAATCAAACCAACACGAATCCTCCTCTTTGTCAAAGTGGTATCACAGCAAAGAGATCAAAACTCACTCAACTTTGAAAAGAAATAGAAAACAAAAAGAGAACAAGAGAAAAGAAAAAGTGATTCTCGTCACTTTGCAGCAGCAGCAACTTCAATCGCGTTTTTGGGTATGAAAACGTTGGATTTGGACAAAGCTTGTGAAATATAAAGTTGTAGAGAATTGAATTATCTTTCTAACAAGACCAATTTCATCAAATTCTGACTTCAGATGAAAAAGTTATGATTAAAATACGACTGCTGGTTTTCAGAAAATCTGCTGCTGAATTATGACGAATTTCACTCCCTCCAAACCCTCTTCTCCCCTCCCTTGTTTAAAGACATTAAGAGAGTATTTATAGCTGAAATCTGGAGTTTCCCTTTCCTTCCTGGACTAGGTTTTCTTGGAGAATAATCAAAAGGTATTTTATAATGATAAAAGACTTCTAATCTGAATAGGAAAAGGAAATTGTCTTTTATAAAAATTGGGAGACTGACCGCTAACACGCATGCACATGTATCGTATGTGCGTACACACACTCATCACATACGTACACGTGTTAGTGTCATGATAAAAATGGCTAATTTAATAAAATAATTTTCTTTTTATTTTAACCAAAAATCTCATGCTGTGATTCGCACTAATTCTTCAAGGATAATCCGTAAATAACCACACTAAACTCATCATCAGGGCCACGGGACTTAAGATGACAACCGGTACAAAATGATGACTAATGAAAGTCAATTTGAAAAGATTTGGTTGGTAATTGTGAGTCAATTAGAGCTAACCCAAGGAAGGGTCAATTAACCAACTTGAACTACATCGAGCCATTTTAATCCCGAGCCATTGACTTACCAAATTGAACCTAGAAATACCTCATATGCATCCATATGAACTCCAATTGACAATTTGGAGATCATTCCAAGGTCAAATGAAAAGTTTGGGACTTAAAAGACGATTATGCCCCTCAAGTCACAAAAGCTCTTATTATCCCTCAAGATCAACTCCAATTTGAACCAAAATTCATATCCATTGTCCTTGTGACTCTAGAAAACTAATGCAAGTGACTAGACTCAAAAACAAAACAAAAACATGCATGAAATGATGAGCCCTAGTAAGGTGGTGCAAAAATGGAGTGTGACAATGACCTTCCTTTGACTTCGGATGGATCTTTCCAATGATATCTATTCCCCAGGTTGAAAAGGGCCAAGGGGATGACATAGTATTCAAAGGCATTGATGGAAGGTGTTGAACATTGGCAAAGATTTAACAGTTATGACACTTCTTGACATGCAGATGACAATCTCTTTCCATGGTGGTCCAATAGTAACCGAGACGAGCAATCTTCTTAGCTAGCATATATCCATTCATGTGAGGTGCCCCTGCTCCTTCATGTACCTCTTCAATTATTCTTTGAGCTTCTTCGTCCGTCACACAGAGCAAGTGGATGCCATCGTAGGATCGTCTGTATAACTTTCCTCCACACATGATGTAGTGGGTAGCCAATCTTCTCAGCGTATGCCTGTCAACCTTCGAAGCTCCTTCAGGATATTCCCTTTTCTCTACGAATCTCTGGATGTCATAGAACCACGGACGCCCATCTGTTACTTGGCTATTCTGAACACTGCAACAGTATACCGGTTCTTTTCTTCTTTCAATCACGAGTGGATGAACATTTCCGCCTTCTGGGATTTCCACCATGGACGCGAGTGTAGCGAGAGCGTCAGCGAAGCGATTCTTTACCCTTGACAAGTAGTGGAACTCTATTTTGTTGAATTCTTTGGTGAGTGATTCTAGATAAGCATGATAGGGTAGCAACTTCTCGTCTCGAGTCTTCCATTTCCCTTTGATTTGGCAGATAATCAAGGCTGAGTCTCCGTATACTTCTAATTCTTCAACTCCCAACTCTAAGGCTGCTTCCAACCCTAGAATACAAGCTTCATATTCGGTGATGTTGTTGGTGGCCTCGAACCCTAACTTCATTGCCAGAGGGGTGTGGGTGTCATCGGGAGAAATCAGCAAGACTCCAATGCCGAAGCCCCTTTTATTTGCAGCCCCGTCGAAGTAGACTTTCCATGGCTTCTTTTCTATCTCTAATATGTCTTCGTCAGGGAACCCTTGTTCAATGCCATCTCCTTCTGAAACTGGATTTTCTGCTAAGTGTTCTGAAATGACTCTTCCTTTTATCGAGCTCTGTACCACATATTTGATATTGAATTTAGATAACAACATCAACCATCGCGCAATACGATAGGTCAACATTGGCTTTTCAAGCAGATATTTGAGTGGATCCATGCGACTAACGAGGAACACCTGGAAAGATAGCATGTAATGGCGGAGTTTTTGGGAGGCCCACACCAATGCCACGCAAGTCTTTTCCACAGCGTTGTAGTTCACCTCATAGTCTGTCATTTTCTTACTCAGATAGTAGATGGCATTCTCTTTCCTCGACTCTTCCAAGTATTGTGCAAGCATTGCCCCCATAGCGGTTTCTGTGACGGTTAAGTACAGCAACAGCGGCTCTCCTTCTCTAGGTGGAACCAGTATCGGTGGATTGCTTAAGTAGCGTTTGATGGCTTCAAAAGCTTTCTGGCATTCTTCGTTCCATTCCTTCGGCTTTCCTTTCTTTAGTAGCTTGAAGACGGGCTCACAAATGGTAGTGAGTTGAGCTATAAACCAGCTTATGTACTGCAATCTTCCTAGGAAACCTCGGATTTCCTTCTCATTTTTGGGCGGCGGCATCTCCAGAATGGCCTTGATCTTGCTTGGATCCACTTCGATTCCCCTCTGTGTTATCATGAAACCCAGCAGCTTTCCGGCAGTGACTCCAAAAGCACATTTCTGAGGGTTGAGGCGAAGTTTGTACTTTATGATTCGATCGAAGAACTTTCTGAGTACAGCTACATGTCCCTCCCTATCTTTTGACTTGACAATCATGTCGTCGACGTAAACCTCAACTTCTTTAGGTATCATGTCATGCAACAAAGTGGTAGCAGCTCTCTGATAAGTCACCCCTGCATTCTTTAACCCGAACGGCATTACTTTGTAACAATAGGTCCCCCACTGGGTGATGAAGGATGTTTTCTCCATATCTTCTGGTGCCATCTTGATCTGATTGTAGCCCGAGAAACCATCCATGAAAGAAAGAAGAGCGTGCCCTGTGGTACTATCGACTAACACGTCAATGTGTGGTAGTGGAAAGTCATCCTTAGGGCATGCCTTATTCAAATCACGAAAGTCTACACACATACGCACTCTGCCATCCTTTTTTGGAACTGGTACTATATTTGCAAGCCATTCAGGGTACTCCACAACCTTAAGGAACTTAGCTTCTATCTGCTTGATCACCTCTTCCTTTATCTTCAACGCCCACTCAGGCTTCATTCTCCTCAACTTCTGCTTAACAGGCTTCATGTCAGGATTGGTCGTAATGTGATGCTGCACTATGTCTGTGTCTACTCCAGGCATACCTTCATAAGACCAGGCGAACGCTTCAAGGTTTTCTCTCAACAACTCAACCAATTGTTCTTTTTCAGAAGGGGAAAGTGTTGTACCAATTTTAATTATTTTTGGCAATTCATTCGTCCCTAGATTAATTAATTCTAGTTCTTCTGTAATTGGTTGTGCTATCCCTTTATTCCTTTACTCAATGAGCTCGGGAGGGATATCAGCGTCTCTAGGGTCTATTTCCATGCCACACACATTAAGAGACAAAAAGGCGCGAAGACAATGAATATAATCTCTGCAAGAAAACAAAGAAAGTACCAATCACTAATTGAAGACTCTGAAACAACAAAACAACACTTACGACAACTCTAAATGACTCAACAAATGAAATACTTAAACAAAGACAGATTGTTTGCTGACTCAAGACTAAAAAGAAAACCTACATATCCTCTACTGGCTTAGACTCTTCTTTCTTTGGAATAAGAACAGGGGATCCTTCAGTGTACCAATTCTAAAGTGGCTCACTGACTGTCTGAATGCTGGAACTGGAACCTCTTCGCGATCTTCGATGGCTAGCACACATTCTGAAAACAATCGGCCCATAACCTCTGAATCCATGCTGTCTGCCCAATCCTCTTCTTCTCTGTCGCTATCTATTGCTGAATCCTCAACCATGGTTGCTGTGATCGGATACCACTCGGTCTCAAAGAAAATTTCAAACCCAGGGACTCTAGCTCTGAGGGACACCACATAAGTAGGTTCCGGAAAACCACAATATGGGAAATCTTCTCCTTCTTTTATAAAGCACCCATTCAAGGTTGGCTTGTAAGGCTTAAGCGGGTGAATAACAGTGCGCCCACGAGCTTTAGCGATCTCTTTCTCTTTTCTCAGTTGCGCTCGCTCCTTGTAATCTGCTTGTGTTGGCTTATATCCCAAGCCAAAGATATGCAAGGCTGATTGGTGCTTAATTGGCTCTGAAATTCCTCGGTGCCTTGGTCCCATTCCCATGCCAGGAAAGAAACCCATGATCTTCATGATTTCAGCAACATGCAAGTTCCCATGTGGCGAAAAGTCTAGTGGGATAAGTTCTCTACCTGCCGGTGCTGAGTTGATAACCTGCACATATTCAAACCCTGACAACGGCATATCTGAAGGATCGTGTTTGATCTCACAAATGGGGATTCTTGACATTTGACTAGCAGCGAGTTCATAGTCTCCTTGTAGGGTCACAATAGATCCTTTGTAGGGGAACTTAACTTTTTGGTGCAAAGATGATGGGATGGCCCCATTTGGGTGGATCCATGGTCGGCCTAGCAAGAGATTGAAACAGGCAGGAACATTAAGAACTTGGAATTCAACTTCAAACTCTGCCGGTTCTATGGTTAATGGTAAGGTCACCATACCAATTATCTCCCTTCTTGTGTTGTCATATGCTCTCACTGATTGCCCAGATGGCACAAAATCTGTAGGTCCCAACCCAAAAGATGTAGCAGTACGAAGTGGACACACATTCAAAGCAGAACCATTATCAATAAGGACAGTGGGAACCCGTTTCCCTAAGGTGTCAACAGTTATGTTCAAAGCTTGCATATGATCTCTTCTCCCTTTTGGCAGATCAGCTTCCATAAAGATTATGGTAGCTGCTTTCTCGATGGGGGTTATAAGACTCACCAATCCTTCCGGTGAAGTATCGATGGGTACTTGGACATGGTTCAAGATCTTGAGCATAGTTTGACGGTGCTTGAGAGAAGCCATAAGCAATCCCCATATGGTAATGTTGGCTTGAGTCTTTTTCAGTTGCTTTAGGACTTCATCCTCTTCATTGTAGATTTCAGGTCTTTGCCTCTTCTCTAGTGCTTCCACCGGATTTTCATTCTCGAGGTAGGATGGTTTGAAGTGACGACCGCCCCTAGTCAAGTGATCAACTTCTTCAGAGTCTGCCCATAGATCATTTATTTCATCGCTACCGGATTCCCCCATGATGTCTCCCCATTCAAGCATATCTACCTCTTGCATTAGAGACTTTTCTGTCGGCCGTTCTTCTTTCAAGGATTTTCCCCATCCAGTTGCATGGATTGGGGATTTCTCTGTTGGTTGCTCATCTTCCCATGGATTTCCCCATCCGGTTGCACGAACAGGAATGGTTGTTGTAGGCGGTGCAGTATAGAGAACATAGAAGTCAAACTTCCCAGATGGTTCCCCCAATAAACCCACTTCAGGGTCTCCGGCATCATACCTTTCCTTCAACTGTTGCTGAAACGACTTTCGAGGCTTACTCGGCTTCTTCAGCACTTCCTTCTCAACAACCTTTTCTTTCCCCATAGGCTTCTTCTCGGGATTTGCCCATTCTAGCATATCAATCTCTTGCATGTTTTCTTCATGTAGGGTGGGCAACAATATAGGCACTTCGCATGGACTTGGCTGCGGAACTATCAGAACCCTCTCATCAATCAAGTCTTGGACCACTTTCTTTAGCAAGGTGCAATCCTTGGTATCATGGCCAGATTTTCTATGGTATAGGCAAAATGATGGGTCAGGGACAAGTGAAAGTTGAGGTGGAAGGGGAGCGATAAGGCCTCTTTTCTTGCAATGGTGAAATACATTGGTGAGACTCATAGGCAAAGTGGTGTAATGGCGAATAGGTCGAGGTGAATCTTCTATTGCATTGACATTAGAAGTAGGGGATGGATTGTGGGATGGCAAAGGATTTTGAGTGACATTGGGACGGTTAGGAGGAGTAGGTGGGCCTATGATCTTTTTGTCAATGAGGTCTTGTATTTCATGTCTGAGGCGGACAACGGTCTGTTCTATGGCCTTTGGATTGATGGAAATGGCAGTACTCATTTTCGTTGTACCACCTAGGCAATGGATTTGGTGGAGGTATTGGGTCTAGAGGTTTGAGGATGCCCCTTGCTTTCAATCTTTCATAAACCTTGTCTAGCGGTGCATACAAGTCAGAGAACTGACGAGGAGTAGAATTATTGCCAATGTTCCATGGCTGTTGTGGAGCGATTGCATTCACTTCAGCGGGTGCCTTTCCATTGTTCCCTATCCGACGAAACCTTGAAGGATCTTCAACTTTAAGGGTGCCATCAGTTATGGCATCCTCCACTTGTGTCCCAGAGCTAATCAGAGCTTTGAAAGTGGGGAAGTGATGAGCGAACAAGTGCTTGTGATATATAGGCAATAGGTTCTTGACTACCATTCGTATCTATTCTTCTTCATTAGGCCTATCAAACATCTTAGAAGCTTTCTTCCTCCACCTAGTGATGTAGGAAGAGAAAGATTCATTTGCCGCCTGTTTGGTAGTCTCCAAGTCTCTCCTTGTCACATCAACTTCCGTGTTGTACTTGTAGTGATCGGTGAATTCCCTGCACATGTCTTCCCATGTTCTAGTCTTCGACTCATCTAAACTCAGAAACCAATGTAGCGAAGAGGTGCTAAGTGATTCATGGAACAATTGGGCCATTAACTCCTCGGAAGCACCACGAGGTTGCATTGCTCGGACATACATTTTCAAATGAGTCTTAGGGTAACCCGTTCCATCAAACTTCTGTAACTCTGGCATTTTGAATGAAGTCGGCAATCTCGCTTGAGGGAAGAGAGAAAGAGTGTGGATATCCACAAAATCATCTGCACGACGAATACCCTTTAAAGTCTTCTCCAAAGCCAACATCCTTGCAGCCATCATCTTTTGGTCATCACTCATAGGAGGATTTTCAGTGGTAGAGATGAAAGTGGATGATTGGGTGTAAATGGGGATGTTTTGTAGTGGAGGTTGAGTATGTGGAGGTGGTGGATTTTGAGGTGATGATTGAGTATGTGGAGGTGGTGGATTTTGGGCTTGGCCTCCAGCTTGGGCAGATGGATTGGATTAATTTTGGACAATGGGGACTTGAGTGTCGGGTATGGCCTGATCTGTAGGAATGTTGTGGATGAGGACAGGGGTTCGGTTGTTGATCTCTTGTGCCATTCTTATCGCGGTTTCAGATTCTACTGACACCTCTTCCAACTTCCCAAGTATATCATTCAATAGCCTCTCAATTCTCCGTGGATCCGCGGGAGTCCCAGAAACAGATGTCCCCTCAGGTGTAGCCGGGTTATTCAATGCAAAAGTCTCATCCATGGTGAGGTCTTGTTCAGTACTTCCTCTGATCAAACGGCCTGAAGAGTCACGGGTCCAAGCCAGCACTCTATTACAACCAAATGACCCATACTTAGTTACAAAGTGACACAAAGCGCCTTTAGTCTCCACAATTGATTTAAACGGGTGGGTAATGGTCCAATAACATTCCTTTAGTTGGGCCACTTATCCTTAAGAGCCCAATGGGCTTTAAGTAAAGAAGGTCATACTAAAGGGATGTAGGTCAATTGATTTTAAAGTCATGTTACCCTTAAAATTAACCCCCCACATAGCATTCATTCATATCTCCAACCGCATTCAAGAGCAAGAAACTGGATCACTGTATCGAGGGCTTTGTATCATCTTCTCAAAGGACCATGACATGAATTGCATTGTCATTCATTCCATTCACATTCATTCCCACAACACACATTCATGCCACACATACATTCATTCCATACACACATACATTCAAACACACATCCACTCTGTACCTGCATTCATTCCACAAGCATGGTGACTTTAAACTAGGCGGGTCCTTGTGTCCTAGACAGTCCACTATATGCACTAAAAAGGGTAGGATAGGGTCCCCTACTTGCTTGAATCAACCATATACCTATCACGTGTGGCATAAGGGATGCCGCGTGAGTCAAGTGGTACGTGTTGATCCATTTAATATACCCAAGGGTAAAACCCAAGGATACATGGCAAGAGGAGTTGATAGCTTCGCAAACATGACACCCGAAAACGAGGGGAACCGGGGTCAAGGCTAGGCCAATCAGAAAAGGTAAGGATACATCGACCTATCATTCAAATGCAATTGCGCACATAATGCAATAAAGTAAACACACATTCAAGCGTATGCAAGTGATTGATTTTAATTTAAGCAATTAAATTAGCCCATATAAATTCAGAGACCCATTTTTGGGGCGATGTGGGTGCCTATAGGATGTTTCCTAGAACCTTCCCACATCGTAACTTAGTCTCCGAATCCTCTCTTGTTTTGATAGACCTACTTTTCCTTGATCGGAGTCATGTGTTTGGTTTTCAAAGGTTTTCTTTAAAACTATTTTCATGGTTTTCCTCTTTTCCTAAAAATGAGGTGGCGACTCCTTATTTCTTTTGTTTTTGTGAACCTTTTAAAAACCAGATTTTTATTAATTTAAATCTCTACAAGTCTTTTTAAAAGAAGGGTTCCTTCCTCTTCTCCGGATCGAAACCCGTGGTTCACATCGGAGACTAAGTTACAATGTGGGAAGGTTCTAGGAAACATCCTATAGGCACCCACATCGCCCCAAAATGGGTCTCTGAATTTATATGGGCTATTTCAATCACTTCCTAACTAGTCACCATGCATATGCAAAGAATCACCAATTAATCACCCTATGTATTTTACTGACACCTCTTCCAACTTCCCAAGTATATCATTCAATAGCCTCTCAATTCTCCATGGATCCGCGGGAGTCCCAGAAACAGATGTCCCCTCAGGTGTAGCCAGGTTATTCAATGCAAAAGTCTCATCCATGGTGAGGTCTTGTTCAGTACTTCCTTTGATCAAACGGCCTGAAGAGTCATGGGTCCAAGCCAGCACTCTATTACAACCAAATAACCCATACTTAGTTACAAAGTGACACAAAGCGCCTTTAGTCTCCACAATTGATTTAAACGGGTGGGTAATGGTCCAATAACATTCCTTTAGTTGGGCCACTTATCCTTAAGAGCCCAATGGGCTTTAAGTAAAGAAGGTCATACTAAAGGGATGTAGGTCAATTGATTTTAAAGTCATGTTACCCTTAAAATTAACCCCCCACATAGCATTCATTTATATCTCCAACCGCATTCAAGAGCAAGAAACCGGATCACTGTATCGAGGGCTTTGTATCATCTTCTCAAAGGACCATGACATGAATTGCATTGTCATTCATTCCATTCACATTCATTCCCACAACACACATTCATGCCACACATACATTCATTCCATACACACATACATTCAAACACACATCCACTCTGTACCTGCATTCATTCCACAAGCATGGTGACTTTAAACTAGGCGGGTCCTTGTGTCCTAGACAGTCCACTATATGCACTAAAAAGGGTAGGATAGGGTCCCCTACTTGCTTGAATCAACCATATACCTATCACGTGTGGCATGAGGGATGCCGCGTGAGTCAAGTGGTACGTGTTGATCCATTTAATATACCCAAGGGTAAAACCCAAGGAAACGTGGCAAGAGGAGTTGATAGCTTCGCAAACATGACATCCGAAAACGAGGGGAACCGGGGTCAAGGCTAGGCCAATCAGAAAAGGCAAGGATACATCGACCTATCATTCAAATGCAATTGCGCACACAATGCAATAAAGTAAACACACATTCAAGCGTATGCAAGTGATTGATTTTAATTTAAGCAATTAAATTAGCCCATATAAATTCCTTGAGTCTAGTCCACTAATCCCCAGTGGAGTCGCCAGACTGTGAACCACGGGTTTCGATCCGGAGAAGAGGAAGGAACCCTTCTTTTAAAAAGACTTGTAGAGATTTAAATTAATAAAAATCTGGTTTTTAAAAGGTTCACAAAAACAAAACAAATAAGGAGTCGCCACCTCATTTTTAGGAAAAGAGGAAAACCATGAAAATAGTTTTAAAGAAAACCTTTGAAAACCAAACACATGACTCCGATTAAGGAAAAGCAGGTCTATCAAAACAAGAGAGGATTCGGAGACTAAGTTACGATGTGGGAAGGTTCTAGGAAACATCCTATAGGCACCCATATCGCCCCAAAAATGGGTCTCTGAATTTATATGGGCTATTTCAATCACTTCCTAATTAGTCACCATGCATATGCAAAGAATAACCCATAAATAATCCACATTCATCCATGAACATCCATAAAGCAGTAAACATCCATAAAGCATGTAAACATCCATGAACAGATATGAGAGATATGGAAAGCAGTAGAGAGATAGAGAGAATGAACAAACAAATCCATCCTATCCACTAGCAAATATGTGATGGATAAATGAGCAAGCAAACAAATCCATCCTATCCACTAACAAATATGTGATGGATAAATGTATAAGCATGGGTCCATCCTATCCACTAGCATATATGTGATGGACAAATGGGTAGAAAGAAAGAGAAAGAAAGAAAAAGAAAACCTAGGATACTTAGTATCCTAGGGCGGACTTGAACATCAAATGAGCGCCTACGTACCTTACATACAAAGACGTAAGGATCAAAGTTCACGTAGTTCGATTGAGAAGGGGTTACTCCCTTTACAATGAACTATAAACCCTAAGTTTCCATTAAAAGAAAAGAAGAGTTTTAAAAGAAGAAAGATTTCCAAAAAAGGAATTTGAGAAAAGATAGAAGTTGAAAAGAGATAGAACTCTTATCCAAAAAGAAGTTTGAGAAAAGTAGAATTCTAAAAGAGATAGAACTCTAATTAAAAAAGGATTTTAATGAAAGTAGAATTCTAAAAGAGATAGAACTCTAGTTCAAAAAGGATTTTAAGAAAAGTAGAATTCTAAAAGAGATAGAACTCTAGTTCAAAAAGGATTTTAAGAAAAGTAGAATTCTAAAAGAGATAGAACTCTAGATAAAACAGAATTTTAATGAAAGTAGAGTTCTAAAAGAGATAGAACTCTAATTCAAAAAGGATTTTAAGAAAACATGGAAACTCAAGAATTATAGTCCAAAGTAAAGAGAATAACCCAAAGGAGGGAGAAGAGAACAATTCATACACAACTTACCATGAACCACTTACCATATGCAAATTATCCTGAAACATCGAGAAAACACCAATTAATCACCCCATGTATTCTATAGGGCAATTATTAAGCTCAAATCCACCATATTCATGCTCAAATAATCATTAGAAGACCTAATTCAAATCTGGACAGAATACTAAATATGCATATAATGACCTCACACTCATGCAAATCATCCCGAAACATCGAGAAATCACCAATTAATCACCCTATGTATTCTATAAGGCAATTATTAAGCTCAAATCATTCATATTCATGCTCAAACCATCATTAGAAGACCTAAATCAAATCTGGACAGAATACTAAACATGCATATAATGACCCTAAACTCATGCAAATAACAAAAATCAAAAGAAAAACAATATCCTATATGCTCCTATATGCTCTAAACACCCTAACATGCACAAAAACTATCAAAAACATGTTAAATAGGCGTTTCCGTGATGAAAATATCATATGACAATCCTAAACATGAAAAGGAAATCTAACATGATGCCTTAGGTAAGTATTTTATGTAAGAATGTAAAATAATCATCCTTACGGCGAGTTTTCTTAAGTAAAACTATCCGGAGATAATTTTACGTAGAAATCACTTCGTATGAATGGTTTCTTCACATATCCTACGTAAAATATATACCTAAGAATGCAATGAAACTCACAGCGCACTTAAACACACTCTAGAAAGCATCCATGCACAGCCTCACCCTCTAAGGACGATAATTATCCTCGAAAAGAATAATCATCCATACACCTATGAAGACGAGGCTTACACAGCAAGTGTCCTATACAAAAGATGCTTAAAATCATGCATATAATTGAACCATGAAGAGAAAACGGCCTAAACACATCAACTGATTTTTCATGCAAAACGTACCTCTATCCTTAAGGGAGAAACTATCCTACCAGCAAACAATTCGCAATCCTATTCCACTAACATGCATTCTCATCATATTTGAATCATATACACTCTAAAATATAGAGTATATATGATTCCTAAATCCATTCTAAGCCATAACCATGCAGAGAATGGAATAGAAGAAGAAGGAATCACAAAAAGATGCAAGGGAGACTTACAATGAAGCAAGGGTCTTCGCTGCGTTCTTCCTTCTCTTTGGCTTGGTTCCCTTCTAGTTCTCCTTTGAAATTGCAGTAGAAAGCCTCCTTCAAGTGATATGAGTGTGTGCAAACTCGTGGTCCCCCTCTCTCTTATGAATATGAAGTGTCAAAATAAGCCAAAAGTCATTAATGCTGATGAATGAGCCTCTATTTATAACCAACCAACCATATGAACCAATGGTTGGGATTAATTCACCATAAAATCAATCTAGGGCTGTAATTAAATCCCATGAATGTTAAACAACTCAAAACCACCTCCCAATAGGCTTAGAAGTCCTTTAGAAGGCAAAAAATCGGAGTAGTAGAGTCCCATTTCATCAAAAACTCAAAAAGAGAAAATTCAGGACGAAGGGCTCGGGTGACCGGTTGGGTAAACCGGTTGGACCGGTTGGCCCAACCGGTTGGACCGGTTGGGTGAACCGGTCACCCGAGAGTGAACTCAGGTTTCCTCGGTTTTGAGGATTCCTGACTTGGTTTGGACTCCTAACTTCAAACGGACTTAAATTCTTCATTTTAACTCCGATTTGAGTGATTCAAAAGCCAAAATTTCAAGGATTCAATGTAGAATAAGCCTAGAATATTCTTGAATCAAGAATCCCTAACCACGCTCAGGTGGCTGGGTTTTCATGAGGCGATTACCCGAAAAAATGTCAATTAAACATAGGGTAATGTGGTGAACCAATCCCAAACCTATCAATAAATTAAATTAGCACTTCAATTAGACTCATTTCATCATTCTAAGGTCAATGGAACTCTCTGGAACAAATTTGGAAGTCAATTGGAAAATATACGAAGTAAAAGACGAAATTGCCCTTCAAGTCGCAAAAGTTCTAATTAACTATCCAAACCTATCTGGAATTGAACCAAATTTGACACACATATCTAAAATGATCCTAGAAACTAAATGCAAGTGATGGGACTCAACAAAGAGACAAAAATATGCATGCAATGATGACCTACTCTCCTAGGGCTTAAAAGGGCAAAATTGTCCTTTAAGACTTAGGGACTCCTACATGTTTCTAAACCTACCCAAATGCTATCATGATCTCATGGGGGGTGAAATGGGGTGTCTACACAATCCATGGTAGAAATCATAACAATTGCATGCAATAATGCTAACCTAAGAGAAAAACACTAATTTTAGCCTTAAAAGTTAGAACATACCTTAGGAAAGCCTTCCTTGCTACTGTAGAGATTCTCTCTTGCTCTTATGGATGACTTGAGTCAATGTTTTTCAAGGCTATAGCAGGTCCTTTAGCTCTCCTTCAAGTCTCTCTCTCTTACTCTCTCTCACAAACTCAATTTTAATGCATAAAGTGGCTCCCAATTGCCTCTCCTAGTGCTGAAGCATAGGGGGTATTTATATAGTTCACTTAGGACAAACCAATGGTTAGGATTAAAACCCTAAAAATTAATCTAAGGGCTATTAGAGACCCCCTTAGGGCTTAAGTAACTCAAGAGTTACCAAAAATTAGAAGGAAACTCGTCACAAAGAGTCCAAATACGTCAAAATAGGTAAGAGTCCGCTTCAGCAACAAAATAGGACCAAAATAGGAGAGTGGCCTCGGTTGACCACCAGGGCCTGGGCGGCTAGCCACCTGGGCCCAGGCGGCTAGCCGCCCTGGGCTAGGTGGTCACCCGAGCCCACTCCGGATTCTTGCCTATTTTTGACTCCCAATCCTTCTAGAAGTGTTTCAAGGGTCAAATTAAGTTCGATTTTGATGAAACAAAAGCCAAAATGACCGTGTTTCGATGAGGAATACATTTTTGAACATTTTAGGGTGAAAACCACTAACCATGGGGGCATGGTTAGGTTTGACAAAGGTGGTTAACCGCTATGCTCTACCTTTGCTAAGCATAAGTATGCACATAGGATCAAACCAAATGCGTTCCATATCAAAATTAAACCTTATAAAACACTTTTGGGGATAAAATGATGACTAATTAAAGTCAATTTGAAAAGATTTGGTTGGTAATTGTGAGTCAATTAGAGCTAACCCAAAGAAGGGTCAATTAACCAACTTGAACTACGTCGAGCCATTTTAATCCTGAGCCATTGATTCATCAAATTGAACCTAAAAAAACCTCATATACACCACTATGAACTCCAATTGAAAATTTGGAGATCATTTCAAGATCAAATGAAAAGTTGTGACCTAAAAGACAATTATGCCCCTTAAGTCACAAAAGCTCTTATTATCCCTCAAGATCAACTCCAAATTGAACCAAAATTCATATCCATTGTCCTTGTGACCCTAAAAACCTAATGCAAGTGACCAGACTCAAAGACAAAACAAAAACATGCATGAAATGATGAGCCCTAGTAAGGTGGTGCAAAAATGGGGTGTGACAATGGGAAAGTGAGGATGTGTGTCAATTTTTGAGATCTCAATGCCGCGAGCCCTAAGGATGACTTTCCTTTACCCCATATCGATGTGTTGGTGGATAGTACAGTGGGACATGCACTCTTCTCCTTCATAGACGGATTCTCCGAGTATAATCAGATAAAGATGGCACCTCAAGATGTGGAGAAAACAGCTTTTATCACGCAATGGGGAATGTACTGTTACAAGGTAATGCCTTTTGGCTTGAGAAATGCTGGGGCTACTTACCAAAGAGTAGCTACGACCTTATTGCATGATATGATCCATAAGGAAGTCAAGGTTTTTGTCGATGATATGATCGTGAAGTCCGTGGATAGGGAAGGGCATTTCAAGGCACTAGAGAAATTCCTAGAGCGAGCAAATAAGTACAACCTCCGTTTAAACCCTCAAAAGTACGCTTTTGGTGTCACCGCAGGCAAGCTATTAGGGTTTATGATCACTCAGAGGGGAATTAAAGTTGACCTAGGGAAGATAAAAGCCATTGTGGAGATGGAGCCTCCTAGCATCGAGAAGCAGATCTGGGGTTTTCTGGGAAGAGTTCAATACATAAGCCGATTCATTGCCAACTTGACCATGGTTTGTGAACTAATCTTCAAGTTGCTTAAGAAAGGTGTGCCAAAAGTATGGAACGAAGAATGCCAAGAGGCCTTTGAGACCATTAAGAGATACTTGAGCAATCCTCTAATCTTAGTTCCCCCACAGCAAGGTGCACCGCTTTTGTTATACTTAACGGTCACCGAAACCGTGACGGGAGTTATGTTAGCTCAATATCTTGAAGGGTCGACAAAGGAAAATGCCATTTATTACTTAAGCAAGAAAATGACAGACTATGAAGTGAAGTATAACGCAATCGAAAAGGTTTGTGTGGCACTAATATGGGCAACGCAGAAACTCCGACACTACATGATGTCCTTCGAAGTATTTGTAATAAGTTGCATGGATCCATTGAAATACTTAATAGAGAGGACAGTATTGTCGTACAGAACTGCTCGATGGTCAATTCTCCTCAACGAATTCGACATCAAGTATGTGAATCAGAAGTCTATCAAGGGAAGCGTTATTGCAAATTACCTAGCTAGCTATCCTGTATCGTCATCCGCTCCGTTCAATGATTAGTTCCCAGACGAGGACGTGCTAGAGATTGGGAGAAAAACTTGGAGAGTATACTTCGATGGGGCAGCCAATAAGAAGGGTTATGTTATAGGAGTTCTGTTGGTTTCACCAGAAGAGGCATTTACACCGTTGGCAGTCAAGTTGGGGTTTGAAGCTACCAACAACATTGTTGAGTATGAAGCTTACATCCTGGCATTAGAAGCTGCACTTGAATTGGGGATCAAAGAATTGGAAGTGTTCGGGGACTCGGCACTAATCATTTGTTAGATAAAAGGGGAATGGAAAACTCGGGATGAGAAGTTGTTGCCATACCATGCCTATCTAGAAGCTCTAACCAAGGAGTTCTCAGAGATAGAGTTCAATTACCTGTCAAGAAACAAGAACCAGTTCACCGATGCCTTGGCAACCCTAGCATCCATGGTAGAGATACCCGAAGGAGGAAATGTAAAGTCATTGGTGATAGAATGCCAAGACAAGCCTGTGTACTGTTGCGTAATCCGAGGAGGAGAAGTGAATGACAGCAATCTGTGGTTCCACGACATAAAGAGGTTCATTAAAGAAAGAGAATACCCAAAAAGAGCATCTCGTATTGATAGAAAGACCTTAAGACGGTTGGCAAGTCACTATGTACTTTGTGGAGGAAAGCTATATCAGAGATCATACGATGGGATCCACCTGTTGTGTGTCACCGAGGAAGAAGCCGAGCATCTAATCAGAGAAATCTATGAAGGAACAGGGGCTCCGCACATGAATGGTTATATGTTAGCTAAGAAAATCATAGGGCTAGGCTATTATTGGTCTACTATGGAAAGATATTGCCACGCACATGTTAAGAAGTGCCATAAGTGCCAACTGTTTGCCAGCGGACAATATTTGCCTTCTATGCCATTAACAAGTATGTCATCACTATGGCTGTTTGCAGTATGGGGGATAGATATCATCGGACAGATCAAGCCAAAGGCGTCAAATGGGCATGAATACATCCTGGTTGCTGTTGATTATTTCACTAAATGGGTAGAGGCAGCATCTTTCAAGACCTTGAATTCCAAGAAGGTAGCGCAGTTCATACAGCACAACATCATCTATCGATATGGGGTACCACATGAAGTTATATCAAATAATGGACAGCATTTTCAGAAAGAAACCCATGAGCTCTTACAGAGATACAACATAGTTCACCATCTGTCATCACCATACCGTCCTCAGACTAATGGAGCAGTGGAAGCAGCTAACATCAATATCAAGAAGATACTACAGAAGACTGCAGACTTGTACACAGACTGGCATGAGAAGTTACCGTTGGCTTTATGGGGTGACAGAATGTCAGTAAGGTCATCAACAGGGGCTACCCCTTACTCTCTAGTCTACGGAATAGAGGCCGTATTACCAGTTGAATTAGAAGTTCCTTCGCTAAGGGTTATCGTGGAGAGTCATATAACAGAAGTGAACTGGGTTAAGAATTGTTATGATGAGTTAGCCTTGTTAGATGAAAGACAGTTAAGGGCGCTGTATCATGTGCAGGGGTATCAACGGAGAGTTGCCAGAGTGTTCAACAAGCATGACAAAGATCGAGGTCTAAAGAAGGGGGATGTAGTGTTGAAAGAAATCAGAGTTCCAGTGTTCGACCCGCAGGGAAAATTCAAACCAAGTTGGGGTGGACCATACATTATCAAAGAGATATTGCCAGCAGGAGCTGTTCGCCTCATGGATTTAGATGTAATTGAGTTCACTCGTCCAACTAATTTAGATCAATAGAAAAAAAATTATGTTTGAGGCCTGCTAGGTTGAAAACCCGTAAAGGCAGCCTAAGCAAAAGTTAAGGCATAAGAACTACGTAAGACCTGATTCTCCATACAAAAAAAAAAAAAAAAAAAAAAAAAAAAGAGAGAGAAATGGAGATACGTAGGCAACCCATAAAGTTACCTTGGGTGCGGTCTAAATCAAACAACAAAATCCCAAATTTATTGGTATTAAGTAAAAGAACTATAAATATGCCATAAATATCCTATTCTATTGAGTCTTCAATCTCTCTTGGGTTTCTTTGCAGCCCGTTTCTCAGCTTTCTTTGTTTCTCTCTCGAGTCTTCTTTTCTTCCTCAAGTCATGTTCATAAACTGCTGTCATTGCTTCCATAATATCTTCTTTGCAAGGCCCAAGTGTAGTGTCCTTGATAAGTCCAAAAATCCGTTCTCTTCGGATAATCTCTCTTTCGCCCAAATTATTCTTCAACCACTCCTTGTACTCGAGGCTCATCATATATGGACCATCAGTATTTGTAACTTGGGTTAGTGTCAGCTTGCTAGGCCATCGATCCTTTGCCCAAGTCACCACAAAAAGACCCGCAGGCACCATAGGATAGTCACCTTTCAAAGAAGTGGGTATGGTTTGCATGACACCCATATGACGAAAAACCCTTGAAGGCCAATAAAAGGAAGTAGACCTCAATCCTATGAGTCTCACCATGGAACATCCAGAAGTACGCAGAAGCACCTGTTCACTGCAGCCCCATATGAAGACAAACCACTTAATATTCCTCCATGAAAGAGTTTGGAAGTAACCTAGCCAATCCCTCAATGAAAATTGCCCAGGTAGTTCAATGCGGCGAAGACAGTAATGCTGGGGCTTGTATAGTGTAATGACAGTGGGTGACAAGAATTTCAGTCCTTCAAGCAACCACATTTGCAATAGAATGGGGCTACCTCCTAAGAGAATTTTTGGGTCCTCATGGACTTTTTAGCCATTTACAATCTTTATTTCATTTTCCATGAAAAATGGCCAAAAAGTGTACTTAAATGACAAATTTTGGAAACAAATTCTTCTACAAAGTTGTCTAGAATGATGTTTTCTAGTAGACTACATAATTAGTTTTCATAAATTTTTTTTTTATACTTTTCATAAAACTTAAAAAATATAAATTAAGTCGAGGGCTTAGAGTATTTTATGTGGTGGCAATAGCCTGGCCCTTTTTTTTATATATATATTTATTACTTTATGTCTTTATTTGTTGATTTTTCAAAATTTTCAACAAAAGAATACTAACTTAGCTGACACATATACCAAGCTAGGAATCTAAGTGAGCCGAGCTTGAATAACTTAACTGAATTACCCACCAGAGTCCGAATCCAACCTAAGGTTAGCTATCTCTAGATTAGGCAATTGTAACCCAAAGTCGCAAACCTGCTGAAACCCACCCGAATTAAATGGGTTTGAGTAATAATTTTTATTAGGGGCATGAGGCCACAGGTCCTGTTTTGCATACTTCTACGGGCTCAAGTCCCCCTTAAAAAAATACTTAAGCCTCAAGTCCACAATTAGACGATTAGACAAAAATGCCCCTTTCCCCAGCTATAAACAATTTCCATTTGAAATTGTTAAAACATAAAAATCCCATAAAAACCGGAGATATGCTCCTCACAAAATTTGCCATTTTCCAAGTCCTTAAATCACGAACTGAATATAAGGCAAACAAACGTTTCTTCGAGTACATCGTGGTTCAACTTTGTGGCTCAAGAGTGTATTAAAAACAGTTACACTTAGGTTTGAAAAATTATAATTAATTTTTTAAACTTTTTTTTGGGTGTAACTATTTCAAATAACTTTGAAATTCAATAAAGTTCACAAAACTTACATATACTTTGTTTAATTGTTTTAATTTAAAAAATCTTAAATCTGAAATGTATTTTATTGTTTAAGGAAACATTATTTTTTGGGTTATTGAAAACAGTTACACTTGGGTTTGGAAAAATGTAGTAAAATGGGGGGTTTTTTTTTTGGTGTAACTATTTTAAATAACTTAGAAATTCAAAAAAGTACACAAAAGTCACATGTAATTTGTGTAACAATAATTACATCATTTCATGTAAACCAAAGATTATTGGTGGAAATCAAGTAATCTCGTGCGTTAAAAATAGGAAGAAAAAAAAATCAAAAGAAATCGTCATATACCATATCCGAATATGGTATCAAATTTACAAAAATCAAGTGATTTCATGCGTTAAAAATGGAATAAAATAAAAATAAATCGCCATGATTATACCATATCCGAATGTGGTATCAAATTTGAAAAATCAAATAATCTCATGCATTAAAAATTGAAAAAAATAAAAAATTCAAATTGCGACAGCTATACCTTATCTGAATGTGGTACCAAATCTATTATGAGGATAAAATAGCCATTGACTAAAAAACGAAAGTAATATTTCATTCAATTTTATACCGTTTATTCAATTAATGGACTTGAAGCAAAACAAGTTTTCCTTGAAAACTTATCCTCTCATAAGTCTTTTAAAATGTACTTCTCCCAAATTTTTCCATTTTACCCTATTCACCCCACTTTCGATTCCGAGTGTTTGTATTCCTTGGCTTCCTATTTATAATCAATTTAATGACAAAATTGCACTCTTGCAAGTATCATGATTGTTTGCTATTTGACCAAGTCATTTCTCTCCCATGCAGGCCTGGCGCCCCGTGCACCTGGCTAGTTATAGAAGGACAACTATGACATCCTTTATGGCTTCAGGTAGTTAATCCCTCTGAGATTGCATCATTGAACTCCTCCAAGTTTTGCCTCAACCTTCTCTTTGACTCGTAAATAACAAGCCATATAAGCCCGTTAATAGTAGCTTTCAATTTAATGCTACCAATCATGAAAAGGGATCGAAACGAATTATTTCTGAAGGTGCTCTCAGCCGTAGAACCTAAATCTAGTGAAACACATCAAAGAATCTTTTCCATCAAGTAACATTTAAGTACTTGCATTGTTTAGGAAAACATAGCGCATCACTGAGCAAAGTGACACTGCCAACACCTGTAATGGTGATAGCACCTTCAGAATCATAGCCATTTCCAATTCACTATTAAATATTTGCACATCAATATATATATATATATATATATTTTAAAAAATCCTATTAAATATTTTCACATCAATATATAGGTTTTAATATTCCAATTTTACCCTTAATTGTACAAAACATCAGAAAAAGATAAAATAACATGAGAAAAGGTATTTTTGGAAATCCAAATAGGAAAAATCTTTGACATTTTAAATGAGATAATCATAATCATTTTAGGAAAAAAACAAAAAAACAAAAAAACAAAAAGACCACTCAAATAATAAAGGGGAGAACATGAAATTTCACTTGAATCCCGGCCGCCTTACCTGAAAAATATGAAATTTCTGTAAAACAATAATTTATCGGAAAGCGACCGGAACCAAATTTTTTGTTAGCATTTATTAAGGCTGTCTTTATGGGAAAGAAACCGAAGCCATACTTTTTTGTTAGAATTTATTAAGGTTGTGTACCCTTTGTTTTCATAGTGACATAAAGTGAAAAAACGTTTGGGCATTTGTCCAGAAAAATCCTATAGTTTACCAAAAACCTAAAACTCCACCCAATTTTTTTATAATGTTCAACTAAAACAACAAGAAGCATTTCGGACAACTATACCCCTATTCTCTGGTTACATCTTATTTGGGATGCGTTTTTATGGAGGGTTTGATGCCCGAGAAAGGGGTTTGATTCCCGCTACCCTCACATTCCCACTTAAAACCCCAAAATCATTCCCATATCCATTGTGGGTTTCATTCCCCACTCCTGGGCATCCCATTTACAATAAATCAATATACCCACTGTGCCCCTCTACCTTACTCGCAACATTTTTTTTTGTTTTTTTGTTTTTTGTTTTTGTGTGTAACTATTTTAAATAACTTAAAAATTCAAAAAAGTACACAAAAGTTGCATGTAATTTGTGTAACAATAATTACATCATTTCATGTAAACCGGAGATTATTGGTGGAAATCAAGTAATCTCGTGCGTTAAAAATAGAAAGAAAAAAAATCAAAAGAAATCGTCATATACCATATCCAAATATGGTATCAAATCTACAAAAATCAAGTGATTTCATGAGTTAAAAATGGAATAAAATAAAATGAAATTGCCATAATTATACTATATCCGAATGTGGTATCAAATTTGCGAAAATTAAGTAATCTCATGCGTTTAAAATTGAAGAAAATAAAAAATTCAAATTGCGATAGTTATACCATATCCGAATATGGTACTAAATCTATTATGAGGATAAAATATCCATTGATTAAAAATCGAAAGTGATATTTCATTCAATTTTATACCGTTTATTCAGTTTATGGACTTGAAGCAAAACAAATTTTTTTGAAAACTTATCCCCTCATAAGTCTTTTAAAATATACTTCTCCCTGATTTCCCCATTTTACCCTATTCACCCCACTTTCGATTCCAAGTGATTGTATTCCTTGACTTCCTATTTATAATCAATTTAATGACAAAATTGCACTTTTGCAAGTATCATGATTGTTTGCTATTTGACCAAGTCATCTCTCTCCCTTGTAGGCCTAGCGCCCCATGCACCTGGCTAGTTATAGAAGGACAGCTATGGCATCCTTTATGGCTTCAGGTAGTTAATCCCTCTGAGATTGCATCATTGAACTCTCCCAAGTTTTGCCTCAACCTTCTCTTTGACTCGTAAATAACAAGCCATATAAGCCCGTTAATAGTGGCTTTCAATTAATGATACCAATCATGAAAAGGGATCAAAGTGAATCATTTCTGAAGGTGCTCTCAGCCCTCGTGCTAAGCCCAACCTAAATCTAGTGAAACACATCAATAGAATGTTTTCCATCAAGTAACTTTAAATACTTCCATTGATTAGGAAAACATAGCTCATCATTGAGCAAAGTGCCAACACCAGTAATGGTGATGTGTTGGTTTTTTTTTTTTTTTTTATATTTTATTTTTAATGAGAGGCCTAACCTATCCTGCTTTTATCCTTTACCTTATCCTCTTTATTCCAAAACCACAAATTAAACCCAAATCACAGCACTGAGAGAAAAATATATTTAATTATTTTGAAAATGGAGCTTAAAAAAGATGAAAGATATATATATATATTTTTTGGATAATGAGGAAATCCTTTGACAAACTTCGAAATTATATAAGACCTCACAACTCGAACCATAAGAAGTTTAACAGTACTATATTTGAATCTCACTTGAGATTTGGGTAGTTTTGACAGAATTTCCTTCACCTAGGGTTTGCAAGATGGGTGGTTGGCTTCATATTGATATTAATTAATTATTATTAGGTATAACGGTCTCATCTGCCCCATCCCAATGATTGACTTCATTTACTTTCTCTATTTTTTCCTCAAATGGGATTCATGTATGTTCATACTCCCTCCACATATAATTGACTATTTCCTAAAACAAAATACGTTTTTATTTTATTTTATTTTATTTTATTTTAAGAAAACCTTATTAAATATTTTTATATCAACATATTTGTTTTAACATTTCAATTTTACCTTCAAGCTAATGTAAAAAAAAAAAAAAAAAAAAAAAAAAAAAAAAAAAAAAAAAGGGAAAGATAAAATACACATGAGAAAAGGTATTTTATATGAAATTTCACATGAATCCCATCCTACAAGAAAAAAGTGTTAAGGCGGTCAAACAATAATTTATTAGAAAGAGACCGAAGCCAAATCTTTTGTTAGCATTTATTAAGGATAAAATACACATGAGAAAAGGTATTTTATATGAAATTTCACATGAATCCCACCCTATAAGAAAAAAGTGTTAAGGCGGTCAAACAATAATTTATTAGAAAGAGACCGAAACCAAATTTTTTGTTAGCATTTATTAATGCTGTCTTTATGGGAAAGAAACTGAAACCAAACTTTTTTGTTAGCATTTATTAAGGATGTGTACTCTTTGTTTTCATAGTGACATAAAGTGAATAATATAAGCTTTTTCTTAGCATTTACTATTAAGGTTTTGTGACCTTATCCGCTCTCTTTACATGGGGGCATAAAGTCCAATTTATTTTATCATTATTTTTATTATTATTATTTATTTATTGTTATGAATGACGTAGAGATTCTTCAAACAAACATTGAGTTCATGTAAGATCTCATAATCCTCGTGAATTAGGAAAAGATTAAAGCCAACGAGAATCATACAAGTCCCGTGGCAACCTTTTCCTTTCCTATATTCATTGGCTTTTCAAAATTTTCAATAAAAAATGGTTGAATGAGCCAACAAGTATACCAAGTTAGGAGTCCATGTCTAACTGAGCCGATCCTGAAGTTAATAACCTGCCAAAGTCCAAATCCAACCTAAGGTTAGCTATCTCATTTCGAGCTGAGCATGAACACTCTGACGCTCGACTTTGTTCCACATTTTGCATTTCCAATTCACCAATCTACACCATTTTCATGAAAACAAAATTACAAAGACTGACAGAAGACCAAAATTTGCAGCTTATTTTATATTTTTAAAAAAGGGTAAATTATTAGAAACCCTCTAATATTTAGTCCTTTTTCCACATAAACCCCTAAAGAAAAAATTGATGCAATATCCTACTCAATTAGGTTTCGGGTGAAAATTTGAGTAAAAATTAGGAAAAATTTGAGTAAAAAAACATTACATCCATATCACGAGCTTAATATTCACCTATTTCTATATTTCTATCACGTGTTTAATATTTACCTATTCTTATAGTATTTTTTTCACCTAATTTCCACTCAAATTTTCACCAGAAACCTAGCCGAGGGGGGACATTGTATCAATTTTTTCTTTTGGGGGGTAATGAGAAAAAAGAGCTAGCTAAATATTAGGGGGTTTCTTGTAATTTACCCAAGAAAAAAAAAAAAAAAAAGTAAAGAGGAAAGAAACGGAAAAAAAACTCTTCAAGTTACACACTAATTAAACAACTCTTCTTAAATGGTCCAATTAATAAACAACTCCACTTAAAGATACATATCTGACCTTACACTGTTAGAGATTATTTCTTGTGGATTTGAATAAAAATCTTTATAAATTTGATGTTAATATTCTCACCTTTTTTGTCCGAATGGCTTCTTGTTTGGAGGTCTTTCTGCTAGTTGCAATGGACTGAAAGAAGAGTGTTGCAACGGGCCAAGACTTGTTTTTGTTATGATGTGCTTCCATTGAGCTTTTTCAGATCTCACAAGCCTTCTTTTTCTTCTTATTTCTCCAAATGAGCCTTAAATCCAAGATTTCGACTAGTGGAAATTTACTGTATTCGGAATGGAAGGATTTTGGGGAATAAAAAGGAATTCAATTTTGAACCCAAGTCTAGTGTTTGGAATGGAGGGATTTATAGAGGAAAATGAATTGTAAGGGATTTGATGGGATTTCAATATATGTATTAAAATCAGGCCAGAATTTGAAGAAAGACTGGAAGGTTTTTCTTCTTCCCCATTTTCTTCTAATAAAAAAGCCTAGCTAACATAAAATGAAATGCCAAAACAATCTCAGATTGAAGATTTAAAATTTAAAATAAATAAATAAAGGTTTAAACTTGATGGACGGCAGTACTCTACCATCCACAATCCAATCTTAATTAAGGAATGGAATGAGAGACGCTGAAACTGATTTGGTGTTTCGAGTGAGATTGACTTGATATTAGTTGAGTAAGGCCATACATATATTGTCGGGTTGTAAGATAGTCTTCTTCACGATTACCGTCATCAAGAATATTGCCACCGGTGTATGTGTTTGCAATCATACTAGGATAAAGCGAAGGCGCTAATACCAATGGATGTAGCGGGAGCAATTAAAAGAACACCATCTCCCTCTTTGTTAAACACCACGGGAATCCACGATCCAAGAACCAAATTCCGAAGGAACTATAATTTTATTAAGGATAAATTATACTTACACCTCCTCTAATTTCTGACAATTATAGATACATTAGTAGGGACCCGCGCGATGCGCGGGAATTGTAAACTCTAAATATTTTATTGGCCAAAAGAAAAAAAAATAAATACAATTTATATGCTTAATGACAACGGATGATCTTTTAAGAAAGAGTTTCAAATTTTAAAATGAAAAGACATGGGAAAAATTACTATAAAAAGAGAGGAAGAAACATTGGTGGCCTAAAAGTAAGGTGAGAAAGGAGTTTTGGAGGCAGAAGTTTTTAAACTGCCATGTCAGCATAACTCTTAAATATAGTATAAAATAGATTTCAGTTGTTTTTGAAATTATGATGCCACCTCTTGTCAGTTTTGTTGGCTTAACAACGTTAATAGAATAGAGAAACAAACGGAAATGCCTTTTGCTATAAAACACAATGTTTAGCCTATTTCATTATATATATATATATAGAGAGAGAGAGAGACACACACACACAGACGGAATAACAATAGGATTAATAAACCTAATAGGGTCTGCTTTAACTCTCACCTTCCTAGCACAGGGTATTTTATTTATTTTATTTAAAAAGCTACAGAATAACCCCACCATATTGACAAAATTGCACTTTTGCAAGTATCATGATTGTTTTGCTATTTATAGAAGTAGTTATAGAATGCTCCTGGCTAGTTATAGAAGGACTTGTCGAGCTGCATAACCTCCTAATTTAACCATTTAGGACAGCTATGGCATCCTTTATGGCTTCAGGTGGTTAATCCCTCTGAGATTGCACCATTGAACTCTCCCAAGTTTTGCCTCAACCTTCTCTCTCACTCGTAAATAACAAGCCATATAAGCCCGTTAATAGTGGCTTTCAATTTAATGCTACCAATCATGAAAAGGGATAAAAATGAATCATTTCTCAATTAAATGTGCTCTCAGCCGCAGTGCTAAACGCAACCTAAATATAGTGAAACGCATCAATAGAATGTTTTCCATCAAGTAACTTTAAATACTTGCATTGTTTAGGAAAACATAGCTCATCATTGAGCAAAGTGCCAACACCAGTAACGGTGATGTGTTGCCTTATTTATTTATTTATTTATTTTGTATAATGGGAGACCTAACTTATCCTACTTTTATCTTTTACCTCATCCTCTTTATTCCAAAACGACAAATTAAACCCAGAGAGAAACATATAATTAATAATTTTGAAAATGAGCTTAAAAGGATGAAATATATATATATATATATATATATATATATATATATATATATTGGATAATGAGGAAATCATTGACAAATTTTGAAATCATATAAGATCTCATAACTCATATGATCGAATCATAAGAAGTTTAGCAGTACTATATTTGAAGCTCACTTGAGATTTGGGTAGTTTTGATAGAATTTCCTTCACTTAGGTTGTGCAAGATGGGTTGTTGGCTTCATATTGATATTAATTAATTATTATTAGGTATAACGGTCTCATCTGCCCCATCCCAATGATTGCCTTCATTTACTTTCTCTATTTTTACCTCAATCGGGATTCATGTATGTTCATACTCTCTTCATTTATAATTGACTATTTCCTTAGACAAAATACGTTTTTTTTTTTTTTTTTAAACCCTATTAAATGTTTTTACATCAATATATTTGTTTTAATATTTCAATTTTTCTCTCAAGTGTATAAAACATCAAAAAAAGATAAAATACCCATGAAAAAAAGTATTTTAGAAAATCCAAATAAAAAAAATCTTTGATTTTTTGAATGAGATAATCATTTTAGAACATCCACAAAACAAATAAATAAATAAATATAATAATAATAATAAAGGAGAGAATATGAAATTTCACTTGAATCCCATCCTCACCTGAAAAATATGAAATTTCACATGAGCCCCACCCTACAAGAAAAAGGTGATAAGACGATCAAACAATAATTTAGTAGAAAGAGACAGAAACCAAATTTTTTGTAAGCATTTATTAAGGCTGTCTCTGTGGGAAAGAAACTGAAACCAAACATTTTTATTAGCATTTATTAAGATTGTGTCCTCTTTGTTTTCATAGTGACATAAAGTGAATAAGCTTTTTCTTAGCATTTACTATTAAGGTTTTGTGACCTTGTCCGCTCTCTTTACATGGGGTCCAATTTATTTTATTATTATTTTTATTAATATTATTTATTTATTGTTATGGATGATGTAGAAATCCTTTTAAATAAGTATCAAATACATGTAAGATCTCATTACCCACATGAATTAAGAAAAAATTAAATCCTTTGAGGATCATAAATGTCCCGTGCCAACCTTTTTCTTTCCTTTGTTCATTGGCTTTTCAAATTTTTGAACAGAAAGTGGTTGAATGAGCTGACACGTATACCATGCTAGGAGTCAAACCGACCCGATCCTGAAGTTAATTACTTGCCAAAGTCGGAATCCAACCTAAAGTTAGCTATCTCATTCCGAGCTGAGCATGAGCACTTTGACGCTCGACTTTGCTCCACATTTTGCATTTCCAATTCACTAATCCAACACTATTTTCATGCAAACAAAATTACAAAGATTGACAGAAGACCAAAATCTGCAGCTTATTTTATATTTTTAAAAAAGGGTAAATTACAAGAAACCCCTTAATATTTAGTCATTTTTCCACATAAACCCCCCAAAGAAAAAATTGATGCAATATCCTACTCAATTAAGTTTCAGGTGAAAAATTGAGTAGAAATTAGGGAAAATTTGAGTAAAAAAACATTATATTCATATCACGTGCTTAATATTCACCCATTTTTATATCTCTATCACGTGCTGAATATTTACCTATTCTTATAGTATTTTTTTCACCTAATTTTTACTCAAATTTTCTCCAGAAACCTAGCCGAGGGGGGATATTGTATCAATTTTTTCTTTAGGCGGTTATGAGAAAAAAGAGCTACCCAAATATTAGGGGGTTTCTTGTAATTTACCAAAAAATAAAACAAAAAAATAAAATAAAGGAAAGAAACGGAAAAAAAAATTTGCAAGTTACACAGTAATTAAACAACTATTCTTAAATGTTCCAATTAAAAAAAAAACTCCACTTAAAGATACATATCTGACCTTACACTCTGGATTTGAATAAAAATCTTTATAAATTTGATGTTAATATTCTCACCTTTCTTGTCCGGATGGCTCCTTGTTTGGAGGTCTTTCTGCTACTTGCAATGGACTGAGAGAAGAGTGTTGCAACGGGCCAAGACTTGTTTTTGTTATGATGTGCTTCCATTGAGCTTTTTCAAACCCCAGAAGCCTTCTTTTTCTTCTTCTTTCTCCAAATGAGGCTTAAATCCAAGATTTCGACTAGTGGAAATTTACTGTATTCGGAATGGAGGGATTTTGGGGAATATAAAGGAATTCAATTTTGAACCCCAAGTCTAGTGTTTGGAATGGAGGGATTTATAGAGGGAAATGAATTGCAAGGGATTTTATGGGATTTCAATACATGTATTAAAATCAGGCCAGAATTTGAAGAAAGATTGGAAGGTTTTTCTTCTTCCCCATTTTCTTTTAATAAAAAAGCCTAGCTAACATAAAATGAAATGCCAAAACAATCCCAGATTGAAGATTTAAAATTTAAAAGAAAGAAATAAATAAAGGTTTAAACTACTATAATTTTATTAAGGATAAATTATACTTACACCATTTCTAGTTTCCGACAATTATAGATAGACTAGCAGGGACCCGCACGATGCACAGGAATTGTAAACTCTAGATATCTTATTGGTCAAAAGAAAAAAAAAATGCAGATATCTTATTGGTCAAAAGAAAAAAAATGCAATTTATATGCTTAATTAGTGACAACTGATGATCTTTTAAGAAGGGGTTCAAATTTTAAAATGAAAAGATAGAGAAAAAATCTACTATAAAAAGAGAGGAAGAAACATTGGTGAGCCTAGAAGTAAGGTGAGAAGGGAGTTTTGGAGGGAGAGGTTTTTAGATTGCCATGTCAGCATAACTCTTAAATATACAATAGAATAGATTTCTCTTATTTTTGAAATTACATGCCACCTCCTTTCAGTTTTGTCGGCTTAACAACGTTAATAGAATAGAGAAAAATATGGAAATGCCCTTAGTTATAAAACACAATGTTTAGCCTACTACATTATATATATATATATCCGATTATGTTCCCGTCAGCACGTATTGATACAAGTTATATCAACAGCATGCATTGGGGGTTGTATCCTTGCATTGGTCCAATGTATCTCATATCCCACTAATGCACAAGGTACAATTCTCAATGTAGGTGTTAATATAAGTTATAACAGCACGTGCTTACTTGATCATCATCTTATATATATATATATATATATATATATATATATAGGTCCTAATCAGGTCAGCACATGTTGATATAAGTTATACAGTACCATGCATTGGGGATTGTACCTCATAAATTAGTCCAATGTACTCTACTACCTACTGATGCATAAGATATAACCTTCAATGCGCATGTTGATATAAGTTATTTCAACACGTGCTTACCTAATCATCACTACATATATATCTATATATATATATATATACACATAAAACTAATTTTCTTTGTCGTTGGTACGTACTTGAATTTACCAAAAGCTCTCTTTTAAGTACCTCACTTTCAAGAAGACTTGGGAACAATATAGTAACTATAGGAAACAACAATTAGTCATTAACTCTCTCAACTAGTTATGAATTCTCACTCTCCCATGATCTCTCTTCGATTCTTTCTCTTAGAAACTAATTTGGTATTTTAAAATTTGAAATTTGACAGTTATCAAAACTAATTTTAATTAAATCCCAAATTAATTTCTCCTGAACATGACATTACACATTGCACCGTGTCTCCGATGGCTAGTATATATAATCTTCACTGATACACCTAAGGTTTATCAGATGAATGATGTGTCGTACGGTACATACAATACAATACTATTACAGCACCAAATCCGAACTCGAGATGGAGGGTAGAGAAGATTAAGCCAAGCAACTCCGGCAATTGTGGCTGCCGTTCGAACATGAAATCATATCTCCACCATCTTCAATTGGGTACAGGCTAAGCTTTGACTTTCGAGGCATTGTGGGTCCCATTTTTTACGTGAAGCACTAAGGTTTCTCCTCCACGTTTTCCCAACGTTCCATACATATTTGCTGTTGTAACCACTAACCAGATGAACCGTACATTATTGAAGATGGTGCACCTCAATGCTCTATTGCTCTGAACCTTATCGCTGCAATTATGTTGCTTATTTGGCCTTTTTTTTTTTTTTGGGTAGAAAGGATTGCATTAAAAGTTAAAGAGTACGATTACAATTTACAACTCAATTTTTGGGAAGGAAACTCCATACAATCAAGTTGGGAGTCGATTCAAAATGCAAAAAGGAGGAGCATCATAACATAAAAAAGGAACATTAAGTTTGCTGCCTTGTTTTGCCAAAATATCTGCACATTAGTTAGCTTCGCGATACATGTGCTTGACTTGGTAGTCCACGAATCTGGTGATCGAGGAGCCACCTCCAGTCAAACATAACAGCCCCATAAGGGTGAGCTTGAGTATGATTTTGATTGACTAGCTGAATGGCTACTTGAGCATCAATTTCAACCTCAAGTTTCGTAGTTCCCAATTCAAAGGCCAGTGTTAGGCCATCACGTAGGGCCGATATCTCAGCTAGGATGTTTGTCCCATGGCCCATATTCCTTGAGAAGCCCCTAATCCAGTTACCTTCGGCATTACGTATGAGTCCACCCGCCCCTAAAGGGCCAAGATTTCCCAAAAGCAGAGTTATCTGTATTAAGCTTGTACTATCCATCATCAGGTGGGTTCTGCACTTCACAAAGATAGTATGAATGTGGGGCACAGGGGAGGAGATCCCCGCAAGAAAGAAGAATTCCCGGCTCGTTCAACACTTGTATGGGCAACAGAAGAGGGGGTAGATGCTGCTATGGATTAAAAACTACATCATTGCGGGTTTTCCATAGTTTAGAGCAGGTGAAGTTAAAGAGGATATTCCAAGGAATATCAAGACAGTAAATGGTATGGTCAGAGGTGTTGGATTTGAGCCACAAATGGGTTGAAGTAAACTGTAACATAGTTGGTGGGCAATTGAAACAGGCCCACACATCTCTTGCAAAAGGGGCATTCATAGAGAATATGAGGGGTTGTTTTCTCAATCCAATTGCATCTGGGGCACATAGCATCTTCAATAATGTGACGATTATGGAGAAGACTTCTAGTAGCAAGGCGGTCATGGATTTGGCTCTGTTTTTTAATCGGTGGTCCGGAGCAATATAAATTAGTAACCTGGCTCCGCTGCTTCATTGAACCATCATCCACGGCCAGAAGCAACATTATTTTTATTTATTTACTTTTTGCACAGTAACCATGTATGTATGCAAGTGATGAATGTTAGTTGTAGAAGACCTATCAGTCTGGCAAGAGTTTGAGCGTCATGCACCCTGTTTGATAGAAATTTTACGAGAGATGTTGCTTCTTGGACTTCGATTATTGAAGTTTGTTTTTTATTTATTTGGATTTTTGGCTACAGACCCATATTATTAGAGTGTCAACAATAATACCTTATAAACAAATTCATTAATTTCATCACCTGTTTTGACACCAAACTGATGAAATTGTCTTTCCCTCACAAAAATATCATTTATTTTTTCTTTGTTCCCTTAAAAACAGTGATTCCATCTCTGTTAACCAATATATCCATATGTTTGAGTTCTAGCTACAACCACTTGACTCAACGAGTCTACTTAATTCTCACTACCTCTAACCTTCGTCGCCGCTCCCAAACATTTTATAAGAACCACTATCTATTTTTGTAACCTCTCCACACCAAAAATATATATATATATATATATATATATATATATATATATATATATATTGCTCTTGGCTGGCTTCAAAGTAAGAACCAGTGAAGAGACAATTGTTATAGATGGTGAAAATATGACAATATTGCTCTTCAAAGAAGAAGTAATTAAAAGACATTTAGAAGACAATTATAAATTCCTACATGTGGGAATGGTGCAAGTTTGTGCTAAACCCTTAGGAAGAGATGGACTTAACATGTCTTTATTCATGGCTCTTAGAGACTGTAGGTTCAACAATTTTGAAAAGACAATGTTAGGAGGAATCCAGGCTGGTCTCCATGCTGGACCAGTATATTTTAACTGCTACCCTGATTTTACTATTAGTTTAGCAGATAAAAATATAATGGATGCCCTAACCCTAAACGTCAAAATTCATAATTCTGAGATGAAGGCAGGATCTCAACCCCTTGCTATAATCTACAGAATCCAATACAGGGTGTATTCTACTCTGGTAAATACTCCTGTAGTCAAAAGAAGAAGTGAAAAGGGTAAAACTATTTTACTTCAAAGCAATTTAAAAGACAAAGAGAATGCAATAATACCTAAAACTTTAATCTGGTCTGAGTTAAAATTTCCAGAAGAATGGAAAATCCCAGATGCTATTGAAGTTGTTCCTTCTGAGCAATTGCAACAACAAACTAAGCAAACTACTAAAATCAAGCAAATGGTAGAATATTCGGATGGAAGTGCAGGGATTAGATTTAATTCTCCCTTTACACAGTCCTTTAGACTACCAAACTCTAAGCCTATAATAACTGAAATTCCTGATTCTTCTCGTGCATCTTGCTCTTCCCGAGCATCTTGTTCAGCTGTACCTGTAAGAATCTTTAGACAAAATTCATCTTCAAGTTCTGAAATTCCAGATCTTGAACCTGAGACTCCTTTAGTAAATCATAGGACTCAACCTAATTTACAAGGGGTAAGAAATAGCAACATTTCATATCCATATTATGAATCTGCAACAAATCAACAAGAAGACAATTCTGAAGAAGAATCTCAGAATATGTCGCCAACTAAAACAGAAATGGAAATACCACCAGGCATAATGATGCTTAGTATACCCTTTGTTATAGACAAAGATTTACTAAGAACAGAGTTTATGCTTGACAAAAACAAAGAAAAAAGAAGACAATTTTTTGAAACACATGACAATGATCAGCAAAGTCAAATACGTATACAATGGTATACATATATGGAGAGGAATCAATTCCATATAAGCTTTTTCGAATGGTTTGAAAAAGTTTATACCATGCAAAGACAAATAAATGTAACAAGCAAAAAAACGACTACTTGGCAATTAACTCCAAGTAATCAAATGGTAGAATCTGTTCATCCACCCCTTGAGCAGATCAAAATACCATATTATAAGGTCAGTGTAACAGCTTCACCTTATAAAGTTAAAACTGACGAAGAAACTCAGCCAACAGGAAAAGATATTAAAAATATCTTTGAGCAAAATAATTACACTAATCAACACATTAAGACAATTGCAGAACAATTAACCAGGGTTGAAAACTTGGTTCAACATGAATCAATTCTGCCTAGTCAACAGGATGAAAAGCCTCTTTTCATTCCTCATGAAATACCTAAGCAATATACTAGACAACTGGCTAGAGGACAATTACATGTTGAAATTCAAGAAAGAATCAAACTTCTTGATGATGTAATTGGCAGTAAGTCTGTGGTTCAAGATACTCCACAGAAAACCCAAGCAAGTTCTAGTAAGGCAATTACAGTAATAACGCAAAACAATAATATCATTGATTCTGAAACAGAAGCTGATGATATTTTGCAACAATTTAAGCAACAAGAAAATTCGGCTGTCAATGCTATAAGGCATACCCAGCCTATGAGAAACATTTACCAGTATCCTTCTTTCCCAGATATGAAAATCGAAGAAAGAGGAAACTACCATCAAGCTTCATATCATGGAGGAACCATCTATGAATGGAATATTGATGGATTAACGCAATATCAGATACAGAACTTACTACATCAAATGACAATGGTAAGTTCAGCATATCAGGCAAAAGACTCAGAAATAACTGATCACGCCATAGCACATTCTTTAGTTGCTGGTTTTACAGGACAACTAAAAGGATGGTGGGATCATACCTTAACCCATCAAGAAAAACAAGCAATATTATATGCTATTAAAACTGACAATCAAGGCAACATAATTAAGACTGAAGAAGGAGAAGAGATTGAAGACGCAGTGTCTACATTGCTCTTTACTATCTCCAAACATTTTGTTGGAGATCCTTCTAAGTTAAAAGACACAACTGCAGAAATATTGGCAAATCTCAGATGTAAAAGATTAGGTGATTTTAAGTGGTATAAGGATGCTTTCTTAACAAAAGTATTCTTACGACCAGATAATAATCAACCTTTTTGGAAAGAAAAGTTTATATCTGGATTACCAACATTATTTGCAGAGACAATCAGGACAAAGCTCAAGGATCAGAATAATGGGATGATCCCTTGGGAAAAACTGACATATGGAGATTTGATTAGTACAATACATCAAGCTGGAATAGCCCAGTGTACTCAATTCAAACTCCAGCAACAGATGAAAAAAGAGAAAATTAGGAATAAACAAGAATTTGGTTCATTCTGTGAACAATTCGGGTTTACTTCTATCAAGACAAATCCTAAAAAATATCGTAAATCTTCTTCTAGATATCATAAAAAATATCACAGAAGAAGGTCACAAAGCAAACCTTCTGATAATCAGTATTACCAGAAGTCTAATTCAAGGCAACAAAAGGAAAAGGATCATCACAGACCTAATCCTAAAAAACATTACAGAAAGAAATCTAATAAGCAACAGGCTGTTGTTTGTCATAGATGTGGCAAACCAGGCCATTATAAGGCCCAGTGTAGGGTCAAACAGACAATTAATGAATTACATTTTGATTCTGGATTATCTCCTGAAGAGATAAAAACCATAATCATTAATGCAATTTATAACTAGGACTCTGACTATGAATCTTATTCAGGATCAGAGGAAGAAGAAAGGCAAATTGATGAAGTAAATCATCAGACTGAAACAACTTCAGATTCATCTTCTGAGTCTGAGAGACAAGATGAACAAAATTGCAATGAAAAATGTTGTAATATGATTAAAAGCAATGTTAATCATGAACAACAAACTCTTTTATTGGATATCATTGATAAAATGACTGATCCAATATTAAAGAGGGAATATTTGCAAAAACTGCAAAACACTATGGGCAAAATGCAACAAAAACCCAAAAGGATTTACAATTTGCAAGAAATCCTTAATGAGAAATACAAACTGCAACAAACAGAAGAAATTTCTGTGCAAGATTTAAAGCAAGAAGTTAAGCAAATGAAAAATGATATTAAAGAATTAAGACAATACTCTCACTTGCAAAATTTAAACATTGAAGTTCTACGACAACAAATTTGTCAGTTAGAACAGCAGCAGGCTTCTTCAAGAAATGGTAAATCAATTATCATTCATGAGGCTACTGAAGAAGAAGACAAAATTTCCAGAGAAAGAGAAAATCTGGGAGAAGAAAATTTTGTTCAACTTCTTAAGCAAATAACATACCAAAAATGGAATACTACCATAAAAATCATGGTACAAAATCCATTGGACAAAGATGACAAATGTATATTATACATAACTGCATTAATTGACACAGGTGCAGATATGAATTGTATACAGGAAGGGATGATCCCTTCAAAATATTACAAAAAGACAAAGGAAGAACTAAGTTCAGCCAGTGGAGCTAAACTTAATATCAAATACAAATTAGACAATGTCCATATATGTAATGAGGGAACTTGTATTGAATCAACATTTATCCTTGTTAAAAATCTGAGTAGAGAAGTAATATTGGGTACTCCTTTTATTACTTGTATTCAACCTTTTAGCGTGGATACAACAGGAATAACCTCTTACATCAAAGGCAAAGAAACAAAGTTTGAATTCCTTAATCCACCTTCGGTAAGGGATGTAAACTTGCTAAAAGATCAATTTGTTCACCAAGAAGAACAAGTTAATCTGATAATAAAAAAGACAAAACATTTGAATTTCCTTAAACAAGAAATTCAATACAAGCAAATTGAGCAACAATTAAAAGATTGGAAATTGCAATCTGCAATAAAACAATTTGAAGACAAATTAAAAACAACTATTTGTTCTGATAATCCTCATACTTTTTGGCATAGGAATAAGTACATTGTTCGTTTGCCATATGAAAAGGATTTTCAGGAAAGCCAAATCCCAACTAAAGCAAGGCCTATTCAAATGAATCAGGAATTGCTTGAAATATGCAAAAAAGAAATTCAAGATCTGCTCTCTAAAAAACTCATAAGAGAAAGCCGCTCGCCATGGAGTTGTGCAACATTTTATGTGTTTAAAGCAGCAGAAATTGAGCGTGGTGTTCCACGTCTTGTAATCAATTATAAGCCGCTAAATGATGCCTTGCAATGGATAAGGTATCCTTTACCTAATAAGAAAGATTTATTAGGAAGGCTTAGCAAAGCAACAATATTTTCGAAATTCGATATGAAGTCGGGTTTCTGGCAAATCCAAATTACTGAAGAGGATAGGTACAAGACTGCTTTCACAGTCCCATTTGGCCATTATGAATGGAATGTAATGCCATTTGGCCTTAAAAATGCCCCTTCAGAATTTCAAAACATAATGAATGCAATATTTACGCAACATACGGAATTTACTATTGTATACATTGACGATGTATTAGTATTTTCCAAATCAATTGAGCAACATTGGAAGCACCTTAACACGTTCTTCCATTTAATCAAGCAGAATGGCTTAGCCTTAAGTCCTATAAAGATTAATCTTTTCCAAACAAAGATTAGATTTTTAGGACATCATATCTATCAGGGAACTATCGTCCCTATAGAAAGGTCAATCCAATTTGCAGACAAATTTCCTGATGAAATTAAAGACAAAAAGCAATTGCAAAGATTTTTAGGGTGTCTTAATTATATTACAGACTTTTACCCTAATCTTAGTCAAGAGTGTGCCATCCTTAGGAGAAGACTTAGAAAAGATCCTCCTGCATGGTCTCAAGAGTATACTGATACAGTCAAAAAGTTAAAACAAAAGGTTAGAACCCTTCCTTGTCTTAACCTAGCAGACCCATTAGCATTTAAGATAGTCCAGACCGATGCTTCAGACATAGGTTATGGTGGAATTCTTATGCAAAGGGTAGACAACATAGACAAAATAGTCAGATTCACATCTGGCACATGGAACACAGCACAGGCAAAGTATTCGACAATTAAAAAAGAAATATTATCTATAGTTTTGAGTATTTCAAAATTTCAGGACGATATTTTAAATCAAAAATTTCTACTACGTGTAGATTGTCAAGCTGCAAAACCAGTTTTGAAAAAAGATGTTAAAAACATTGCTTCAAAACATATTTTCGCCAGATGGCAGGCAATACTTTCTGTTTTCGATTTTGATATAGAATATATTAAAGGAGAAAACAATTGTGTCCCTGATTTCCTCTCTCGTGAGTTCTTACAGGGTCACTTACCCAAAGACCAGGGCAATTCTTCAGAATGCCCAGACAAAACAAAGCCAAAGCTAAAGCCCCTCAAGGGCAATCAACCTTGCAAAATCAGCCAAAAGGCCAACCCCACTCAACAGGGTCATCTACCCAACCAAAGGCAATAGCAAAGAAAAAATGGTTTGAAGATCTCCAAGAAGAAGAGGAGATGCTTGAGCAATATAAGCAACAGCAACTTGCAAAACAGCAACAGCAACAACTCGGCTTTGATAGGGTTTCCCCAATCAATAAGTCACAGACTTATTCATTGGCAGCTTCTAGTGTTAGAAGTAGTGGCAAGCATATTGCAACTTCTTCTAAACCTGAGGAGCCATTAGGAGCCTATGCTCCATCCTCGCAATTTCTTTTAAAAGATAAACCAGAGGGCAATTTCCGCAAAACTCGCAAAAACCATAGCCCTTATTTTGAAAAAACCTCTACCATAGACATCTTTGTCTTGGAGAGCGAATTTTCTCAATCGGATATCCCAGATATCCTGGAATCCTATTTTCCCCCCGGATTCCATTATATAGACCAAATGATTTTTGCAAAGACCAGGCATGGTACCAATATGTTTTAGAAAAAGGAACAAAATCAGCCATTTTCAAACACAATCGGCCTGAAAATGATAAAACTGATGTTTCTTACTCTACCTGTCAAATTTTGAGGGTTCTTGGTCCTTCAGACTGGGGGCAACCTCTTTACCAACCCAGGCAACTACCCGGCAATATTCTGCCTAATCTTTATAATTATTTTGATTATGAGAAGGCATGGCAAAATTCTTTCTTTATTCAGAATAAGATCAACCGTCATTCATGGATGATCTATTTTGATCAGAAATTTGACATTGAGACAACACCCTTATGGTTTCTTACATGGTGGACATTCTTCGGTCCCATCCAAGATATCCTCCCTGAGCAACCAATCAACATTAATAAGTCATATACTTATTATGAGCAACACATTCAGCCAAATATCCATTTGCAAAAATTTCCAAAACTTTTCCTTTTCTATGCCCATTTCGGTCTAGCTTGGATTATGTTTTGGCGTTATGAATATACAGGTTCCCAGCAATGGCCCTGCATAGGAAGATCCTTCCATGTCAAATGGTGGGATAATGCAAAGACTGACCATATCACTCCTGAAGCAATCCAAGAATGGTTCCAGCAACATCCGGCAATTCAGTCAACAGTGGGAGATTCATCCAAGGCTCTCCTATCAAAAAGTCAATTAATGTCAAAACTTGCAGCAGCTCCTCCCAAAGATCTGAAAGCTTATCTCCAGGAAGCTCTATCTTCGCTCAATGAAGAAGAAGAACAGGGATCCTGTTGTGGCTCTATCCACTTGGGAGATGACAACGAAGATGACTGTTTTGGGATTCTCCCCCCTATCCCACATCAGTCTTCAGGCAAAAATAAATCCAATAGCCGACAATTTGGTTAGGTTATCTGTGTCACAAGGCAATAGGGGCAACAGTAATGTTTCAGGCAATAATGGTTCTATCCGACAAAAGCAATGTTCTTTCGGTGCAAATACACATCATGCAACCAGCAAAAGTACCGATCACATGGCAATAGTAAAAGCATCTACTGCTTTTACCTTGTCTTTACCTCTGCAAAAGCAGCCAATTGTACCTCTTTTGGTACACAGCACATGGCAACAGTATCTCCTCTCAAAAGCAAATAGGGAGATACCCTTCACAAGGCAACAGTTCCAGCAATCAGACAACACCGAGACCCGGACTTCATGATTAGCCCTGAAGACCCTCTTCCTATATAAGGAAGTCTCAGCAATTGTTCTGGGGGTCGAAAATTGTTTAGGGTTTTTACCATACTTCAGTTTTCCTCCACTTGTAATAGCAAATCCTTCCATTTATCTTTGTAATACCTCCACTAGTCAACCATTCGGCAACTGCAATTGTAACACCAGCAATACTATTTGTAAGTTTTTATTTATATATAAAAGCTTACTTTAATTTGGCAATTTCTGTTTGCAAAATTATTTTATTTCCGCATTATATAATCTTTCTGATTGCATATCTGCATCTTCATTCCTGGGTAAAGTGTGGTACTACCATAAAAATCATGGTACAAAATCCATTGGACAAAGATGACAAATGTATATTATACATAACTGCATTAATTGACACAGGTGCAGATATGAATTGTATACAGGAAGGGATGATCCCTTCAAAATATTACAAAAAGACAAAGGAAGAACTAAGTTCAGCCAGTGGAGCTAAACTTAATATCAAATACAAATTAGACAATGTCCATATATGTAATGAGGGAACTTGTATTGAATCAACATTTATCCTTGGGTTAAGGTATGATCCCACCATCCTTTTAGTTGTCCTGTAAAACCAGCAACTAAAGAATGTGCTATGGCGTGATCAGTTATTTCTGAGTCTTTTGCCTGATATGCTGAACTTACCATTGTCATTTGATGTAGTAAGTTCTGTATCTGATATTGCGTTAATCCATCAATATTCCATTCATAGATGGTTCCTCCATGATATGAAGCTTGATGGTAGTTTCCTCTTTCTTCGATTTTCATATCTGGGAAAGAAGGATACTGGTAAATGTTTCTCATAGGCTGGGTATGCCTTATAGCATTGACAGCCGAATTTTCTTGTTGCTTAAATTGTTGCAAAATATCATCAGCTTCTGTTTCAGAATCAATGATATTATTGTTTTGCGTTATTACTGTAATTGCCTTACTAGAACTTGCTTGGGTTTTCTGTGGAGTATCTTGAACCACAGACTTACTGCCAATTACATCATCAAGAAGTTTGATTCTTTCTTGAATTTCAACATGTAATTGTCCTCTAGCCAGTTGTCTAGTATATTGCTTAGGTATTTCATGAGGAATGAAAAGAGGCTTTTCATCCTGTTGACTAGGCAGAATTGATTCATGTTGAACCAAGTTTTCAACCCTGGTTAATTGTTCTGCAATTGTCTTAATGTGTTGATTAGTGTAATTATTTTGCTCAAAGATATTTTTAATATCTTTTCCTGTTGGCTGAGTTTCTTCGTCAGTTTTAACTTTATAAGGTGAAGCTGTTACACTGACCTTATAATATGGTATTTTGATCTGCTCAAGGGGTGGATGAACAGATTCTACCATTTGATTACTTGGAGTTAATTGCCAAGTAGTCGTTTTTTTGCTTGTTACATTTATTTGTCTTTGCATGGTATAAACTTTTTCAAACCATTCGAAAAAGCTTATATGGAATTGATTCCTCTCCATATATGTATACCATTGTATACGTATTTGACTTTGCTGATCATTGTCATGTGTTTCAAAAAATTGTCTTCTTTTTTCTTTGTTTTTGTCAAGCATAAACTCTGTTCTTAGTAAATCTTTGTCTATAACAAAGGGTATACTAAGCATCATTATGCCTGGTGGTATTTCTATTTCTGTTTTAGTTGGCGACATATTCTGAGATTCTTCTTCAGAATTGTCTTCTTGTTGATTTGTTGCAGATTCATAATATGGATATGAAATGTTGCTATTTCTTACCCCTTGTAAATTAGGTTGAGTCCTATGATTTACTAAAGGAGTCTCAGGTTCAAGATCTGGAATTTCAGAACTTGAAGATGAATTTTGTCTAAAGATTCTTACAGGTACAGCTGAACAAGATGCTCGGGAAGAGCAAGATGCACGAGAAGAATCAGGAATTTCAGTTATTATAGGCTTAGAGTTTGGTAGTCTAAAGGACTGTGTAAAGGGAGAATTAAATCTAATCCCTGCACTTCCATCCGAATATTCTACCATTTGCTTGATTTTAGTAGTTTGCTTAGTTTGTTGTTGCAATTGCTCAGAAGGAACAACTTCAATAGCATCTGGGATTTTCCATTCTTCTGGAAATTTTAACTCAGACCAGATTAAAGTTTTAGGTATTATTGCATTCTCTTTGTCTTTTAAATTGCTTTGAAGTAAAATAGTTTTACCCTTTTCACTTCTTCTTTTGACTACAGGAGTATTTACCAGAGTAGAATACACCCTGTATTGGATTCTGTAGATTATAGCAAGGGGTTGAGATCCTGCCTTCATCTCAGAATTATGAATTTTGACGTTTAGGGTTAGGGCATCCATTATTTTTTTATCTGCTAAACTAATAGTAAAATCAGGGTAGCAGTTAAAATATACTGGTCCAGCATGGAGACCAGCCTGGATTCCTCCTAACATTGTCTTTTCAAAATTGTTGAACCTACAGTCTCTAAGAGCCATGAATAAAGACATGTTAAGTCCATCGAAGTAGTGGCAAGCATATTGCAACTTCTTCTAAACCTGAGGAGCCATTAGGAGCCTATGCTCCATCCTCGCAATTTCTTTTAAAAGATAAACCAGAGGGCAATTTCCGCAAAACTCGCAAAAACCATAGCCCTTATTTTGAAAAAACCTCTACCATAGACATGTTTGTCTTGGAGAGCGAATTTTCTCAATATTGCTCAAAGGGTAGACAACATAGACAAAATAGTCAGATTCACATCTGGCACATGGAACACAGCACAGGCAAAGTATTCGACAATTAAAAAAGAAATATTATCTATAGTTTTGAGTATTTCAAAATTTCAGGACGATATTTTAAATCAAAAATTTCTACTACGTGTAGATTGTCAAGCTGCAAAACCAGTTTTGAAAAAAGATGTTAAAAACATTGCTTCAAAACATATTTTCGCCAGATGGCAGGCAATACTTTCTGTTTTCGATTTTGATATAGAATATATTAAAGGAGAAAACAATTGTGTCCCTGATTTCCTCTCTCGTGAGTTCTTACAGGGTCACTTACCCAAAGACCAGGGCAATTCTTCAGAATGCCCAGACAAAACAAAGCCAAAGCTAAAGCCCCTCAAGGGCAATCAACCTTGCAAAATCAGCCAAAAGGCCAACCCCACTCAACAGGGTCATCTACCCAACCAAAGGCGAACAAAATTTTCTTCTCCCAGATTTTCTCTTTCTCTGGAAATTTTGTCTTCTTCTTCAGTAGCCTCATGAATGATAATTGATTTACCATTTCTTGAAGAAGCCTGCTGCTGTTCTAACTGACAAATTTGTTGTCGTAGAACTTCAATGTTTAAATTTTGCAAGTGAGAGTATTGTCTTAATTCTTTAATATCATTTTTCATTTGCTTAACTTCTTGCTTTAAATCTTGCACAGAAATTTCTTCTGTTTGTTGCAGTTTGTATTTCTCATTAAGGATTTCTTGCAAATTGTAAATCCTTTTGGGTTTTTGTTGCATTTTGCCCATAGTGTTTTGCAGTTTTTGCAAATATTCCCTCTTTAATATTGGATCAGTCATTTTATCAATGATATCCAATAAAAGAGTTTGTTGTTCATGATTAACATTGCTTTTAATCATATTACAACATTTTTCATTGCAATTTTGTTCATCTTGTCTCTCAGACTCAGAAGATGAATCTGAAGTTGTTTCAGTCTGATGATTTACTTCATCAATTTGCCTTTCCTCTTCCTCTGATCCTGAATAAGATTCATAGTCAGAGTCCGAGTTATAAATTGCATTAATGATTATGGTTTTTATCTCTTCAGGAGATAATCCAGAATCAAAATGTAATTCATTAATTGTCTGTTTGACCCTACACTGGGCCTTATAATGGCCTGGTTTGCCACATCTATGACAAACAACAGCCTGTTGCTTATTAGATTTCTTTCTGTAATGTTTTTTAGGATTAGGTCTGTGATGATCCTTTTCCTTTTGTTGCCTTGAATTAGACTTCTGGTAATACTGATTATCAGAAGGTTTGCTTTGTGACCTTCTTCTGTGATATTTTTTATGATATCTAGAAGAAGATTTACGATATTTTTTAGGATTTGTCTTGATAGAAGTAAACCCGAATTGTTCACAGAATGAACCAAATTCTTGTTTATTCCTAATTTTCTCTTTTTTCATCTGTTGCTGGAGTTTGAATTGAGTACACTGGGCTATTCCAGCTTGATGTATTGTACTAATCAAATCTCCATATGTCAGTTTTTCCCAAGGGATCATCCCATTATTCTGATCCTTGAGCTTTGTCCTGATTGTCTCTGCAAATAATGTTGGTAATCCAGATATAAACTTTTCTTTCCAAAAAGGTTGATTATTATCTGGTCGTAAGAATACTTTTGTTAAGAAAGCATCCTTATACCACTTAAAATCACCTAATCTTTTACATCTGAGATTTGCCAATATTTCTGCAGTTGTGTCTTTTAACTTAGAAGGATCTCCAACAAAATGTTTGGAGATAGTAAAGAGCAATGTAGACACTGCGTCTTCAATCTCTTCTCCTTCTTCAGTCTTAATTATGTTGCCTTGATTGTCAGTTTTAATAGCATATAATTTTCTATTTGTTATGATAATCCTCATACTTTTTGGCATAGGAATAAGTACATTGTTCGTTTGCCATATGAAAAGGATTTTCAGGAAAGCCAAATCCCAACTAAAGCAAGGCCTATTCAAATGAATCAGGAATTGCTTGAAATATGCAAAAAAGAAATTCAAGATCTGCTCTCTAAAAAACTCATAAGAGAAAGCCGCTCGCCATGGAGTTGTGCAGCATTTTATGTGTTTAAAGCAGCAGAAATTGAGCGTGGTGTTCCACGTCTTGTAATCAATTATAAGCCGCTAAATGATGCCTTGCAATGGATAAGGTATCCTTTACCTAATAAGAAAGATTTATTAGGAAGGCTTAGCAAAGCAACAATATTTTCGAAATTCGATATGAAGTCGGGTTTCTGGCAAATCCAAATTACTGAAGAGGATAGGTACAAGACTGCTTTCACAGTCCCATTTGGCCATTATGAATGGAATGTAATGCCATTTGGCCTTAAAAATGCCCCTTCAGAATTTCAAAACATAATGAATGCAATATTTACGCAACATACGGAATTTACTATTGTATACATTGACGATGTATTAGTATTTTCCAAATCAATTGAGCAACATTGGAAGAGTAAGTCCCGTAGTAAGTCCTTTACCTAAGTGTATGGTGTAGGGAGACCATAGGTAGCAATGTTCACTAGGATGATGTCCATGAAATCTACAGCATCCTCTAGTGAGGAGACAGATATTCCTGAGGAACGGGAATATATTGTATATATATATATATATATTGGGGTGATCGAGTTCAGGATGGCCTAGAAGGAGTTTAACGGGATAAATTGATTTACAACCGTTGGATGATATCCAATGTTACTCCATTCGTTTCAATTTAAGTGGCCTACATTTTATTTTGGGATGTTTCAAAATAATTGTCACATTCAAAAAGTCGAAGATTCTTTTGTTAGATTTCCTAAATTACCCTTAAAAAAGTCTTTTCTCTCTTTTTAATGTTTTGTACCCTTGAGAGCAAAATTAGAATTTTAAAACTTAAATAATGATTTAAAAACATTTAATAAAGTTACCTAAAAAAGCATATTTTTTCAAAGGGGACATTTAAATTGAAACGGAGGGAGTAAGACTTTACGAAAAATATAAAAGGTTTTCATGAAAAATAGTTATCTTATCTATTAAAAAAATATCATTTTTAACAACTTTTAGAAGAAATTTATTCCGAAATATGTCGTTTTAGTACGTATACTTTTTGGTCATTTACAATATCTATTTTATTTTTCCAAAAATTCTTTTTGAAATCTATATCATTTAGAGTATTTGTTTCCTTTTTATAAAATTTTATGTTGGTGTCATCTATCTAATTTGTACGCGCTTCTTTGTTTGAAATAATTTGCAAAGTTATTGGCTAGATATATATCTCATTAGAGTTTTGCCGATTAATTCTTCATCGCTGCATGCCAAGGATGTTGTGGAGTATACGCTTCTTGAGTAGCTCTTTAACATCTTCAAGATGATCAGTGAGTGAATCAAGGAAACATATGTCAGACGTAAGCTCGGAATCAATGGGAACCTCTGGACAGATATCATAGGCTCGCACGTAGATGGTAATGGAAGGAAGGTTTAATTGGCCAGTGATGAAGCGAGGAATGAAAGAAACGTATGTCAGGCAATTTGTCTGGCTAGGCATCAAGTGGACATCTGGACACTTTTGTCTCTGTCTTTTTTTTTTCCCCCTCTTCTTGTGTGTGCGGAGAATATATAAGGCAAATCTACCACTAATCGGACGTATAATCTGGCACATTTGGATGAATTTTAATCTGTTAATGAGATTATAAAAGATGTGGATTTAGAAATCCATAATTTCAAAATCTTCAAATATTCTATCCAAACAGTGGATATTTAAATCCATGGATTTCAAATCTAGCTAGATTGATCACGTTCCGAAACACAGCCTTATTGTATCGCATCCTTCTTTCTTTATACCTCAATTTATCGATATCACGCATTCAAATTCTTGCACACAACAGAAAGTCATGTTTATCTCAAGCAGATCGACAGAGACCACTGGAGGAGGAAAGGATGCAGCCACACTTATTTTAATAGACACACATAAGCCTAAATGAGAGAGCAGTACATCTAGAATATAGGAAAAAGGAGCCAATTTTCAGTTGCTTGTCTCTGATTTTATATGTACCGCTCCTTGAGATAATCGCAGAGACCATCGCAGTTGCTAGGAAGCGGACTGATTGCAAGGTAAGTCTGACCGAAAGTTAACAGAAGTGCTAAAAGTGCACCGATGAAAGCGAGGACACTCCACGGGGAACTGAAATGGTCATGAATGAATTGAGCCATCCAGCACTTGGCTTTACTATTGTAGTGCTTCTGGATTTCGGCTTTGACGTCCTTATATAATTCATTATTTGGCACTAAGTCCGTGCTTATCTCATTGAATAGTTTGGCCACTTCTTCATCACTGCCAAGTTGGTTTTGGATAATGTGTGCCTTCCGCAGCTGCTGAACGTCCTCGGGATGATCAATGAGCGAATCGAGAAAGCATATGTAAGAGGTGACCTCTGATTGACTGTGGACGCCTGGACTCATTTCGTATGCTATCAAGTTCAAGAATTTTGGCTTGGTTGAGTCATCGATGACTATCCGAGGAAGTTTTAAGACTGCAGAGATGCAGTGAGACTCGAAAGAAACATCTGTTAAGCAATCTGTCTTACTAGGCTTCAAATGGATACCCGCCGCTATAAGCTCTGTGATATTCCGGAATGAGTGCCATTTGACGTTTTTAGACTCAGGTGTTGGGCGTAGAAAGTCAAGGAGATGACAGTAATGCTGACATTTGACTTTTGTAGAGTCAGGTGTTGGGCCTTCGCTTACCAGTCTTTCTCGTAGAAGGTCAAGGAGATGAAAGTGCGGCTCTTCGGTGCCTCGTTGTGATGGTTGCTGTGGCTGCTGCTGGTTCTCCGTTTTCTTATCTATTTCAGTATCAAAGTTCGATTTGGTGATGAATCTTTCAATCTTTTCCATCCCTTTCTTTCCTTCGAAATTTGAGCTCATGTCCATCAACAACTTGAGAACTAGAAATGGAACTTCGTTCGTCACCAAGAACAAGTCCTGATCAATAAAGGCGACATGGTAATCTTTAACTTTCAAATCCTCAAAGGCATTATTTATGTAACGGTCAATGTAATATAGTACGGAACAGCCATCTACGAACAAAATCCGGGAGAGCGCCTCATCATTATACTTCTCTATCTGCTTCTCATCATAGGAGGTCCTTAGCTTTTCGATATTCCGATGAATCATCTCGTACAGATCTTCAATCCGCTTCCCACTTTCTGAGATGAAACGTTTTACAAATTGAAGCTTCTTCGTTTCTGCTGGCTTGTGGTTGTCTTCTCCGTGGTGGTAAGGACCAATCGAGACCAGCCTTGGTTCAAAATATTTCTTAAAATCCTCGATGCCTCTCAGCATGAATGGAACATTCTGGATTTTTTTTTTTGGAGTTTGAAAGTCTTCCACATCCATTACGAGTTTTAAAAAATTAGCATCAGAACCAGTGGCAGATTGGTCACTGGTGCTGCTCGTTGAACGACTTCTTTGGGCGGATCCTCTAGTCCCGATATGGTTAATGCATTGTGGCCCCGTTGACACGGCATAACTAGTTTTCTGCATACAAGGCCAGCCAAATGTTTGAGATTAATGTTTGGAAATTAAAGTACACCCTGGTTAGATATCCCGTCTAAAAAGCACGGACACGGACACGGGATACGGTTACGACACGAGACGGATATCTCGATACGATAACTTCTGAAAAACTCAGGATACGACACGGTAGGGATATGACAATATATAAATAATAAATATATATTATACATATATAAATAATAAATATATATATTTATAATTATATATGTATATATATGTATGGGGTAATTGTTTTTTGCATTCCATCATAAGAAAACGTATGCCCCCATGTAAAAAATTATTGTTCCGTAAAGGCAGAACCACTTACCCAAAAAAAAAAAAAAAAAAAAAAAAAAAAGGGGAAAAGGGTAGAACACTTTTTTTTTTTTTTTAATAAACTAACTAGTAAGTAAGAACTATGAATGTTAGAACTTTGGGAAACCAAAAAGCTGGTTCCACTTTACAGCTGTGGTGGGACAGTGGGGAGGCACCGAGGCATGACAAAATGTCAAAAAGGGTATTACACCTCAGTCCTCACACTCTTCTCCATGCGTCCAAGCACCGAGAAAAGCAAGGAGAGAAGAGAGCGATGGAGAGAGAATCGGAGAAAGCATGGAGGCTTGCACTGCGCGCCGAGGATTTGCAGAGATATTTCGTCCACCTCAGGCAACTATGACGCAACACGGCAACAGTTTCTTTCTTTTTCTTCTTTATTTTTTTTTTTTGGTTGATTTTTCCGGCGTACTGCGGATGTCCACTTCCGTCGACGATGAAGGCCTTGTTGTTAACTTCTCATACCGTGTCTACAAAGTGTCTGAACGTATCTTGCAAGTGTCGGAGCCGTGTCTGATTTTTTTTATCCTTTTTTTTTTTTTTTTTTTCTGGACACTTTAAAACTGTGTCCGACACGTGTCAGAGGCATGTCGAAGGCGTGTCTGTGTCTGACACGTGTCGGGCATAGCTATGGCACCATTTTAGCCGTGTCCATGTTTCCTAGTATCCCATTTTCAGTTGTTTTAGTTTGAGGCCCAAAAGCAGAGAAATCCCACAATTTGGACCAGGCAAGTTCAAAACCAATACGCTAGCTGCTTTATATCAAAACTAAATAAATTGAACTAAACTGGTCCGAATTTGTAAATAATTTGGTTGAGATTAAAATGTAACTTGTATCTAATTTTATATTGTTTGGTTTGCATTACATTTATCACAAGATCGAGAATAGCAAGGAAAAAAAATATCTCTATAAAAAATGAAACTATGTTCAACTATCCGGTGTTCTCAGTACTAGTCAGAACGGAAAGAGAGAGATTGCAGGGAAAAAGGATAAAGATTCTATTTAAAAACCGTAATTAAAGATTTCCCATGAAATCCAAAAATTTCCATCAAAATTTTTGTATGAGCAATTTTAGAAATTCGTGAAATGCTTCTATTTTGAATTTTGACTATAGTTTAATTGTAATTATGGCAATCTTTCTATTGAATTTTACCATTCAAGATGATGGATTTGAGTCATCAATCATATGTAAAGTACACTATAATTGTTTAATTGTTATTTGGACAACCAAACAGAGCCTATATATTTTGAAAATCTCATCTATATTATTTGGAATAAAAAAAAAAAACAAACAAACAAACAAACAAATTTTTTTGCTTACAATATAAATCACTAGTGGAAATTAAAAAAAGAAGATAAGAGATGACGATGAGATGAAAATGCTGATGGATGATGGTGGTTACCATTGAGATGATTAAAAAATGCCAGCCACACCCGTACCCACACGGCCACACCCACTCGGAGTTGAAATCAAGACCTTCGCAAATCCCATAACCCTATTGGGATGCATGAGACCTGCCATTAGATCCAAAGGCCTTTGGCATTCACCATGAAAGTCTTTGATGAACTTTTCTTAAAAAGATGTTCTAGGAATGTACGAACTATTTCCCTTAAGAACAAGTACCCATCAGTCATATATACTATAATCACTGATATGTTTCTTCTCAATGAATTTAGCCCAAATTTCTTTAAATTCTTCATCGTTCACCTACAACTCCTTGAGGTACTCAAATCTAACCACTTCATGTGCCAATGTCACAAGTAGTATGTTGGCTCAAAACATCAGCAACACAATTTAAAGTCTCGGACTTATGTTTAATAACAAAAGGAAATTTCTGAAGAAAAGTAGTCCACCTAATCTGCATACTATCCAACTTCTTTTGACTGTTGATAAACTTCAAAGTTTAGTGATCCAAATACAGCATAAATTCCCTGTACACCAAATAATGTTCCTAGTACTTCAAAGCTCGAACTACAGTATATAAATTTTCATCATAGGTATTCTAATTTTGTCGAGCTTTGCTTAAAATCTCACTAAAGAATGCCACATGCAGGACGCTTCTCTTGGGATAAGATGACATGGATTGCATCGCGATGTTGACCTTAGAGTTCATGGAGAGGTTGGCCGGATCATCAGAATCTTAAGTGAAGAGGTTATTATATGTGTTTTTGGTGAACCTGACAGTAGGCAACCAACTGGTCTCCTTCATAAAACTGACCAGTCACCTAATCCAACCGACCGATCGCTCCACTTAACTGACCTATCAACTCGATCCAACTTTGTTAATCAATATTTTTTGAAATTTTATCTTATTTTAGCTATTTTCTAGGCTTTTTATTATTTCATTGTTATTTAGTTGCTACATTTAGCTAATAAGTTTCCTTCTTAATTTAGACTTGTCCTATTTGAATTAGATTTCCTATTTTATAGCTTAGGTTCTCTTTATATTGAATTTTAGCTTTTTGGAAGACATAGTTCATTTATTGTTTTTGAGTAGTAATACTTAAAAGAGTTTTTTCTTCTTCTTTTCATGTTCTAATGTGAGTAATAATTGTGGCTCTAATGTGAGCATTAATTGTGGCTGCTTACTCTTCAGCATTGTTTCGTGACACCATTAACATCACACTCCATGCACATTAAAGATCTTCTCAAAGCTTGGCAAACCTAGCATGTGTGTAATACATAATTACTCTTTCATCAAGACAAAACTCTTTTTAACTTCTTCACCCTATAGCAACGCTTCTTCGTATACTTTGTAATTGGTGCAGTGATAGTTCTAAAATTTCATATGAAGCAGTGATAAAAAAGTGGCTAGACTATGGAAGCTCTAGACCTCCGTCACAGTCTTAGGTGTTAGTCACTCTTGTATAGCACAAACCTTGTCTTTGTCAACATGAATTCCCTTCGTGCTAACAACATAGCCTAAGGACAAGAGGCTACCAGTCATGAAGTTGCATGCTTTGAGATTAATATATGGACAATTAATTTTCCCACAACACATTTAGTACCTCTCGCGACTGCTCCATATCCTCCTCCTTAGTCTAGCCGTAGATCGATAAGAATGTCGTCAAAATTAACAACAACAAATATACCTACAAAAGGCCTCAAGACTTGATCTATGACCTACATAAAGGTCCTCGATGCATTGGATAGTCTAAATGGCATAGCCATTCCACTATACGTATAGTCCATTATTGTTCTTGAGCACAGTCTTTCAATAATTCCCAAGTTGAATGAGGTTTTATTGGTACCCAGTACGCAAGTCAGTCTTTGAGAACAACTTGTCGATTATGAATTTGATGGTACCTTGTACGCAAGTCACTCTTTGAGAATAATTTTGAATCCTTGATTATGTCTAACATGTCATATAACGCAAAATGGGAGATTTATACTTCATAGTGATTTTGTTGATAACCCTTGTCATATCCCATTTTTGTCACCCTAGTTAGAGGTCATCATTTCATGTAGGTTTTTATTTTATTTTTGAGTCTAAGCATTTGCATTAGGTTTTTAAGGCATTAAGGATCATGCATATGAATTTTGGTTTGATTTGGAGGATGTTTCAATAGTCAATTAGAGATTTTGTGACTTTAAGGACATTATTTTCTTTTAAGTTGTATCTTTTCTATTTGACTTTGAAATGATCTCCAAAGTTGTCAATTGGAGTTCATATTGATATATAGAGTCTATATAGAGGTTCAATTTGATGAATTAATGGTTTAAAAGCAATTTGGCTCATAATGGTTCAAGTTGGCTAAAAGACCCTCTCTTGGTTTGCTCAAATTGACTCATAATTCTCACTCAATTTTCCTACATTAAACCTTAATTGGTCTTGATTTTATCCCTGAACATATTTTAAAAGGTTATATTTTAGTTTGGAAAGCATTTGGCTCAACCCTGTGTGCAAACCCTAGCTTTACGATGGTGATGCACCGTGGTTAGCCGCCTTTGTAAAACCTAACCATGCACCCATGGTTAAGGGTTTTTGTCCTTAAATGTCTAAAAATGTGTTCCTTTTCAAAGCACGGTCGTTTTGGCTTTTATTTCGTCAAAATCATACTTAATTTGACACCTAAAAGACTTCCAAAAGGTGAAGGAGTCTAACCAAGGTAAGCTGACTGGAGCCCCCCGAGTAACCATTCGGGGCTGGACGGTTAGCCGTCTGGGGCCATCTAAGCCTGGACGATTACCTTAGCTTTCCATCTTCAAATAGGATTCTACCTCTCCTGCCTTCTTTTAACGGATTTCTCCGCCCTTACAAGTTATTTCCTTCTAAAATTGAGTAACTTTAAGTTGTTTAAACACCAAGAGAATCTCTAATAGCCCTAGGATCATTATTTAATGAATTAATCTTAGCCATTGGTTTATTAGGTTAGTCCCCTATATAAAGAACATGATATTCAACACATAGAGGGGCCACAAGAGCATTTTATACTTAGAAAAAGAAGGAGCTACAAATTTGGAGAGTTAAAGAACATCAAAGAGAGGTTCTCTAACCCTAAGAAGTAAGAGAAGAAGTCTTTCAAAGGCAAGAGGAAGCTCTACAAGAGGTAAACTCATCTTTCAATTTTTGGAATTAGGGTTTGTTCTTCTTCTCCTTCTTCTTCTATGATAGTTCTAATGCATGTAGTAACTCTGCATATTGATTAAATCCAATGCTTTTGTGATGTTATATATTTTATTTTAAGGTTATTCATGGTTTAATATGCTTGATAGTCCTTATTTACCTAGGGTTTTGAAAGCATTATCCTTTTTATCCTTTAAGTCATGCATGTTTCATATAGCCTATTTGCTGTGATTATTTGGGTTTTTTTTCATCATGGTTGGTTTATATATGTGATTTGGAGTTGAACCATATTAGGTTTTGCATTCATGTAGTTTATTTTCAAGGGTTTTGGAGAAATTATCCTTTCTAAGGATAATTATCCTTTTTAGAAGAGTAGGTTTTGCATGGGGGTATTCGGGAGTGTATTTAAGTATAAAACCACTTCTAATATGTTCTAGGGTATGGATTTTATGTAGGATATGTTGATAAATCTTTCATATAGAGTACTTTTTACGTGAAATTATCTTAAGATAATTTTACTAAAGAAAGCTAGCTCACTGTAAGAAAGCCTTTTTTTTTTTTTTTTTTTTTTTTTTTTTTCATATTTTTATATAAAGTCTTCTCTTTTAGTTTATTTTCACTTTTATTTTCATTTTTTTTAGTTGTCATATGATATCCCCATGATAGGATTAGGTGTTTTTGCATATTTCTTAGTTTTGCATGCATGTTGGAGGGCATATTTCATGTAAGAGCATACTAGGGTTTCTTGTTTCCTTTTAATTATTGCTTTTGCATGATTATTAGGATAATTTTGGGATTTTTAATATTCTGTCCAGATTTTATTAATGCCTTATAGTGATGATTTAAGCATATTGGTAAATGATTTGAGCATGGTAATTACCCTATAGCAATAGTAGGGTAATTATTTGCCAATTTGGCAATAATTTGAAGGTAATTTGCATAAGGTAAGTTCAGGTATTGTATACTTCTTTCTCTTATTCCCTTCTCTCTTTTGGGTTTTTTCCTTAGTAAAGGATCATGATAATTTCTTGGTTTTGTTAAACTCTATTTTTCTATTCACATTCAAATTCTTCTTTATTCCTATCTTGGAAGTTCTTTTGGAAACTTTTATTCTTATATATAAATGGAAATCAAGGGTTTATCATTATCTTTTAAAAAGAAAATAACCCGTTCTATTTGAACTACGTGGACTTTGATCCATGTATTTCTATGCATGGTACATAGGCGCTCAATTGATGTTCTAGTCCGCCCTTGGATACAAAGTATTATAGGTTTTCCCTTTTCTTTTATTCTTTTATCCATCACATATGATTACTAGTGGAGTAGAATGGATTTATGCTTATTCATTATCTATCTCTTGTGATTGTTATTGGAATAGGATGAATTTATCCATCACATATGATTGCTAGAGGAATAGGATGGATTTGTGATTGATTAGCATGCTATATTTTATTGATTGATATTGATTTGCATATGTTTAAGTTATTCAATTAGCCTAATCAAATTAGGAGACCAACTCGAGCGATGTAGGTGCCTATGGGCTTAACCCAGAACCTTCCCGCATTGTAACTTAGCCTCCGAATCCAATTTTCAAGTTTTAAAGACTTTGCATTTCCTTTCAAAATGGAGTCATGCATGAGGTTTTTGAAAATAAAACGTTTTTAGGGTTTTCCTCTTTTCCTTAAAAAATGAGGTGGCGACTCCTTCCTTTGTTGTCTTTCACATTGCCAAATCCCGTGGGCCATTTTCCTAGGTTCACAACCCTCATATTGATGAACATTTGCTCCTTGCCATCCTTCTTGGGATTCAACAATGTAGGAACTGTTAAGCATATTTCTGATTCTCCTCAATCAAAGGAAGTCAACCCTCATCACAATGCCTTAACCATGATCTCAGCTAAATGACTATCAATCCCTATATTCTCTCTTCTGTATATAGCAAATAATTGTAATATATTCTTTACATTTAGGAGCAATTGATGTACATTTGTTATTTAAATATATGGTACATGTACAGCCAAAGTCAGGCTGCCAAATTATTCTATTGTCATAGTTTTCATAGTATCAGAGATTTTAAACTCACACCGTACCTCTTTGATCCTTCCATAGTTGATTCAAGTTCTTCAACTTTCATCATTCCTAATATAGCTCAGCTCATCTTTATTAAACTTGATAGCTCACACTATTTATTATGGGTTTCCCAATTTTTACCTATCCTTCGCAGCCACAATTTATAGGGCATTGTTGATGTCTCTGAGCCATGCCCTCCCAAGTTTCTAGCCAATTTCCAAGGGAAAGAAACTTCGACCATTAATCCATAATTTGTTACCTGGAACAAGAATAACCAATATCTCTTAAGTTAGCTGAATGCTACCTTCTCTAACAGTGTGCTCTCCAATGTTTATGGATTGAATACATCACGTCAAGTATGGAACTCTATGGCAACTCGTTTTGCCTCCCAATCGCAGTCATGTGTTACTCATCTCAAGTGGCAATTGCAAAATCTTCGTCAAAACTCTCGTTTTTGTTCTGAATATCTCCAACTAGCAAAATCTTGGGTAGATCAACTTGCTGCTGTTGGCAAGCCTATGGATGATGAAGATCTTATGTCTTTCATTACTAGTGGACTCACCCCTGCCTAAAATCCATTTGTCACTTCCCTTTCGTTCGCATCTCGAGAATCTTCATTATCCTTTGAGGACTTTCAAGCAAAATTACTTAATTATGAGTTATTGTTTGAAAACCAAAACCAATCTGTGCCACTAAAGATGGGCAGATCTACATTTTGCTCTCACAAACAAGGCCACCAGTCGAATTCCTCTTCCAATCGCAGGTCTAAGCACTTTGGTCAGAATAAAAACAAATTCCAGCAACATAATCAAAATCAACAGCGCTCCTCAAATAATGGTGGCATGTTTCACTCATGGCCTTCTTTGAACAATGGGGCTCTTACCACTTTCAACAACAACAATGGGGCTCCTAACACTTTCCATATCAACAATGGGGCTCCTACCACCTTTAACAACAATCAGTCACCATATCAGATCTATGGTAAAAGAAGTCATGAAGCCATTGATTGTTATCATCGGATGGACTTTTCTTATCAAGACTGGCATCCTCGTTCCCAACTTACAGCAATAGTTGCTTACACTAATGCCTCTATTCGTCCACAACCATGGTATGTAAACAGCAGTGCTAACAATCATATCACAACAAATCTTGAGAACCTTTCTCTTCAAACACCCTATCGTGGCTCTAAGGATATAGCAGTGGGCAATGGTACTGCTTTGCCAATTGCCAATTGCCAATATCGGTTAAACCACTATCATCACTCTATTTTCTCATTTTAAATTAAATAACATCTTTCATTGTCCTACTGCTGCTGCTAATTTATTCTCCATTCAAAAATTCTTTGTTAATAATAATTGCTATTTAGTACTCACATCAATTCATTTTTTTTATAAAGGACAACTTAATGGGGTAGACTCTTTTACAAGGGCAGAGTGAACATGGCCTTTATCCCATACATCTTGAGAGAAATTCCATCAATAAAACAAGGAAACTCACTATTCTCCTTGGTGTTCGTGCTGCTTTTTCTATTTGGCATCATCGCTTGGGTCATCCAACTTCTTTAATTGTTAAGCAATTGTGACTTACTCATCAACTTCCCATTGTTGGTCCTCTGGAGTGTCTGGCTTTTGTGAACCATGCCAAATGGCAAAAAGCAAGTGTCTACACTTCTCCCCTTCTAATAGAGTGTCTTCTTGTCCACTAGAAATAATTCACTCAGATGTATGATGTTCACCAGTTTTATCAATTAGTGGATGCAAATATTATGTCACCTTCATCGATGATTTTTCTCATTTCTCCTTGCTATTTCAATTGCATGCTAAATCTGATGTGTTTGCTTGCTTTCTTAAATTTAAAAGTCTTGTATAAAATCTTTTGTCATGCAAAATCAAGTACTTTTAACCTGATGGTGGTAGTGAATTTACTAAAACTCATTTTAGAACCTTCCTTGAATCCAGTGGTATCATGTATTGCTTTTCATGTCCTCACACCTCTCAACAAAATGACATTGTTGAACGCAAACATTGCTATATTGTTGAGACTAGTTTGGCTCTTCTAACTCATTCTCGTCTCCCTCTCAAATATTGGGTTGGAGCCTTCAACACTTCTATTTATCTCATAAATCGGCTCCCCACACCCACATTCTAACATAACAATCCATACACTAAACTTTTCAAGGTTGCTCCTGATTATTCATTCCTTCATTTGTTTGGTTGCGCATGTTATCCTCTACTCCGCGACTTTATAACTCTCACAAATTGGCCTTCTGTAGCAAAAAATGCATTTTTATTGGGTATAGTTCTAATCATCGCGGATATCGGTGTTTAGACCCAGACTTAAATCAAATCTACATCTCTCATCTTGTGGTATTTGATGAATATTCTTTTCCATATTGGGATAAAGCTATGTCTACAATGCTAACTTGTGACAGAGCCTCTGCCACTGCAATTGTCTTACCACCCTCTGATATCTCACCATTTGCACACATATCGTCACCTCCGATTCGTGCGACCTCTCCACCGCCTGCACCCACTCCATAATCCCATGACTTCCCCAAACTTCCCCACATTACCTCTGACCCGTTACCCTTACCACTAGATGAGTTAGCTCAACTAGTGGTACTTCTCCTTCATGGTACAGTAGCTCCCAACATGCCCACACAATTATCTCACTAGATATTAACTTGGGCTCGCTCAAGCGCTTCTCGTCCAAAGGATTTTCATGATTATCAGCTTTATAACTCTACCAAACATTCTTTGACAGCATTTCACATTTTCGATTTACCTTCTGAGCCATCCTCTTCTACCCAAGCCATTAGAAATCCTTCGTCCCCTACACAAAAATGTGATTCGTAATAAATTGGTTTACAAACTCAAACAAAAATCAGATGGGTCCATTGATCAATACAAAGCTTGCTTTGTTGCAAAAGGCTTTGATCGAAAAGATGGCATTGATTACACTGAGACCTTTTGCCCCGTTTTTAAACCCACTACTATTCGACTTGTGCTTGCCATTGTTGTTCACTTTGATTGGTCGCTTCAGCAGTTAGATGTTTCTAATGCATTTCTTCATGGATCACTTGATGAAAAAGTCTTTGTGGAGCAACTTCAAAGCTTTGTTGATGCTGCTCATCCCGACTATATGTGTCATCTGCATAAGGCGATACATGGTCTTAAACAAGCCCCCCGAGCATGGTTCACTCAGCTATCTCAATCACTACTTGCACTTGGCTTTGTTGAATCTCAAGATGATCATTCTTTGTTTACCTTCTATGACAAGGCCATTCATGTTTTTATTCTTATTTATGTTGATGATATAATTGTAAAAGGCGCCTATGAAGATGTCATCATGGCTCTAATTGGTCACTTAAAGGGAAAATTTGCAATGAAAGATCTTAGGTCCCTTAGCTATTTTCTTGGTGCCCAAACTTTTTGAGATAGCAATGGGCTTTATCTTACTCAATACAAATAGATCACTGATCTTCTTAGACGAGCAAAGATGGTTGGTGCCAAACCATATTCATCTCCCACGGCCTCTAGATCTAAATTATCTCAGTTTGATGGTGATCCACTTCCTGATGGTTCAAAATATAGACAAATTGTGGGAGCTTTACAATATTACACCTTGACTAGACCCGATATTGCCTTTTCTGTTAATCAACTTTGTCAATTTTTGCATTCTCCATCCACAGTGCATTGGACTGCCACCAAATGTGTTCTTCGCTATCTTAAGGGGTCCTTGGATCATGGATTATATTTTGCTAAAGGATCCCTCCAATTATCTGCCTACTGTAACTCAGACTGGGCAGGGGCCCCGATGATCGCCGCTCTACCACCGGCTTTGGTATCTTTCTTGGACCTTGTCTTATTTCTTAGGGAGCAAAGAAATAGTCCACTGTTTCTCGCTCGAGCACAGACGAAATTGCCCTTCAAGTCACAAAAGTTCTAATTAGCTATCCAAACCTGTCTGAAATTAAACCAAATTACACCAAAGTATCCTAAATGCACCTAGAAACTAAATGCAAATGATGGGATGCAAAAATGAGATAAAAATATGTATGCAATGATGAACTACTCTCATAAGCTTAAAATGGCAAAAATGTCCTTAAATATTAATGACTCCTAAATGCTTTTGAAACTCATGAAATGAATTTATGAACTTCTAGGGATGAAAATGGGGTGTCTAGGGCTAATAAGGATAAAACAAGGGTTTGAATCCCTATTAAACCACAGTCACAACCAAACTCTTTTGAAAATGATTTTAAACATAAAAACGCATTAATTAAGACTTAATTGACACATTAATTTGAACCAATAAGATCAAATTAGGAAGCAATTTTATAAAAGATTGATTAACGATGTTAACCCAAGCCTACTAGAGATCATATATTCTTAACCAAATCATATTTGATGGTTAACTAAACTTTAAACCAACAATATAAATAACATCCCAAGGACTTTAGGATCATCCCAAGATGAATTTGGTAGGAATTGGATATTGAATAAGAGCTATGCAAGTGAAATGACGAAAATGCCTTCCAAGTCGCACAAGTTCTTATTAGCTATCAAGACTTAACCAAATTAAATTCCAGAAGATACTATGAATTTTTTGGGATGTATAGAGTCTAAGTAGAAAGATTTGGTGCCAAAATGATGAAAAAACTTACATAAGATAATGCTCCTAAAGTTGAAAGGTCAAAAGAAAAGAGATGAAAATGGGGTACAGTGTCTACACCTTCCTTAACCCAATTGCACCACCACCATCAACTATAGAAGAAAATAGAACACACACAGCGGCTAGGAGTGGCAATCTCGACCCAAACATGTGAACCCACCCAAACCCACCTGCAATAATTGGCTTTGGGTAAAGTAAATTTTTAATCGGGTTGGTAATGGGTTACCCATAATTGACCCAATTATATATAGGTTGGTTATGGGTTAACCACTGGACCCTTTGGATTTTATTGGTTAACTTAAAGGAAGAGGGAAAGAGAGGGAAAGGGGGGCATAAGGCAACAGGAGCACCGATAGTGAAAGGAGGGCATGAGGTAGCAGCGATCATCGTCAGCGTTTAAAGCTTCTACCAGCGAAATGGGGTACGAGGCAGCAGCGAGCACCGCCGACATTCAAAGCTTCAACAGCGAGCACCACCGGTGAAAAAGGGCATGAGGCAACAGCGACCACCGTTGGTATTCAAAGCTTCAGTAGCAAGCATTGCCGACGAAAGGGGCCATGAGGCAGCAGTGACCATTGCCGGCGTTCAAAGCTTCAGCAGCGAGCACTGCCAACGTTCAAAACCAATCGTGAAGATGAAGGACTGCCATGGAATTTTAATTTTTTTGGTCATCGAATCGAGAAATTGCAAAACGTTTTCATCTTCTGCTGTTTCTTGTTGCTGTTGTTGCACTTTATCTCTTCCATTTTAAGAGCTTTGTTTGGTGAGTTTGGTCCTAGACTCCTCGTCTTTTCCATTTAGTTGAATCTGCAATTGGGTTTGGGCTTGTTTTGCATCATATTGAGTTCTTTCTTTGATATTTATTTTGTGGGATTTATTGATTTGTTGGGTAGGGATTGATATAGAGTTGATCTCTTTTTTTTCTTTATAAATCATAAACATATTGAATCTTTAACTGAGTTTCCTTCTCATTATCATGTTAAGATCTCATTTATTCATATTAAATCTTTAACCATATTGAATTTTTTCTGGGACTTTTTATTTCTTTACATTATTTTCTATATAGAGGTAATACATTTGTGAGAACTTCTCCTAATTTATGGGTTTTGATTTTTTTTATGTGAGTTGTGTTGAAATCCAATTTTTGGTACTTAACAGGGGTACAAATATATTATTTAATTATTTTTTCAATTTGCTTTGAAATTTTGAAGCTGAGTTAATATTTTTCATGTTTTTTTCTCTGAGAGAGAGAGAGAGAGAGAGAGAGAGAGAGAGGAAATGGGTTGTGCCGGGCCGGGTCAAAATTTGGGTTAGATCGGGTCATGAATTAGGCTAGGTATGATCCTGCTGGGTTGGGTATCATTGGATTGAAGTGATTCGCGGGTTGGTTATGAGTTGGATGCGGGTGTGCATAGTAATTGAGTTGGATGTAACCTAACCCATTGATAGCTCAAATTACATGACCCATTAATGACCTAATTCAACCCATTTATGCTTCAACCTAAACTCACCCAACCGCCTCATTGCCAGCCCTAACAGCGGCTGGGAAACACACAGAATAGCGGAATAGCGGTGGCGGCGGCAGCAACGTCAAGGATTGGGAGAGAATGCAGCAACGAAGGAAGTGAGATACGGCAATCGACAGATGTCAATTAAGAAAAAGATGGAGACGGCAGAAGGGAGAGGGAAAGAAAAAAGTGAAACCCTAAAGTTAGGGATTTGACTTTTTGTTTGTATCCTATTAGAAGTATATACGTGCCATTTAATCCCCCATCAAGAAGGTATAAAAAGGTTGAGGTGGAAGCATCTTATATAAGCAGCCAACAATAGTCTTTCTCAATTTCCAAAGTCTCTAAATAAAAATATAAAATAATAAAATTTAAAGATCATATAATCGGTCGGTTTCAATCCATAGAAGCAATGAATTGGGACCGAATCGAAAACCGATTATTTGAAGGACTGAAAACCGGGCCCCACCGAAATATCAAGAAAACGATAGAAATTGATCGGTCCGCTTCCGTTTGTGGGGTTTTCTTTCGCACCTAGTGAAGGGTGGCCGATCGGTTATGCAATAGAAACCGGTCAGTTGTCCTTAGTGATAGGTTAGTCTAACAGACTAAGTTGATAAGTAGATCGAGATTTAAACAAATATATAAAAACATGTTCAATTTGATATTTAATCAATATGGGATATGGAATTTTTTATCACTCTCCCTCACATGTAGTTGGTCCATCACATTATATTAAGTTTCTAACTTAATAGTCTAAACTGATAAGTAAAGGCCTAAAAGATATGACATACTCTGATACCATGTTAAGTTTCCAATTTAATGGATTAAATTGATAAGTGAAGAGCCTAAACAAGTGTATGAAGCATGTTAAAATTAATATTTAATTGATGTGGGATGTAAAACTTCTCAACACATTGGGTCAAAGCCTTTTTATTTATTTATTTATAATTTGGTAGTTTAATTAGCCATTTTTTTTTTAATCTTTCATCAAAGGGAAAGTATGTAAACCATTTTATTAATTCATTTCTATTGCATGTCCAACCCTTATGTACCGGGAGAAGAAGCAGTTATCACACTACAACAATATAACCGGCATGCAAAGAGTGCCGTTAAACTTGCGCGGTGGATATTACCTTGTATTGTAGTGCAAGTAGACAGTGGCTGGTTCGATCGAGCTGATGGAGAGAATGAGCTGGAGCTACTTGGTGAAACAGTCCGAGCAGTAATAATAAAATATGCAAAGAAAATCAAAGAGGATTTGTTTTCTTCTTCTTCTTCTTCTTCTTCTTCTTCTTCTTCTTCTTGGTGGCGTGGGTGGGGGACGTGGTTTGATTGTAAATTTTTTATTTTTTATTTTTTTTTTATGGGCAAACTAAAATATTATCAGAATTAAGGAAGGAACAAAATAGGAAGTATTGACAACAAAACAACCCCACACCCACAAAAAAGGAAAAAAGGGAAATGATACATATAACAATTAATTGCAGCAACTGATGTGGCAAGCATGTTAAGTCGGTATATATCACAATAATTAGGAGTGTTAACGCTTATCTATTAGAGAATGTCACATTAGTTGCTATATTTTGTTATTGTATTTAGTTGCTCCCTATAGCACTACCCAAGAAAAAAACTCCCAGTAGATCCCACAAAGACACCACCAAACAAACACCACAACTAAAAAATGAGACTTACCTCACAGGCAAAACAATAAGCACCACGGCTACAAGACTAAAACCAAAAAAAATCTTTTCAAAGTTACCAGCTAAGACCACCCAAACAGCCAAATTAAAGGGCACAAAATGGAAATATACATTTTAAGCAACAGAAAGCAAACTAATATAGAGTAGCTCAAGTGGTATACCTAGGGAGCTGGGAAGCTCAGACAGTCAGACGAAGGCCACCCACCTGGGATCTTAGTGTTATAGAGCAAAAAACATGAGCAAAGGAGAAAACGATTCTATAGACTTTAGTGGTACTAGCTAAACTACTCTAAAACAGCCAGAAAATTACCTTATCTTTGTTTTTTCCTGATGGGTCAGACCACACTGAACTGTTACTTGCTCAGGTGTTTACATTCATCCAGCACCATCGAAACGCATCAATATGAAAGAGGACGAGAGTGAGACGGATAATAAACAATGGCAGATCTGAAATTGTAAACCAAGCAAAATGCAGAGAAATGCAAGCCAAATGCAATTCAGAGAAAGAGAGGAGTTGACGAGGCAGTTGATGAGAGAAAGAGAAAGAAGGTGTGAACGATAGAGACAAAGAAACGGATCATATGGTGTTTAAAGTTGGAAAATACTTGTCTCCACCCAAGGGTGGAGGAGCTTTTTCTCTCCACCCACTCATATTTCACCACTTGTCCAAATAAAGAAAGAGAATTGATTGTTTGCATGCATTCTTATGTTTACATAATTGGGAACACATTTTCATAAATCCATTTTTGAGTGTCATATGTTTATATTAACATGAATGTGTATCCACGTATCCATATTAACTTATTTGTTTGTTAATGTTTTTAAATTCATATTTTTGTAAAATATTTATGACACGTGGTAGAAAATGAATGGAAGTGGGAAGGAACTCTTCTACCCTAGGGTGCAGGCAAGTAATGTCCTATAAAGTCTAAGGACTCTAGATATACATATGAATGGCTGTCAAAAATTGACCCTATCTAACAAAATGAAAAGACATCATCACTTCATCAAACAATAGCCAGTGATTTTTATTTATTTGCATGTTTGATTATCCTCATAAATAGGGATTCTCTCCAAATTGGTAAATTTTAAAGGGTAAACTACAAGAATACCCCCTAATGTTTGATCATTTTTTCATGTAACCATCTAAAGAAAATTAGTTTATAATGTGCTCATAGACAATTTATAAATTTATCAATTAACACCATCATTAACTGTCATTAATGGAAATAACAGTGGCCATGTGAAGTTTTTCTATCTAATTTCATAAATAGCGATTAACGGTAGCATTAATTGTTAAATTTATAAGTTATTTGAGGACACATTGCATCCTAATTTTTTTTAGGGAATTATGTGAAAAAAGGTTAAACATCATAAGATTTCTTTTAGTTTCCCCAAATTTTAAATTAACCAATTCACCCCACTTCAGAAAGAGACCGAAACCAAATTTTTTGTTAGCACTTATTAATTAGGTTGTCTTTATAGGAAAGAAACCGAAACCAAACTTTTTTGTTAGCATTTATTAAGATTGTGTCCGCTTTTTTTTTTTCATAGTGACATAAAGTGAATAAGCTTTTGCTTTTTCTTAGCATTTACTATTAAGGTTTTGTCACCTTGTCTGCTCTCTTTACGTGGGAGTCTAATTATTTTTATTATTTCTTTATTTTTTGTTATGGATGATGAAAAAATCCTTCAAACAAATATTAAGTCCGTGTAAAATCTCATTACCCACATGAATTAGAAAAGGTAAAACCCACGAGAATCATAGAAGACGTCAACTTTTTCTTTCCTTTATTCATTAACTTTCAAAAATTTTAACAGAAAGGTTGAATGAGCTGACACGTATACCAAATTAGGAGTCTAACCGAGCCAATTAATCCTGTGTTGGAAATAATTTAAATTAACTAATTTATTATTTTGTTTTTTTAAATCTTTTTTGGATACCATCTTGTGCACCCTTGGTGAAGGAAATTCTGTCAAAACTACCCAATATCAAGTGTACTACTAAACTTTTTAGGACTTTAGATTTATTTGCTTCAATCATGTGGGTTGTGAAGTCTTATATGACTTTGGGGTTTGTTAAAGGGTCTTCTTATTATCTAAAAAAATATATAGGTTAGGAAGTCTTACATCCCACATTGATTAAATATCGAATTAAACATGTTTTAACATACATGTTTATGTTTAGTTCTCTACTTATAAGTTTAGGCTTATAAATTGGAAATTTCACTTGGTATTAGAGCATGTCATTCTTGAGTTTATTGAGCCCGTATTTGTTGCCCACGTGACAGGCTTATGTTCAGTCTGCACATGAAGGTGAGTGTTAGAAATATACCACATCCCACATCGCCCAAATATTGGATTTGAGATAGTTTCATATGCCTGTTTGAGCCATCCACTTATAAGCTTATATGAATGCATGTTTAACTTAATATTTAATTAATGTGGAATGTGAGACTTCTCAACAATACATTTTAGGGGTGCTCACGGGTCGGGTTGGGTCGGGTTTGGGGTTCATCCGCAACCCACCCACAACTTATCAGGTGAACTAAATTCCCACCCACATCCGCCCATATGATTGGGTGGTTTTAACCCACAAACCATACGGATTGGTGGGTGGGTTACGGGCGGATTGGTGGATTTAAGTTTAGCTAGGCCTTACTTTACTTTCTAAAAATTCATTCATTTTATTTTGAATTTTTGAGGGCTTTCATACTGCATTTCAATTATTATAAATATTGTTTTTGTCAAAACAAGCCATACAAATTACAAAATAACAATTAACTTGGGAAAAAAATAAAATTAAACAAGCATAAATATAAAAAAAAAAAAGATAAAAGACTTCACAATACAAAAGACTGATTCAATATCGGTAAGAGATAAAGTCATCCTCCATTTGCCATGTGTCCAATGTAATATGAAGAACCAATGAGACACTACCACGTGTATAATCTAATAAAGTATAAAAATATGCGGGCGGGTGGGTTTTAGTCGGTTTTTATATTTCAAAACCGCAACCACCCACGAAACCGCAAAAAAATAAAATTCTAAACCACTATCTGCCCACCCTATCGATTGAAACTGTCCAATGCCTTTGGGTTGGGTTGGATTGGGCGGTTTTTGCGGGTCTAGCGGGTTAGTGAGCACCCCTAATACATTTCATCTTTTTTAGTCTTCATTTTCAAAATTATTAAATATATGTTTCTCTCGTTGCTGTGATTTTGGTTTAATTTGTGGTTTTGGAATAGAGATGATGGAACAAAAGATAGAAATAGGGTAGGTTAGGCCTCCCATTATAAAAATATAAAATATAAAATATAAAATATATAAATAAATAAAGGAAAGGCAACAATACACAATCATTACTGGTGTTGGCACTTTGCTCAGTGATGAGCTGACACGTATACCAAGTTTACAGGAACCCCCAAATATTTAGGTAGCTCTTTTTTTCTCAAATCCCTGAGAAAAATCCCTCCAAGACTAGGTTTTGGGTGAAACTTTAAATAGAAATTAGGTGAAAAAAATTACTATAAGAATAGATAAATATTAAGCACATGATAGCCATATAAAAATAGGTCAATATTAAGCGTGACATGGATATAATGTACTTTACTCAAATTTTTCCTAATTTCTACTTAATTTTTCACTTAAAACCTAACTGAGTAGGATATTGCATCAAGTTTTTCTTTAGGGGTTTATGTGGAAAAAGGACTAGATGTTATGAGGTTTTACTGTAATTTACCCTCTTTTTTTAAGTATAAAATAAGCTGCAGATTTTGGTCTTCTGTCAGTCTTTGTAATTCTTTTTTCATTATCTGTCTAGTTAGGTTCATTTTAATTGTTAGAAAATGGTATGGTGTTGGACTGGTGAACTGGAAATGCAAAATGTGGAACAAAGTCGAGCGTCAGGGTGTTCATGCTCAGCTCGAAATGAGATAGCTAACCTTAGGTTGGATACGGACTTTGGCAGGTAATTGACTTCAGGATGTTGGAATAAATCCATAAGATATCTTATAATTGTTGGAATATTTGCAAAATAGCAAAATAATAAAATTTACGTACCTTGCATCAAATAGAGTTAATCCTGATCCAGCTAGTAAAGTAGTAAAATAATAGAGTTAATACGAGTTACATTGTATAAAATAAAGTTAATCCCAATCTGGTTAAGAAGCGCGACAATACTTTTTAAAGATAGTTGGAGCCTCCTACACGTGCAAGGGATTTTAGCAATTCTATCTTCGGGATTTAACTTAGATCGAAATTAGATTTGTTCCTCTACGATCTTGCATTGGTTGGCAAAAACCAAGTACCTTCAACCTATTTTCAAGATGTCCAACACAAACTTAAAGTAAAAGTGAATATGTACTTTGTGATAGTGAATTCTAAACCAAAACTTCCAAGTTACCTCCAAGTTTGTTAACCAAGTTCATATCAAAACATCCACACTACTACCCTTTTTATAGGAGGATATAAGTGGCTTACAAGAGAAGTAATAGGTTACTTGTATGACTTAAGCTCTTAGTCATTAATGCAAATATTCCATTATATCCATAAAAGATTTCATTCCATCCATAAAAGGTTTGATCTTATCCAGAAAGATTTGATCTTAGCTAGAAAGATTTCAATCGTGGTTGGCTATGTATTGATATTAATTAATTATTATATAACGGTTTCACTTGCCTCATCCCAATGATTGCATTCATTTACTTTCTCTATTTTTACCTCAAACGGGATTCATGTATGTTCACACTTCCTCCTCCATTTCCAATTGACTATCTCCTTACACAAGATAGGTCATTTATTTATTTATTTATTTATTTAGAATCCTATTAAATTTTTTCACATTAACATATATGTTTTAACATTCCAATTTTGTTTTCAAGTGTATAAAATATCAAAAAAGATAAAATATTCATGAGAAAATATATTTTAGAAAATCCAAATAAAAAAAAGCTTTGACTTTTTAAATGAGATAATCATTTTAGAACATTAAATAAAAATAAAAAAAAGACCAATAAAATAATAAAGGAGATAATATGAAATTTCACTTGAATCCCGGCCTCCTTACCTGAAAAATATGAAATTCCTGTCAAACAATAATCTATACTACCTATAAAAAGATGAATGTAAGAAAAACTTTTGATTGACTAATATATCTTTATTTTAATTTTTAAATACATAATTAGCCACCCTTCTGTATATATAGGAAATATAGCAATATAAAAATTATAATTCTAAAACACATACCTTAATATATAAAATACAAATAAGAATTCAAAGGAAACGGAAACTATAGGAACTATAATTCCTATATAATAAACAGGAATATATAGGAATATGGAAACAATAATTCTAAAACAACAGCCGGAACACATACCTTAATATATTCTAAAACACATACCTTAATATATAAAACACAAATAGGAATTCAAAGGAAATGGAAATTATAATTCCTATATAATAAATAAACAGTTGGATTATAAATTCCACTTTCTCGATCAAGAGTAGTTTCAACCTTCTCTTCACGTTTTCCATTAACGACGACTTCTCCATTCTCTGATTAACGGCAACTTCTCCATTCTCTGGTAAGTTTTGCTCTGCAAATCTATACTACCTATAAAATGTTGAATCTCAGAAAAACTTTTGAATGACCAATATACCCTTATTTAAAAAAAATAATACATATCTACCCTTCCTTTAATTGAAACACATAATAAATATTTTTATCATTTGGTAACAAATAAAAGTTAGATTTTAATTCAAACTCTTAACAAATTAAAGTTAGATTTTTACTCAAATTCTTTTTTTAGAGCAACTATCAAGTTGCATGATAATATATATGAATATAAACTCTTTAAATATTCCGTTTTATGAAGAAAAAAAAATTTATGAATATATATTTAAAGAGTTTTTAATCTTTCATTGTATTTTCGAATTTTAAACTTTATCTTTTGTGAAAAAATATAAAATCTTTATGTATTTATTATTTTATATAACTAATATTATTTAAAAATATTCACGTGCAACGCACGTGTGCCATATCTAGTTTATCAGAAAGAGACAGAAACCAAATTTTTTGTTAGCATTTATTAAAGCTGTCTTTGTGGGAAGGAAACCGAAACCAAACCTTTTTTGTTAGCATTTATTAAGGTTGTGTCCTCTTTGTTTTCTTAATTAGTGACATAAAGTGAATAAGCTTTTTCTTAGCATTTACTATTAAGGTTCTGTGACCTTGTCCGCTCTCTTTACATGGGGACATAAGTCCAATTTATTTTATTATTTTTTGTTATGGATCCATAACGAAGAAATCTTTCAAACAAATGTTGAGTCCATGTAAGATTTCATAATCTGCATGAATTAGAAAACGACTAAAACCCACAAGAATTATAGAAATCATCAAACCTTTTTTCTTTCCTGATTGACTTTTCAAAATTTTCAATGAAGGTAATGAGTAAAAGATACAATACTAATAGAACTCACAGACTCAAGTAATTGCCTTCACTCCCATGGCTTGTTGATCGATTTTCATGTCCTCAAGGTTTCAGATGCATCCGACCTCTTTCAAGTGATTTTCTAAACCACAAACTTGTAAGCATGATCTCCATTGCAACGGCTTTGGTAAAGTCCAGCCACACATGCATTTTTTTTTTTCATTGGAAACTAGACTCTTAAAGCTTTCAAAAAATATATAAAACTCATGCTTAAATTATAAAAACATAGTTCATCAATTTGAGTTTCTTTGAGGCATTTCACAAATTCAAGTCCGTAATGTTAGGTCAATAACGGTAATGTGAGGTCAATAGCTAATCACCTAAGGGCTTGTTGGTTTAAATGTCACTTACCTTACCTCAAATTTGAGTGTGAGCCATATAGCTTTAAGAACTTGACTTCGATGCATCTTAGCAACTTCAAACAACTTCAACGACAACAAGACTCAACAAGACAACTTTGGCATGGAATTTGCCAACATAAAAGACATGGACTTTACAAAAAGATAAACAATGGTAGGTCAGATTTGAAATTGTAAATCTTAAAGCATTAATTGGATAAGTTGGATAGACTCCTTTTCAGATTTGCAAGCAAAATGCAGTTTTGAGAATGAAGAGAAATGCAAGCAAAATGCAATTTTCATTAAACCATCATAAAAATAATAAAGCATAGGCCTTGCATTAGAGAGAGAGAGAGGAGTTGATGAGAGAAAAAGAAAGAGTGGAAGATGAGTCGGAAGACTAGGTAAGTGTAATTGCACTTTAAGATCCAAAGTTTGGGTCAAGTTTCACTTTAGGGTTTAAAATTTAAATTACGTCAATTCAGTACCTGAATTATTATTTGAGTTACAATTTGGGGCCCACTATCAGAATTTTTTGTATTATCTCTGCTTTGACCTTTTTATGGGTTTGAAAACCATATTTTACCTTTATCAACATCTAATAAACCTTTATATTTTAATCATATTTGAATCACTCTTATCTTCTATCTTTCTTTATATTACCCTTATTAACATCTAATAAACCTTTATATTTTCCATTTACAAAACCACAAATTTGACAGTAAAGTGATTCAGATCTGGTCAAAATATAAAGGTTTATTAAATATATGTTAATAGCGGTAAAATAGGGATTTCAAACCCATAAAAAAGGCAAAGTAGGGAGAATACAAAAAATTCTAACAATAGGCCCCAACTTGTAACTCAATTAATAATTTGGGTACTGAATTGATGCAGTTTAAACTTTAGATCCTAAAGTGAAATTAAACCCAAACTTTGGACCCTAAAGTGTAATTCACCCAATTAGTTTAAATACAAGCAATGCATTGATAGTAGAATAATGGTACTTTTGGAAAGAAAAAGTTGAGTGGATGACAAATCGATATATTAATTGATTTTCTTAATTTGCGTGTTTTTTTTTTCAAAGAAGTATATTCCAGTGGGACAAAAGGAGTAGCAAACTAGCTACCAATTAATGAATGACATAGGTAAACAATCAATTTTTTATTAGAAATGCAACCGGTAGGTAAGAGCATTTCCAATAGTGTGCTAAAAAGTGTGATATTGCTATATTTTACCTATAGCACACCTTGTTGGTGCTCCAATGATGTGTTAAAGGATGTGCTAAAAATAGTAATAGCATATCCTTGTGCTATATTTAGCACACCCTTATTCTAAAATGACACAAATGTTGTCAGAAAAAAATAAGGGATGGTGGTTGTGCAAAAAAATTACATATTTTGTCATTTGCACCATTGGAGCACATTATGTCAAATTATAGCATTTGACATTATAGCATATATTAAAATTGACGTAGTACAAGCAAAATAGCACAAACCACTAAAAATGCTCTAAAAGTAGCTTCAAGTTGCCAAGGAAAGCCATCACTAGCTTTTAACAATACTGTTTTAACTTTTGGGGATGACGAATCAATATTGGGTAATCTTCATTTTAATAGTGGGGATGATATATAGTATATTGGGCATCCTCTAATGTGTAGTGGTGTTTGGATGATTGTTTGGGCATGCTTTCATATTCTGAAGCAAAAAGTAATTAAAGAAGCAAATTGGGGAAACAAAAAATGAAAAAATTATTTGGGCATGATGACTAAAAATTGGGCACGCGCGTTGCACTGTAAGGTGAAAGTCTCGTGGGAATAAAATAGGGTACATATATATATTGTAGCACATCGTTCTTTATTTAGATGAAAACTTACAGATATCACACTCAAATTCTTACATTGAATGCTAAGCTTATCTCAAACACACACACCGAAATAAGAGAAAAGCACTCATCCGCTTGCCCAATAAAATGTACCATATAGGAAAAACTATAATCGTTTCAGAGGGATATTGGAATGAAAGAAAATTACGGTTCCTCGTCTCCTATATTTTATTAGTGCTTACCATAGTCCTATTCAGGACGTGTGAAGATTCTCTAGTAAGTCTGAACTATACTTAGTAGAATCGCTAAAAGTGCGGCAAAGCAAGCGATGATGGTCCAGGGGGTACTGAAATGGTCATGATAGCCTTTAGCCATCCAGGTATTGCATTTACTATCAAAGTGCTTTTGAATACTCGATTTGACACCCTTATAAATTTCATCGTTTGGCACCAAGTCATTGGTTATCTCGTTAAAGAGTTTGGCCACCTCTGTGTCGCTGCCAGGGAAGTTGTCGAGTATGTGCTTCTCCCTCAGCACTTTAGCATCATTAGGATCATCGATGGGCGAATCAAGGAAGCATATGTAAGAGGTGACCTCCAAGTCATTGACGACGCCTGGACTCATTTCGTAGGGCTATCAAGTTCAAGAACTTTGCCTTTGATGAGTCATCAACCAATGTCGGTGGGAGTTTCAGGTCTCCATAGAAGAAGTGAGATTTGAAAGAAACATCAGTCACGCAATTCATCTCACTAGCAATCAGACGGATCCCCACCGCTGTAAGCTCCATCACGTTGCCAAATGAGTGCCAATCGACTTCTTTATTGCGCTTATCTTTAAATAATTTGTGAATGAGCCTTGCTGGCAGAAGGTTGTGGAGACGAGAGAAAATTTGTCCAATGATTCTTGGTGCAGCTGGATTGTTGGTTTGCTCGGGTTTGTAGATGGGTCCTTCTCGCAGAAGCTGGAGGAGATGAGAGGGCTTTTCTTTTATGACTGGTGATTGTGGTAGCCTCCGTGGCGTCTTAATGTTGATTCGAATGAATTCTTCGATGATTTTTGTCCCTTCTTTAATATCTGTGAATCTTGAGCTCATCAATTTCTTGAGAACTAGAAAGGGAAGTTGGTTTTCCAGCAAGAATAAGTCCTGACGCACAAAGGCAACATCGTGATGTGTAATATTCAAATCCTTTAGCTTACCATTTACCAAGCAGTAGATGAAATGTAGTAAAAAGCAGCCGTCCTTGAAAAACATCCACGCAAGTTCCTCATCATCACGTTTCTTTGTTGCCTCCTCCGAATCCTCATAATAGTCCCTCAGCTGCTTGATCTTCTTGAGAATTTTATTCTATGAAACATCAATAGGCTGGCGACAGTTACGGATGAACTCTTTTTTGAATCTAAGCTTCAGCTCCTTTGCTGGCTTGAGCTTGTCATTTTTGCAGTGCTAAGGACCGATCGAGACCACCTTTGGTTCAAAATTGTTCTCGAAACTATTGGTTTCTCGAAGCATGGTTGGAACCTTATGGATTCGTGCATTTGGAGTTGCAGATTGACTTGCCTTAATGTCTTCTGCAGTTTGCATGGAATTAAACCACCGCTCCTTTTTGCTATTTGCTTCACTATGGACAAAAATGCTACTCAGCTTCCCAGCATCCTGATCGGCGGCAATGCCAGTTTGGTCTGTCCCCCTGCTTGCTTGACTGGCTTCTTGTCTTGTAACCGCCCTTCTTTCGTGCTCCAGCTTCTCCATGGTGATTCTATGGTTATATCGGTGTTCTTTTGTCCGAAATGAAATTTCCTCAGTTAATTAGAGAATCAAACATTCCATTTCTCTTCTAAGATTATTAACCTGATCAACCATCAATCCCAAACAAACGGGTGGACCACGGATAGTGCATGACCCACACACGATGGAAAATTTTTCCTGCGTGTGGAGGGTGCAACATGGCGGAACCAATCACATAGAACCAATTATCTCTCTCTTGAACCAAGGTGGTCCAAGTACAGTTGAAATTGTTTTATCTGATCAAAAAATCAAGGAATGCCGTATGATGTACCATCTGGTCACTTTCATCCTTTGGGATCCTTCATTCTCTTTGGCTAATTTTCCACTGGTTCCTTCTATTTCTCAAACACAAAATTGCTAATAATATGCTTTGCAAGCGGGTCCCAACTCGAAAAAGATTTATTAGATGATCCATTATACAAATTTCTGTAAAATAAAAAATAAAAAATAAAAATAAAATCTAAACTGCTACTTGACAGAGGGTAATGGAAAAATAAAATTCAAAAGAATACTACTACACTGGGACCACTTTTTGGGACGACTACCGGGGTTTCGTTGTGATTAGCTAATTTGAATATAACTGTTTCTTTTATAAAAGGAGCCTCCCGTCATCTTCGCAATTCTTCCATGGGAGTCCTGCTGGTTGGGATAAACAACATAATTTTTAAAAATCCAAGCCCTAAATCTAGTTCAAAACTTACTTAACTAGTTAACTAGTTAATCAAAATGTAGTTAATCTTGTAATATTAACTAGATAATCAAGAATAAATGGATTAGTTTTTAAAAATCCAAACCCTAAATCTAGTTCAAAACCTACTTAAAATCATTTAAAAATCTAGTTAATCTTATAAAATTAACTAGTTATTCAAAACCTAGTTAATCTAGTTAATCAAAATCTAGAAGCCAAACAAAAGAAAAAAAAAAGAAGAAGAAGAACCATCACAAGGCTACAGAAAATTGGCATTGTTGCTGTGCAAATCTGCCGGCGGTAGTCAAGGTCCATCACCGTCTGCCATATCCCTCAGATCTGCTCGTTGTCACTTGTTTCAAAACCCATCGCATTGCTAATGTAGGGTATGCAACCAGATCTACAATCCACCTGTGATAAAGGACAGTATTCAACCAGCGACACCAACATTAAACCCATCTTCGTTCACGGGCAATCAAATCTATGAAGTTAGAAACATGAAGCAAGCCCTCAATCCCAACCCTTTGTCAAGACTTGCGAGCCCTAGCCTTCTCCACCTACCACTGGAACCATAGTCAACAAGGTGAAACAATATTAACAGAAAAAGAACGGTGAGGGAGAGAAGTGAGTCCACCGACAATGTGTTTTGGGAACTGGTACGGAGAAGGAGGGAGGAGAGAGGGGAGAGAAAACAAATGGGTTAAGCTTCTTTGAGAAGCTTTCCTTTTTAAACGCACTTTATTTCGTTTTTTTGGCAGCGGGTTGATTATTTAACATGCATACCTTTCAACTCACATTCGGTCCACAAAAATGGGCCCGGGAATCATTTCCCAATTCAAAATATTAGTGGGCAAATTGTCCGATTTTAAATTTGAGGGATGAAAGGTACATGATTTTCTTTGAAAGTAGGGTCAAACTTTAATTTATCGTTAACAAAGTTTATGGATTTATTTATTTATAATCTTCTTGCTTAATTATCTGGAAAATATATGCAACAAACATCAAGTCGACTTTTAATCAGCTTAATTATTGACTAATTGGCAGAAACATGGAATTCTGTCAGAAATAAGATTTCCGTTTCCAACAAAAAAAACAAAAAAAAAAAAATGGAGCATTTGTCAAATAATTAAAATTTTCGGGCTTTTCCATTTCAATTTTTCAGCATGAAGTTGGAATATTTTTGTCACCAGAAGATTTTACAATATGACCATCAAAAAAGGCATAATAATAATAAAAATAATAAACAGTTACAACATGAGTTGCACCAGAAAGATGCAGGCTAAATGGTGCAGTACAAAGGCGGTTGTGTCATCCATGGCTTTTTGACCTTTTGTGTACATCAGCTTACACTGGCCCCCTCTTTATTATTTATTTATTTTTGGTTGTTTCTTGGAATCAAATTTTCTTTGGGGCTGTTCTTTCTTATGTGAGTTTATGCTTTACTAAAAAATGTCCAATCATTAATGTTGTCCCTTCGGGGACATCCAATAAAATTGAAAGGATTGGCTGTCTAACTTGGATTAATTGACACCTTAGCAAAAAAGAAATGAAAAAAACCAATTAATAAAAAATCAAAACACAAAAACAAAAACACAAATTTGGATTTGGTGAAAACTCAGGTTAAGTTTATATTAGAGATGAACTCACTAGTTTCCCATCTTTAAGTTTTGGCCATGTATAACTCATGCATGTCCTTGTTGTCCTCAAGTTCCTAAAATTTATCGACAAAGGTAAGTCCAAGTTCCATATCCAGATTATTCACAAAGCACGGGGAATTGGATAAAGTTTTTGATTATTGAAGCTTGGTTTTGAATAGTACGTTTTAAAAGTAATCAACTATATTAATGGAATGGATGACGATGAGTTGTATTCAATACATTTTGAGATCAGTATCATCCCAAACTTAAAATTTTCAAATCCTCTTGGGTCATAATGGACTAACTTATTGCATGAAAGAAAAAGGGGCTAATCATGAAGGTGTTGTGAGATTTGCATCCTTTTCCTTAAAACAATAATTTATTTGGGTTAGAAGAGGGGGTCAATCTGACTGCGAATATTGGTCGTTTTTTGGCACATTGATTGGGAGAGCTTAAAAGGTCTTTTAGGAGTTAAAAGTTTATGTATTTTAAGAGCGATTGGTAAATCATTTAGAGGCTTTTTATGAACAAAATACCGATTACAAAAAGGCAAAAGGTTTTTAAAAATTAGGATGAATTGCAGATAACCCCCTGGAATATAGAGGTTGTAAATAACCCCTATTCGCACTAAAAGTGGTCTTCCTAGGTCGATGGATTTTGCGGGCGTGCCAGGGCCAAGTTCAGCCCGAAGTTGTGCGTTCACAACCCCTTACGATTTGGGAATGGATTGATAGGCGATTGCGAAAGGAAAAGGGGTTCTTCCTTTAAAGTTCTGGCGTGAATGACAAAAACGAAACAAAAGAACACGTGAGCATTAAACTGAAATTACAAGAGAAGGAATACATTACCAAACATGATTTGGAAAAGCAATCCACAAAAGCTTGAACTTCCCACGGACTAAAGAACAAGTACACCGAAATTGTTTGCAAGATTGAAGAGTAACTGATTACAAGAAAGAGCTTGAAAGTTGGTCTAATTAAAACTACTCCTATGTTTGATAGATCCTGAGAAGGATTGTTGGTTGTGGAACCCTTCTATAGTCTTCATTTCTGCATTTTATAGTGGACTGATTTTCCTTCAACTGCCTGGACGTTTTTCCAATAACTGCCGTAGCAGTTACTTCATATTCTGCAGAAAAACCAGCCCCTAATGCCCACATTTTTAGGCTTGCTACTCCCACAATTGCAGCTTTTTTATGATCCATGTTTGCCCCATGATTGCAGTTACAACCCACCTTTCTTCCACGTTTGGCAGCAGCCCCTGTTTTTCTCTCGCACATGCTCTGTTTTTCCTCCCCACGTCCAGCAGCAGCAGTTGCAAAAATCAGCAGTTGCAAGCAGCCAGCTGTGTGTCTTCTTCGCCACTTGTCGTTCTCCCATAAGCCATGAATCTCAGTCATCAATTCCCAGTTGTCATCCACGTGGACCAATCCCATGGTTTGCTGCCAAAATTCAAAATCTAACGGAAACACTTTGCCTCATGCTCTAAATTTACGAATGTGCTTCCCATATATTTTAATGGAAAATAGTCCTATGCTACTCACTTAATATGAGTAATTGTTAAAAATATCCCTTCTCTCTCTCCCAACACAAAGCCTAATCACATTGCATCAAATTTACTATTACCGTTAAGCTCAAAAAATCCTAAATGAGGTCAGGGGCACATTGGTAAAATTAAAACATAAGGAGGTTATTTGCTAACCCCCATACTTCAGGAGGGTTATCTACAATTGATCCTAAAATTTATTTTTATTTTCCAAATTTATCTTTAATTTCCAACCTTTTGACATAAAATGACTTTCAAAATATGCATTCACTAATTAAACATCAACTTTCTTTCAAATGCCTTCTAAAAAATGACTTTTTCCAAAAGGCCTTTTTATTTCGAAATAGTTGCATACCAAGTATAATTTGCATGAGACAAATAAATTGTATTATGTTCGATCCATATTGGAGAGGTAATAGATAAAAACATATATATATATATATATATATATAGATTGAGCTTAATTTGTTCTCTCCCGGTCTGGAGAGAGAAGTGTGGAAGATAAAAATTTATGTCTGGCATGACATGGTCATCTTGTGTTCATCATTATAAGACTGCTGTGCCTTCTAATAAAATTCTGTACATGCTTGGAAAGGTCAATTCAGTTTTTTATTTCCTGAAAAGCCTTGAGACATTATTATACGGAATATTTAAAAACAGGGGCGGAGTCGGGATTTATCTTCAATGGGGGCACTGTACTATGATTCTATAAAATGGGAATTAGGAACTAGAAGCCTTAGAAAGCTTTTTTTAAAAAAAAAAACATTACGTTTTAGTACTCATTTTTCAATTTAATACTAAAAAAAGGACATTATTGTCAACTTATTACAAATTGACTGTAAATATTCTTTAAAATGACTACTATCTTTCGCTTTTTGGCATTATTTTGGGAAATAGTCATCAAATAATAATATTCTCAAAAAAAAAAAAAAAAAAAAAAAAAAAAAAACACAAAACTTGGTTGAGCCACTGGGGGCACGTGCCCCCAAAGGCCCCCCTGGCTCCGCCCATGTTTAAAAAGAAAAAGAAGGTTATCAGGAAAATAAAAGAAAGCAAAATAGCTTACAAGAAAGCTGAAAAGCTATAATATGGTGGTCCATTACATTCGTGGGCAATATACGTGGCAATGAAATCTGGAGCAGAAAACCACCAGCTGAAAAAAACCTTATTTGAACCCTAGCTTATTGGCCAATTTATCTACTGGAAAATTACCTTCCTGATAAATATGTAAATAAAGAAAACACATTTGCCGAAGATGGTGCATGCTATTAGACCATTGAACCCAAAGCATCCAAGCAACAGGAGGGTTTGAAGAAGACAGAAAATGAATCACCACAGATTAATCACTCTCAATCCACAGGAAATGTCAAAAATCCTTTCGTCAAAGCTTTTTCAATTGCCTTAATAACTAGGAGCAGCATTATCAAAATGGACGGCATTATCAACTCCTCCTGGGTGTGTGTAGTGGGAAATAAGTTGTGAGAAGGGATCAAGATAAGCTACCCTTCGTTGTGTAGTGAACATACAGACAAATAAAACAAAAATAATAGGATTAATAAAAACTCTGATGACATCAAACCAAGAGGCTAAATATATAATATTGCATCACATTCTTCTTTATTCAAATGAAAACTTAAGAGATATTACACACAACAGTACAACACTCATTTTTATCTCAAACACAGAGACACCCAAATGGGAGAAATAAAAAAGACACGTCCACACTGGGCTTATTTTATTTATATGCACGCAAGCCAAAATGAGAGAAAGCTATAAATGGCATGGCACGAGCAGTGAGATGTTGCAGATAGGAAAATACTTATGAAATGACCGCGAACGGGAACAAGAAAACCAAACAAATCTTCAGTTGCTCGTCTTTTCCCATTATTTTTCATATGTACGGCCCTCTTCTGGACGGTCTATTATTGAGAAATTTGCAACGTCGGTCGCACTCGCCGGGAAGTGAACCATTGATTGCGAAGTAAGTCTGAAGGAGAGCTAATCCAATCGCGATGACTGCAACAACGAAAGCAAAGGCGGTCCAGGGGGAACTGAAATGATCATGAAAGAGTTCAGCCATCCGGCACTTGTATCTTGTACTACAGTGCTTCTGGATTTGCCTTTTGACACTTTTGTATGAATCAGAGTTTGGAACCAAGTCAGTGCTTATCTCATTGAAGACTTGAGCCACTTCTTCGTCGCTGCCAAGGAAGTTGTGGACTATGCGCTTCTTCCGCAGCTGCTTCACGTCGTCGGCATGATCGATGAGTGAATCAAGAAGGCATATGTATGAGGTGATCTCCAATTTACTTTCCACGCCTGGACTCATTTCGTAGGCTATCAAGTTCATGAACTTTGGCCTTGTTGAGTCGTCGACTGTGATTGGAGGAAGATTCAGGTATCCATAGATTAGGCCTGGTTTGAAAGAAACAGCCGTCAAGCAATATGACGCACTTGGCTTCAATTTGATCCCCACCGCTGTAAGCTCTGCGATATTACGGAATGACTCCCAATCAGGTCCTTGTTCGGTAGTACTGTTTGAATGGTTTTCCATGCAAGGGTCTATGAGTCTTTTTCGGAGAAGGCCAAGGAGATGAGAGTGCTTTTCTATGGGTCCATGCAGCCGATTATTTTTTGCGGTCGCGGGGGTCGCAATATTCTTTTGGATGAATTTTTCAATAATTTTCATCCCTTTATCAGTACCTGAATTGTACTTTGCACTCATCAACTCCTCGAGGACTTGAAAGGGAAGCTGGTTCTCTAGCAAGAACAAGTCCTGATGAATAAAGGCAGCATGGTGATCTTTAATCGCCAAATCATTTAACTTGTCATGCGCAGAATGTTCGATGTAATGTAATACAGCACAGCCGTCCACGAACAACATCCAGGCAAGGGCCTCATCAGAATACTCCCTTGTTGGCTCCTCATCATAACAGTTTCTCAGCGACTCGATATTCTCGAGAAAGTTATCGTAAACTTTCTTCACCACTTCCTTACCGTCGATGAACTGCTTTGTGAATTGAAGCTTGAGCGTCTCCGCTGGCTTGAGCGTCTCCTCTGGCTTGAGCTTGTTTCGTTTACTATGGTGATAAGGGCCAATGGAGACCACCCTCGGCTCAAAATATTTGGCGAAATCCTTTGTATCTCGCAGCATGACTGGAACCTTTGGGATTTGTTTAACAGGATATTTAGCCTCCTCCAGAGATTTAAACCTCTCCTCCCTGCTGATCGGCTGGCCAGATGTCGCATCAGCCATTTTTAGTGTCCACTCTAAAACAAAGTGATTCTATATATGATGAATTGATGATATTGGTATTAGCTAGTGTACTTCTAGTTTGTACCCTGGCCTATATATAAACGTAAGCTAGATTGGGCTGATGCACGTAGCCTAAACAATTGATTGGTACTAATGATGCATCCTTCTGTCAGCGAATCTTTTTCCCCCCTTTGAAAGACTTTGTCTACATATCAAGCTTGGATATAAATTGACATACTTTTGTCGGGAATTTTTTGAAGCTTGACATTGAATGTACATACTTTTGTGAAGGAATTCTATTTGAAGACTTGAGAGTATCAAGCATGGTATTAAATATATATCTACTTTTGTAGAAGAATTGCTCTCTCTCTCCAACACGTGAGTATGAACTAAATGTGACACACGAGCGTGCTTCTATTCACACTGTACATATATAAGTGGGGACATTTACCAACTAAAGCCGATAAGTTTGAAGAAGGGTAAAATAAAGAAAACGATTTTGAATTTTGGGGTTAGTTTTACTTTAATATCTTTGAACTTTAAAACCATATCATCTACTAACACCATTAATGAAAGTATTCAAATGATGAATTTACCCCTTATAGTTTTTAGTAAAATATTATAAAATAATTAAACCAATCTTAAAAGCTACTCCCTCAGCCCTATAAAGATATTCTATTTTTGCTACTTTTTATGTCTCAAAATGTTTGTCCATTTTGAAAAGTCAAATTATGATTTTTTTTTAATTTTCCTATATTACCCTTTATTAGTTAAATAATTACTCTCAACACAAAAACCAATGACATGTAAAATGGGGTATTTTTGGAAAGATAGAGTTTAATAAATGACAAATCAAGGTAATGATATCTTTTTTTAAACTGTTTGTTTTGTCAAACTTGACTTATCTTTATAGGATGGAGAGAATACACTTCTACTATATGAGCGGAACCTAGTAAGAGGAACTCGTTAGATCACTTACATGGTGGCTGCTTTAACAAGACTTCTTTTAAATATTTCCGTTAAATCTAACAGAAAGCCAAAATAGAAATTGTCGTGATTGCCCCTAACCAAATCAAGGTCATCTGGGAAATTAGGCAAAAAATCCGTTCATTCACCTTTTTCAAAATTCCCTCGTCCTTTCAAACTGAAGGTGAGGGAAAATAAATTTAAAAATCCATGAAATTGAACTTAAAAACAACATGTAAAATTGCCTTGAATATTAGGTATAGAATGATTTTTCAAGTTATTTTTTACTTGAGGAATAAAAATATAAAAATAAATAAAAATACAATGCTAACAAGCAAGAAAAAAATTAGTAAATTTAACTTAAGAAATCAATTAAATTTTACTAAAAAAATAAGGAATTCAATTCAAATTTACCTTGAATGTTAAGAATTTTAGTCAAAATTGCGTGGAATATTTAGTTGAGTTTCACTCTTCAAACAAATAAAAAAAAAACATTATTCATCTCACTGGTAACACCTGATCCATTGAAGCCTCCTCCACAAATGGTGCTCGGATCTACCACCGTCAAAGCTTCCTCCACAAATGGTGCTCGGATCTGCCATCGTCGAAGCCTCTTCTGCAAATGGTGCTTAGATTGGCCATTGCCAAAGCCTCCTTGCGAGATCAACTGTTGAAGCCTCCTCTGCCGATAGTGCTTAGATCCGAAAAAAAGAAAGAGCAAGGTAGGCCGAAGCCTCCACTATGGGTCTCTACCATAGCCATGAAAAGGGCCAAGATATTGCCACCACATAAAATACTCTAAGCCTTCCACATAATTTATATTTTTTAAGTTTTATGAAAAATATAAAAAAAAAATTTACGAAAACTAATTACATAGTCTACTAGAAAACATTATTTCGGACAACTTTGTAGAAGAATTTGTTTCCAAAATTTGTCATTTAAGTACACTTTTTGGCCATTTTTCATGGAAAATAAAATAAAGATTTAATGGCCAAAAAGTCCACTTAAATGATAGATTTTGAAAAAACAATTCTTTCTACAAAGTTGTTCAGAACGATGTTTTCTAGTGAATAATGAGACTAGTTTTCATAAAAACCTTTTATATTTTTCATAAAATTTTAAAAAATATAAACTAATGAGGAGTTTAGAATACTTTATGTGGTGGCAATAATCTCCTCCCATGAAAATTAGAGAGAGAGAGAGAGAGTGGGTAGAGAGGGAATGAGAGAGTTTTGAGTCTTGACTGAAAAAATAAAAATAAATAAATAAATGAAAATAAAAATTATGAATGAGAGAGCATAAGGGAGAACGGTAAAGATGGGTGGATAATAACGTGGCTAGAGATAAAAACTCACCCATTTCAAGGTGTGTCAGCAGTATTAAATGCTTTATACATATATTTTGTTTGCATAAAATTACGGTATTCAAGTAAAGTTATATATTGGTATAGTGAAGTGATCAAAACACTGGTTCTAAGAATCATTTCTCTAAAAGCTATTATTTTAAAATAAGAATATAATTATGAATCATATATATGCCATTGAAATTATGCATACGAAGACAGTAGATCTTCGACTTGACAAATTTAAATTAATTTTTACTATAAGGGTCTTCAAAATTTCCTAAGTAAATACTAAAATATTTTTAGAATTTTTGTAGCTCAAATAATTAGGAAATAAACTTATTGCTTTTTCTTCATATATTTTTTTTATTTGTTTATTTTTTTCGTATTTCTTTAGAAACACTGTTTTTATTATTTGTTGGTGAAAGCTGGGGTGGATCTAGAAAATTTTCTCAGTAGTTGCACTTTTAATTTTTTTTAAATAAATATATTTGCTTCTAAGAATTAGATAGGGAATAGAAAAAAGTAGGACCACATATTGACTAGAAGTTGTGAAATGACATAAATGGATAGGCATGTCATACTTTAAAATGCGTGGGCAACTTTTAGAAACGGGGAACCTTATATACTACTCTTAATACTCTCATCCCCATCTACCTTATATGAGACAAGGTCTCAACAAAATAGGATAGGACTACATATTGACATAACTGAATAGAAGTGATAAAATAGTATATAAGACTAACAAGCACGCCATAAAATCCAATTCACAGATTAAACCCAACTTTATATAATTTACAAAAGTTGTGTACATTAGTGAATTTAACCAAAATTTAACAAAATTTAATAAAATTTAATCAAAATTAACTTTTTTTTTTTTTCAATGGGGACTAAAGCACTTAAGTAAATTTAAATAAAATTACTTATTCATTTCTTTTTTATAAGTTTGAGTGGTTGCACATGCGGGTGGATGCACCTTAGTGCATCCGTCACTTGGTGAAAGTAAACTCACTTGATAAAAATGCAAAATTGGCATATAAGATGTAAAATGTCATCTTTCTGTCAATTTTTTAATGGGGAAGTTATTATCACTTCAAAAATTCCTTTGTATCACTCATTTAGTTTACATTTTTTAAGCTTATGAAAAATATAATAATTTTTCATAAAAACTAACCGATTAGTCCACTAAAAAACATCACTTTGAACAACTTTATAGAAGAAATTTTTCCAAAAGTCAAAGTGATTTTTTTAAAATTTATTGTTTAAATGGATTTTTTGGTCGTTTTTCACCAAATATTTTGTAAAAATAAAATGGAAACTATAAATTGCCAAAAAGTCCACTTAAATTTTAGATTTTGAAAAAAATTTCTCATGTTTTTTTAGTTGACAATGAGATTAATTTTCATGAAAACATTTTATATTTTTCATAAAACTTTAAAAATCAAATACTAAGTTAGGATAGAAATTTTTTTTCCTTTTTGTAGTGGCAATAGTTCGCCTCATTTGAAGATGCAATTCGTCTCATACTTTGGATACCATTTTGACTGTTTTAAATTTTAGTGTACCAAATTGAAATTCACCCAAAATCTTATTTTTGTCGATTAAATTTTTGCGTTTTTGCTTTACACTTTTTTCGCCAATGAAGATACAATATCATCCCCAACAAATTTATACGATGTGTTGCATGAGAGACATGCACAATGGTGCAGTACAAAGAAGCTTGTGTCATCCATGGCTTTGTTCGACTTTTTCTATACATCAGTCTAACACTGGGTGATCTCTCTGTCCCTCTCTCTCTCTCTCTCTCTCTCTCTCTCTCTCTCTCTCCCTCTTTTGTGTCTTGGAATCAAATTTTCTTTCCAGGTTGAAGCACTTTAGATGGGTTGTTCTTTTTTCTGTGAGTGTGTGCAGGAATAAAAATTTTCCAATCATTAATAGTTGGGGATATGGCTGCTAACCTTTTTCGTGGGTACATATTGAATCACATCCTTCTTTATTTAGGTGAAGACATAAAATAAAATAAAATAAAATAAAAAATCGCATATATATTCTTACATACAACGCTAACGTATATCTCGAATTGAATGTTCCAATTCAATTGAATATTCTGGTCATTCGGTGGTTTCCCATTGAAATTGAATGTTCTCTTTTGTGGTCTCTCCTCTGCATTTCTAGTGTTTGTTGTTTTGTCTGACTTGGGTATTGTTTTAGGGCTTTTGTTGGGTGTGGTAGTCTTTTTTTATTTGGGGTACATTGGTAGTCGTTTATAAAGTATATATGATGTACTGAAATACTATAAATCCTAATAAAAAGAAAAGAACACAGAGACACTCAAATGGTAGGAAAACACACTTCTGCCCTTAATTTTAGTCACACGTCAAACAAAATGAGAGGAAAAAACAAATATCCGCTCTTAATTTTAGACATACGTAAAACAAAATGAGGGAAAGATCGAAACGATATTGTGTACCAGATAGGAAAAAACTTCAATAATCAACACCAATTGAGGTATGGAATTATTCTCACGAGAAGAAAACAAAACCAAATTTTCCGTTCCCCGCGTCTCATTTTATTTGGGCTTACTATAGCCAAATTTAGTGTAGTAAGTCTGAACTATACTTGGTAGTTTCAATAAAAGTGTGGCAATGAAAGCAATGATAGTCCAGGAGCTACTGAAATGTTCATGATGGCCTTTAGCCATCCAGGTATTGCATTTACTATCAAAATGCCTCTGGATGCTCGCTTTGATATCTCTACAAATATCATCGTTTGGAACCAAGTCATTGCCGATCTTATTGAATATTTTAGCCACTTCTTTATCACTGCCAAGGAAGTTGTAGAGTATGTGCCTGTCCCTCGGCACCTTAATGTTGTTGGGATGATCAATGAGTGAATCAAGGAAGCATATGTAAGAGGTGACCTGCAAGTCAGTGGCAACGCCTGGACTCATTTCGTAGGTTATCAAGTTCAATAACTTTGCTCTTGTTGAATTGTCAACCATTATCTGTGGAAGTTTCAGGTCTGCACAAAAGTGTGATTTGAAAGAAACATCCGTCACACAACTTGTATCACTAGGCTTCAAACGAATCTGCACGGCTGTAGCAGAGTTAGCCAAGGGAAGATCACCTGTTTGGGTTAAAACTCAACATCTGAATTGGGTTATTCTATTTCTGATTTCTCAGGTCTATTGATGGTGTTAGGTCATTTTGTATCAGGAAAATCAAAACAAGGCATCAGAAACTCTGGCAAGCCCCTACATTTAGTTCTCTATAGTTCAATGTGGATGGCTCGACTTGGGGTAAACCTGGTCTGGATGGTAGTCCTTCATGACAAAAGAGGTTGTGTTTTGTGTTTATTCTCTGTCCTAGTGGCTATTGTGGATTCTAATCTAGCTGAGCTACTTGCGGTCAGGGAAGCCTTGAAACTTTTCTCTTCTTCGGTATGGGTTGGTTCCAAAACTCATTAACGAGTCGAATTGCGCCACAGTGATATCCTGGATTAAGTGGTCCTCCAATATTTGGAAATTCAGATTCATTTTCAAAGAAATATATTCTTTGATGGAGTACCTTCAGAGCATCCTCATTCATCATGAAGTCAAGGAGGCTAATAGCATGGCAGATTGGTTCGCGAAAGATGTTGTCAAGAGGTTAACTCCATTTCTCGCTTGGCTGTGAAGGAACGGAATTGGAGCCAGGAAAGCATGTTACTACATATTTATTCAGGCCATTGTTGCTGGGTGTTAATCTATGAGGCATTTAAATTTTCTCCTCCGTGTGCTGTGGATTGGTCTTTATCCAGGTTCTTCTAGCCTTTTTGCATCAGGTTCTTCATTCTGTTTCTCTATGTTGGGGTCTGTTTTCTGATTTCTGTTTACCTTTCCTTGCCTTTTTGTTTGGGGTTTCTGGCCTTGTTCCATATATAGGCTGCATCATTGTCTTTTTTGGGGATTTGCTGTGCTTGCTGGCTACTATGCACATAGTTCTTGGGTGTTAGTTGTTAACTGATCTCTCTATTAATAAAATTTTATTTTTTCTGATCAAGGAAAAAAAACACATCCTTCTTCATTTAAATGTAAACTTATGGAGATCCGGCATATATATTCTAATACACAATACTCATGTTTATCTCGAAGGCACAGAGACCAGTACAAAAGACAAACACACATCAACACTTCAGACACAAATAAACCAAAATAAGAGAAAAGAAATGATATGGCAGGAGTAGTAAAGATGAACCAGATAGGAAAATACTTATGTAAGATACACAAAGGTATGAATCCCATATATTCTCACAAGAAGAAAAACCAAACAATCTTGCATGTAGCTCGTCTCTTATTTTATATGTGCTGCCCTGAGAAATAATTTGCAATGATGGTTGCAATCGGTATCATGTTCGCGGAAAGATTGTGAAGTAAGTCGCAATGCCGGTTATTAAAAACGCGAAAATTGCTGCAACCAGAGCGATGACAGACCAGGGGTACTCGAAATGTTCATGCTTGAATATAGCCATATGGGTTTTCCAACGAGTATCATAGTGCTTCTGAATGCCCAATTTGACATCTTTATATATATGAGAGCTTGGCACCAAGTCATTGGTCATCTCATTGAAGAGCTTAGCCACCTCTTCATCGCTGCCAAGGAAGTTGTGGAGTATACGTTCCTTGCGCAGCTCTTTAACATCGTCGGGATGATCAATGAGTGTATCAAGGAAGCATATATAAGAGGTAACTTCGGAATCAATGTGGACATCTGGACACATTTCGTAGGCTATCAAGTTCAAGAACTTTCGCTTCGTTGAGTCGTCAATGGTTACGGGAGGAAGATTAAGCTGTCCAGAGATGAAGTGAGGACTGAAAGAAATGTCTGTTAAGCACTTTGTCTGGCTAGGTTTCAAATAGATCCCCGCCGCCATAAGCTCTGTTACATTGCGGAATGAGTGCCAATCTTCATCTTGTTTGTCATCCTTTTTCTTGGATTGCGGCCAGCGGTTGCCTATGAGTCTTTTTCGCAGAAGCTCAAGGAGATGAGAGGGATTTTCTTTTACGGCTTGTGATTGTGCTGGTATTTTTGGCGGCTTAATGTTCAGGTTCTTTCTGATAAACTCTTCGATCATTTCCATCCCTTCATGACTTCTGAATCTTAATTTCATCAACTTCTTGAGGACTAGAAAGGGAAGTTGGTTCTCCAGCAAGAACAAGTCCTGATTAACAAAGGCCACATGGTAATCTTTAATGTTCGAATCATATGCCTTACCATCCTTGGAATAGAGAATGTAATGTAGTACAGTGCAGCCGTCCACGAACAACATCCAGGCAAGCGCTTCGTCATCATACTTCTCTGTTGGCTCCTCATCATAACACTCCCTCAGCTTCTTGATCTCCTTGAAAATCTTGTCGTACAAGACTTCGATTGGCTGGCGACTCTCATCAACGAACTTTTTTGTGAATTTAAGCTTAAGTTTCTCCGCTGGCTTGAGGTTGACATTGCCATGGTGGTAAGGACCAATTGAGACCACCCTTGGTTCAAAATATTTCTTTAAATCCTTGTTCTCTCGCAGCATGCACGGAACCTTTTGGATTCGTGGATAAGGAGCTTGAGATTCACTTGGGTCATCATCTTCTGCATCCATTACGGATTTAAACCTCTCCTCCCTAATGGTAGTCGAGCTGGATATGGCTCCAACTTGGACAACAATACTCAGCTTCTCGGCCTCCTCAGTGGCAATGACAGGTTGGTCACTGCCAATGCTTGCTTGCCCGGCTTCGTTACTAACAAAATTGCTACTTTCATGCTGCTCCTCCATGGAAAACACCTCTTTCCCAGCCATTGTTAGTGTGCACGTCGAACCAAGGTGATTATATGAAGAGTAGTTTACACCACAGAAACTAAGCTACAGTGGGCTGAAGTAGCTGGAAAAACTTAGTACCTCTTAGATATCAAGATCGTAGACTTATAATCAGCTTGTTTAATTATCTGGAAAATATATCCCACCGACAAGGCTGACCCATCATCAAATAGACATATGAACAGCATAATTAATAACTAATTTCCAAAAACATGGAATTCTATCAAAAGTAAGATTCCCATTCTGAAAAATGGAGCATTTCTCAAGTGAATTTTGAGTTTTTCCTTTCCACTTTATTCACCACGAAGTTAGAATCCTGTCTCCAACAGGACATACAATAGGCATAAAGAGTTGCATGAGATGATTAACAGTTGGCTCTTGTTTCTCTTTTTCACTTCGTGGAATCCAATTTTCTTTGCTGTACTTTAGACGGGTTGTTCTTTCTTCTGTCTAACTTGGATTTGACTCCTTTGCGAAAAGAAAAAATTAGACAAGTTCATGTGTTTCACGAGGTAGTTAACTTAACTGAAGTTCTCCATCCAGATTAACCACGAGAAACATGAATTAGGTCAAGTTTTTAAGCATTAAAGCAGTATTTTTAACAGTTTTAATACTAATCATATATTAGAGTACGGTTTAACAATGGGTTGTGTTCAGTACATTTTGGGATCAATTTCAAGACCCAAACTAAAAAAAACCAAATCCCCTAATATGAATGAACAATTTATTCGAGTTGAGAGAAAGGGTCAGTCTAACTGCATGAGAATTGGTACGCTTTCGCTGAAGTTGTAATGCCCTGCCCGACTTGTAATTTGACCAGGTAATACGTGAAATACAATGGATAAATTAATAAGGGTGTATTATGTCTCCCAATCTACAGAGAAAAGTGCAATTTGGGGAGAGAAAGCTATGTCAGTCATGGCCAGGTCGGCAGGTCATCTTGTGTTCATCATGCTTTTTCATAAAATTCTGTAGAAGGGAAGGTAGGTTCACTTAGGATTGGATTGCTTTCCATTTGGTTAATGCTAATTGTCACCAAGTTTTCTTCCTCACTGTATTTTTTTCATTGAGTGAATGAATGGTTGTGATGGACTTCATTATTATTACAGGAGGAAAATGAGGGGAAAATTTTAGGTTAATAAAAATAAATAAATAAATAAATAAATAAATAAAACTTTATAGGGAACGAAATGAAATACACATAATTTGCTTCAAACACTTGAAACTTTATTTTTATCATTAATTATTATTGTTCTCTGTTTCTTGGAATCGGATTTTCTTGGCTGAACTTTAATTTCGATGGGTTGTTCTTTCTTCTGTGATTGTATGCATTGCTACAAAAATGCCCAATCATTACTAGTTCTTACATTCGCTGCCTGAGTTGGATTTGATTGTTTAGCAAAAGGAAAAACTTGGATTCACATATGTATATCCTAGATCAATCCCTATCTAGTTTCCCTCCTTTAAGTTTTGGCCTTGTTTTCGGCATCATTATCTTCACCGAGACCAGTCCCTTTGATTCACACACAAAAATTCTTACATACAACCCCCACGTTTATCTCGAAAACACAGACACGATAAAAAAAAACATGATAGAAAACTACACATCTGCCCTTTTTTAGGTAGAGACACATCAGACAAAATGAGAGGAAAAACACATATCCGCCCTTAGTTTTAGCTAGACACAAAACAAAATGGGAGAACAGATCGAAATGATATGGCATGAATAGGAGATATATAGTGCATGTTCATATTTATAGTTTGACGTGCACTACATAGGAACTAAACTACATAGAAACTAAACTTCGATATGAAGTCTGGTACTAATTGAATATCAAGGTTGAACACACTTTTGAGGAGAATATTTTGAAGCTTGATATTTAAAAATACAAAGTTCTGTGAGGGAATTCTGTTTGAAGATTAATCACATATAGGATGAATTTTGGGAAGAATTGTAACTCAAACGTATGAGGTATAGACACTTTTTGGGATGAATTTTGGGAAGAGTTCTGTAAATACAGGCACTTTTTGGGATGAATTTGGGAAGAATTGTAATTCTAACGTATGAGGTATATATAGACATGAATTTGAATCCCGAGAGTTGTCATTGGATCTATCCATTCCAATGGAAACCTTTTCAATTTTGGATAAGAAAAAAAATAAAGAAAACAGAATGCGATTCAAGCAATCTAAACTATCTACGATAAATGTGCATCATTAAACTTCATGCTCGACATACTACGGCGCATGAATTAAACGTACTTCTACAGCAGAAAAAAAAAAAAAAAAAAAAAAAAAAAAAAAAACCCTCTACGCAGTTTATTTCTCCTTTAAAGAGGGTCTAAACTCAAAATTAACAAAGTTCATAGATTGATAATCTGCTTGTTTAATTGTCTGGAGAATATATCCAATAAAAAAAAAATGGCAGACCCATCATCAAATAGACTTATAATCAGCTTCATTATTTCTAAAAAAAAAGGAGCATCTATCAAGTAAGTTTTCAAATTCTTTCTTTTCACTTTTTTCACCATGAATTTACAATCTTGCCTCCAACAGATTACACAAGATGAGTTGCATGAGAGACGCAGAATATTGCAGTACAATTTTACAAAGAAGCTTAATTGCTTTTTCACCTTTTGTGTACATCAGGGTAACATTAGCATAAAATAAAGACAGAGGCTTGTTATGGGTGTATTGACTAATATTTTTTTTTCCTCTTTTAGAAAAATTGCATAAATTTTGAGATGAAAGAGTTTTTTTACCTTTGGGAACTACACGGGACCTACATAAATTTTGAGATAGGAGTTTTACCATTGGATAAGAAATTTTTCACGTTACATACAAGATTTTTAAAAAATGGTCATGTGACATGATTTGCTTATGCATATCGATTAAAATTTGATATTCTTAAAAATTATCGTTACCTTTAATTCGCAGATATAAGGCCACTTGTGAATTTATTTTTAACGTAATTTTTGCCCTAAAATTAATGACATATAGCACATCTCTTTAATTAAACATTAAAAATAATTGAAAAAATAAATGGGAGAGGCCGTGGAAAGAGGGATGAGAGCATCCTCTTAGCCATGCATGTCATGGATTGGTGTAGCCAAATTAGATCTATAACTCCCCCCCCCCCCCCCCCCCCCCAAAAAAAAAAAAAAAAAACCAATTTTATTTAGGGGAATTACAGGTTGTTCTCGCTACAGGAAAATAATTACATATCAATTTAAGCTATTAGTCATTCTTAATTAAGCTATCTATATATATATACTAAAACGGAGGAAATGCCTCCCTTTGGTGCCACGTGTCCATTTGTGAACAGTTGGGGAAAAAGGTAAAATTACCTTTTAGTGACCATTGTTCAATCTAATGCCAAAAAAGGACAATATCTATCAACTTGCTACAAATTACCTGTATACTTACATCAAAATAACTATCAGTTTTCTTTTTTTCGTATTAAGTTGAGAAAGAATCACTAAAAAGTAATTTTCCAAAAAAGATATGACTTTTGGAGAAATTACTTTTTAGTGATCAATTTTCAACTTAATGCCAAAGAAATAATATTCTCTACCAACTTGCTACACATTGACTATATACATACTTCAAAAGGACTACTAATGTTTCATGTTTGGTATTAAGTTGAGAAGTGATTACCAAAAGGTAAATTGTCTAATTTTTCTATTTTTTGGTTTTCACTGCTCTTTTTCATGCTCTTTTTCACGCAGTATAAGTAGGTTGACGCTTGGTGTACCCTGCATATCTTTTTGTTTTTATGTAGGAAAATCAAAAAACCTATATTATACAATGTTTAACCCAAACTTAGTAGACTATATCATATTTCTTCGTTTTTTTAATGTCTATTCATCTCATTTCCTAAAAGTTAAACATATAAAATTATAAATATTTATAATCAGAAAGGGAGCCAAATAAAGGCAATAATGATTAAAAAAGAAAATGCGACACATTGGAATATGTATTAACATATCAAATTGCTTAGAAAACTATAAAAATGCTTTCAAAATTGTGCAAATACACTTTTGCCAAACAAGGAGTATCTCAAACTATTAGATCCAAACTAATTTACATGATGCACAAAATCATTCTCAAGTCCATGCATTCGATAGTAGAGGAGTGAAGACACGAACTCAAGATTTATGATTTTGGAGCTGTAGTTCTTTACCATTTGAACTACCACACGAGTGTGTATTATATATATATATATTGTTCACAATATTTATATTTAGAAACCTCACCCGTGCGTTGCACGGGTTATAAAAAATAAATGATATTGTCTGTCAACTTGCTACAAATTGACTTGATAAGTGCTTTAAAAGGACTACTAACTTTCTTTGTTTGGTATCAAGATGGGAAGTGGTCACCAAAAGAAAAATTCCTCACCTTCTTTTTCTTTTCTTTTTTCTTTTTTCTTTTTTGTTTTTATATTACTTGCTCTTTCTTATATGGTGGAGGCACGTTGACGTTTGGTGTTCACTACATATCTCTTTGTTTTTATGTGGGAGGATTAGAAAACCCACACTATACAATGTTCAACCTAAACTTAATAAACTGTAATATATTTTTCTGTTTTCTTTATGCCCATTCATTTCCCCTCCTAAAAATTAAACGTATAAAACTATAAATAATCATAATTAAAAAGAAAGACAAATAGAGAAAAGGAGGATTAAAAAAGAAAACACAATCCGCTAGAATTTTCAGATTCTCCCGATTTGCTTCTGACATGAATAAAAAAAAAAAAAAAAAATCTATTTGAATCAAAATTCTTCCCATATGGTTAATTACATAAAGTTGAAAAGATTTATACTTTCTCTTATTTTCTTCCTCTTTTGGCTTTTTTTCCTATTCTCTTTCACTCTTTGTGAAACCCACTCGAAACTTCATGAAAGGCCAAGATTTATCATTGTCATGCATTTTACAATCTCCACCGTCGGATTTCGAGACACCTTCAATGGCTATATTTGCTTTGGTATATACCAACATGTTAAAACCATGATTGTGGAATAGACTAGGCTTTAGAGAATTTTAATCTTTTTCCACCAAATATCATAACGTATCAGTTCTTTCATTTTTTTTTACAAGTTTCCACTATTAAATTAATTGTTTTTCAAAATAATTTATCTTTTCGAGAATATAATTAAATTTTGTGTAATACATTATGCTAACATCACACCAAAGATTATTTTGATTAAATTATTTTATTTATTTTTGTCTATATCTTTTCAATTTAATTGACATATTATATTAACAAATATATTTTACTATTTTAGAGAATAAGAGCTTTGTTAAAATTTTAATTTGTTAATAATATTATTTTTTATAAATTAATCCGTGCGTCGCACAGGTTCTAAAGCTAGTTAGTCATCTAATATGAAGTTAGTGGTAATTTGTAATGATATATCTACTAGGTTGTACTGATATGTAATTATTTGGTTGTAGTCGGACCAATATGTAATTCCTCCTATTTATTAGGGGGAGCAATTGAGCATAATGACAAGGCTAGGGGTGTAAAATTGTCTCATCATCCCACGGCCCGCCTTGGCTTAGCCAGAAAATTTTGGTCTAAGCCCAACTGGAAGCCCGTTAAGACTCAGCCCCGCCCTAACACAATCACTAAGATAGGTGGGCTTAGACTTGGGATTTGTGCCCTGCCCAGCCCTGCCCATCCCAATGGTCTAGCCAAAGGCCCAACCTAAAGTTAGCCCATTTTATATTAAATAATACTCCCTCTGTCCCATACAATGTAAGAGAGGGTATTTTTAGAAAGATATAGTTTAATAAATGAAAAGTCAAGATAATGATGACTTTCTTTAAACTGTGTGTTTTGTCATATGAGTTGCATTTATCGTTAGATTCCCATGGGATTAAAAATTAATTAAATAAAATTTACAAATGCTACAAATAAACAAGAAACAACACTTAACGATTATATTTATGTCTTTCATTTTTTTTTTTCTTAATTAATAGAATGAAAATATTTTAGCCACTGATCCATTTGCAAATGTCTTATTATAAATTATAAAGGTTATTAATTCATATAAACATTGATATAGTGTTTGTAAATGTCTTTATAATTTATAAACATTTTACGTGTATAATTTTATAGAGTTTTAATGTTACTCCATCCATCCCACAAAAATAGGACGTGTTTGAAAAAACACACAATTTAAGAAAAATCATTATTTTATTAACGTGCCATTTATTATATTAAATTTTTCCAAAAGTACAATCTCTTACTTTTTATTGGGTTTTGTGTTAAAAGTAATTATTGAAATAACAAGAGGTAGTATAGGAAGTTCAAAAAAATTATGATTTGACTTTTCAAAATGGACAAACATTTTGAAACAAATAAAGTTGCAAAAATAGCCTATCTTTGTGGGACAGGTGAAGTATTTAGTAAAGAAACTATAAGAAGAAGTGAACCCAAATTAGGTTCAACTCGAAGCACGACATAGCCTGAAGCATGTCTTACGCCCAAGATTAGGCTTGGACTTAGGAGCTGTTTGGCAAACCTGAAAACCTCACTAGCTGAGATAAGTCTGGCCAGTTTTGTTTTCATATTGTTTGGTAAGTCTCTTTTTCCTACTAAACAATTCAGTTTTGTTCTGAAAATAAGGCATAAACACAATTTTTTTCAAATCAACTGTGAGTTGGTTTATTTAAAAACCAGATAACAGTTATGAATTGGATCTAGTTTGATCCAGTTTTTGAAATTCCCAAACAGGCCCTTAGGTTTTTTATTTGGCCCAACTTGAGCTCAACCTGAATAATACTAAGGAGAGACCTCTATTAGCATTACCCAAAGACTTGCTTTTCATCCCCCACTTATTTTACACTTTAAGATTTTATGAAAAATATGTAAGGTTTTCATAAAAACTGACCACACTGTCTATTAAAAAACATCATTTTGAATAACTTTTTGGAAGAAAGTTTTTCCAAAATCTATTGTTTAAGTAGAGTTTTTAGTCATTTATGATGCGAAGACTATAAATGGCAAAAAAGTCTACTTAAACGATAGATTTTGGAAAAACTTTCTTCTAAAAAGTTATTCAAAATGATGTTTTCAAATAGAATAAACCATCAATTTTTATGAAGACTTTCTATATTTTTCATAAAACCTTAAAATGTAAAATAAGTAAGGGATGAAAAGCAAGTCTTGGGGTGCCAATAGAAGTCCCCTAATACTAAAGCCCGACTAGGTCCAGCCCAAGCCCAATCCAGCCCGCATGAGGAGCAGCAGCCCAACCCATTTTTCACGCCTAGATAAGGCTATGAGACTACACATTCACCATACATTTCACAATAGCCTTACTTTTTATTTTATTTTTTTTTTCTAGAAAAGAGGAAATATCATTAAAAAAAAATAAAAGAGCGATTTCATCAGATGTTGCAATATTATGATAATCCTCTTGAATCACATCCTAAACTTTCTAGGAAATATCTTTGTTTTCTTCTATGGAATTTGGTTGTTTTGCTTTGTTTAGTGTTTCTGGCTGTTTTTGTTGGGTCTTATCTCCCCTGTTATGAATGTATCTCTCATTTCTCTTTAATTATTAGTCAATATTTTTGTTTGCTCATCTAAAAATAAAAAGTAAAATAAAATAAAATCTTCCCAAATATCGACATCATTTTAATAATAACCCATGTTAGCTATACAATCAACTACTCTGCTTACTTGTCTAAGTCATGTCTAATAGCAATCTGGTCTAAGTCATGTCTAATGGCAATCTGGTTATGATAAACTATGCTCTTCACACATATTCCTGGTGGGCCAAGCCAACCCTTCCTCACCAATCTCGCTCTCTCTATCACGCACACACCAAAGTCTCCTTTATATATAGAGAGTCTTATTCTTATGAGGTTAACCTAATTTAATTTTAGGTTAGGTCACCCTAAAAAACTTTATATATATATAAGATGATGATCAGGTAAGCGCGTGCTGATATAACTTATATCAACACCTATATTAGGTTGAACTCTAGCTACCAAACACTTGAAAACGAGGGTTAATCTAGCTGCAGATAGTTTGGTTTGGGCTGTTGCAAAAGCCTAATCTGATTGACCATCTGACCTAGCGGTTACACGTGAAATGCATGGAGAAATAAAGACGTAAATAGTTCCATCCTTAAGGGTAAACATGGAAACAATTAAAGGTAAATGAGCTTTGTAATCTCCAAGTCTTCATAGTTTAGTCTAGAAGAGAGAAAGGTATGTCGACATGGCCACATCCTCCTGTGCTCATCACAATAAGACAACATTCCAAATACTTTTTTAATACTCCCTTCGTTCCTTTTTTTTTTTTTTTTTTTTTTTTTTTTTTGTGGACATTCTAAAATTATTGTCCTATTAAAAAAATCAATGAATTTTTTTTAATTAAATTAACAAATTTAAGAAAATAATGATCTATCATCACAAATAAGAGTATAATTCAAAATAGTAGCATTTCATGAATTCCTTAAAATTGATTTTACAACATCAACTATTGTGTTAACTCCAACAATTTAAAATATTCTAATTCAAGGTGATGGATTTATGCCTTCAACCCTATGTAAAATTACTAGAATTGTTTAATATCAAATTGGATGCCCAAACAGGCCCTTAGGATTGGCTTTAATTTGTTTAATGCTGATTGTCACCAAAATTTCTTCTTCACAGTGTTTCTTGACAGGTTTAATGAATGATCGTGATGTACTAAAATCCTTATTATGGGAAAACTATAAAGAGAGAAAAAGAAATTGTTCATAAGATCTTTCCATGTAAGAGTGAAATTAAATGGGAAGGAAAGAACCCCTTTGGCAAGTTCTTGTAATACAATCCAATGTTGAAGCCATGATCTTTCTTTTCAGCCCAAAGAATTTCTGGAAGAGAACACAATAAATCCACATCAACAAGAACTCTAGCAGAGTGAACAATTCTTCTCAAACGATCGAGTAGCATCATCAATTCTAACGGGTGTACCAATCCCCTTAGTAACTGTGAGAAGTTGAGTTCTTTTTTTCCTTTTTTCTTTTTTTTTGGGCTAAACACGAAGAAATAAAGAAACATACACACCACACAAGGAGTAAGCTCATAGAACATGAACATAGCCAAAAGAGCCTGAGAGCTCATAAAATTAACCCACATTCTACACTCCCTGAATTAGATTAGATATATATAGGCTATATATTAATTGCATCACATCCTCCTTTATTTATCTGCAACCTGTGATTATCACACAAATTCTTACACAAAAGGCTCATGTACATGAGACCAATACAAGAGGGGGAAAAAACGCATCATTCCACACTTTGTTTTATACACGCATACATGAAACCAATACATGAGACCAATACAAGATGAAAGGACCTATGGTTCCACACTTTTATTTTGGACACGCAAACATAAACCGAAATGAGAGAAAACAAATGAAATGGCATCAGCAGGTAAGAAAATACTTTCCAAGGTTGGAATTAATCCAATTATTCTCGCAACAAGATCGAAAAGCAAACGAATTTTTCCATGGCAAGCTCGTCTCTGTTTTATTTTTTATCTTTTTGAAAATATGGAACGACTGACAATGCAAATACTGCAACTGCGGCAATGAAAGCGATGATAGTCCAGGGGCTACTGAAATGGCTATGAACGAATTCAGCCATCCAGACCTTTCCTATATCATCATAGTGCTTTTGGATGCCCGCTTTGACATGTCCATATATTTCATTGTTTGGCACCAAGTCAGTGGCTATCTCATTGAAGAGTTTAGCCACTTCTTCGTCGCTGCCAAGTAAGTTGTGGAGTATGCACTTCTTCCTCAGTTTCTTCACGTCGTCGGCCTGATCGATGAGCGAATCGAGGAAGCATATGTAAGAGGTGACCTCGAACTTATTGTCGAAGTCTGGACACATTTCGTAGGCTATTAAGTTCAAGAACTTAGCCTTGGTTGAGTCGTCCACAACTAACGGCGGAAGTCTCAGGTATCCAAAGATGAGGTGAGAAGTGAAAGAGACATCGTGTAAGAAATTTGTCTTACTGCGTTTCAAATGGATCCCTGCCGCTCTAAGCTCTGTGACATCACGGAATGACTGCAAATCTTCTTTGTTTCCAGTATTTTCGTCTTGTTTGCTGGGTTTGCCTACAAGTTTTGTTCGAAAAAGCTCCAGGAGATGACAGGGCTCACTTTCTGGTTTTTGTTGTGTTGGCGACGGCGGCGGTGGTGGTGGTTGTTTTTGTTGTGGTTGTGGTGGTGTTGGCTGCCTCCGCCACTTTTGTTGTAACCGCTGCTTCCATCCCCTCCTTTCTGGGGTCGAAATGTTATGTTCGATGAAATTTTCAATCATTTTCATCCATTCCTCAGATGGGATTACCACCTCACTCGTCAACAATTCAAGGACTTGAAATGGAAGTTGGTTCTCCAGCAAGAACAAGTCCCGACGCACAAAGGCAATTTCGTTAATTTTAAACTTCAATTCATCAAACTTACCAGATTCTGCATACAATTGAATGTAGCTTAGTACAGAGCAACCATCCACGAACAACATCCGGGCAAGCGCCTCATCATCATAGTCCGTTGTTGACTTCTCATCATAGCAGTCCCTCAGGATCTGAATCTCCTTCAAAAGCTTGCCATACAAGACTTCAAGCTCTTCATGATGACTGAAGAACTGTTGGGTGAGTTTAAGTTTGAGTGCCTCCCCTGGCTCCGGCTTTTTATTGCCATGGTGGTAAGGGCCGATCGAGACCACCATTGGTTCAAAATATTTTCCGAAATCCTTGGTGTCTTGCAGGATGATGGGCCTCATCATAGATGGAACCTTCTGGATTCGTGTCTTTGGAGTTTGAGGTTGGCTTGTGTTGTTGTGTTTTGCCTTCTTTATGGAATCAAACCACTCCTGCCTACTGATAGTCGAGCCAGAAGTGGCTTCAACTTGGAGCTCCTCCATGGAAATGATCACCTCGCTCCCGGCCATATTTTAGCGTAGTAAGCACGTCTAAACAAGGTGAGTTCTATGATGATATTGACATTCTAGTGCTCATATTTATTCCTTTGCAGTGTATATATATATAGAGACTAGTCTAGATTTGGCTGATGTAGCTTCAGGAGTATTATTGCTGTTTGGGAATCTCTTAGTTACCAAGTCAAATAAAGGGCATGCCTAGCAACCTTTGTTTTAGATTAATAAATACAATTATACTTGCCTCGACAACGTGTGGAGGGACCTCCTTCTCACCTCCACTCACATTCCATTACTTGTTCAAAAAATTGATTGTGTATGCATCCATATGTTTACATATTAATGAACATAATTTCACGTGTACATGTCCATGCATTTCTTTTGAGACGTGTCACAAAATGAATGAAAGTGAAAAGGAGTTCCTCCACACTAGTGTGACGACAAATATTATCATTTCTAATTCTTCTTATCTACCTATAGAGCTTGATATGGAATATAGAACACTTTCTAGAGAAGTTCTTTTGAGGAATCACAATCTGATTCCAATATATATGAGGTAAGTGAGTCAGTGACGAACTCCAATGTTGGGGTGTCATCATTGCCTCCATCTATTCTATATTTTTTCACCTTTTCGATCTTTTGACCTTTTTCACTGTGAAGTTAAAATCTTATCTCCAACGGATCACACGAATCACATCCCTCTTCTCATGAGCTGTTGTATTTTATCCATTTTGGATACATAAGTCAAGACATGCACCATGTTATCATAGTTATCACCTTGACGTTACAATGGGGGTATATGTGCCGGTCAAAGTTCATGGAAAACTCTAGTTAAACGTTGTTGGTTACATATGATGAGAAAAAAATATTAAACTTTGATCGAAGTATTGGTCACATTTTTTTATACATTTGTGTATGCAGGATCCTTGGAGAGTTTCCTATACAATAGTGGGGCAAGCATTCTTCGAGATTCATGCAATATCCCTTCAAATAATGAAACCCATCAATACACTCAACCCATAAGGGAGCTCCATAGTATTATTTAATTCCTTTTGTATAAAATGTCCTACAATTACTGGTGATGATATTCACTGTCTAACTTAGATTTGACTCCTTAGAGAATTAATAAAGAAAGGAAGAAAATTTTGATTACCTGAAAGCTCCGTTTGGGTTATAACTTATATCATAGAACTATTCTCTAGAGTACTTTTTCTTTTTTTTTTGGGATAACCAAGTCGATCAACTCTCTAAATTTCCATCTTTTTATGCTTTAGCACAATATAAGTCATGTCAAATTCTTTACCTCCTACGCTTTAACCGAGTTCGTCTGATGCAAAAAGTGGACGTAAGTTCCCCATTCAGATTATCTATCCACGAGAACCGTGATCCAATTAGGTCAAGTTTTTTAGGTTAATTTAAAGCAGTTGTCATTGCAATTTTAACAATATATAATTATGTATCTATTAGAGCATGGTGATAATGACTTGTATTCTGTACATTTTGAGATCAATTTCACCTAAAACTTAAAATTTTCTAGTCTTCTTGGGTTTTTTTTTTTTTTTTTTGAACGGTCAGGGTGTCCGGGCCAGTTTGCACGTACCTCAACTAAATCCCTCTCTAGGAGATCTTAAAGGTGCACTCCCCCACATCAGCCTAGTGCATTTATGAATTAATTTCTGAAGTGTTCCTTAGAGGAATCGAACACAGGTTAATAGAATAAAGGGACTATCCTCTTACCAATTGGACTAACTCCCCTGGGTAAGTCCTTTTGAGTTTTAATGGGCTAACTTATAACCCAAAAAGAGAAGGGGGGCCGGTATAACATTGAATGGGCGATTTAAACCCCCTAACTTTTTTATTTCGTTTTTTACTTATTATAGGATTTTTTATTTATTTATTTTTTATTGCTAATACCAATAGTGGTATCCAAACTTGTGATATCACTATTTCTTGTCACATGGGAAAGACCGCCAAGCATTCCACATACCCCAGTTAATTTCTTATAACCTTTTATGAACCGTTTATTTGGGTTCGGAATTTCAAATAGAAGGCCGAGCTACATTAGGCTATGTGGTGGCCCACAGCTTGGCCTACATAGAAACCAAGCAACGTTCGGAATTTTTTTTTTTTTGATAAATTTTTCACCTAGCTTTTTTAATCCTCAAGGTGATTTCTATGATGATATTTGTATTCTAGTGCGCTTGTTTGGGCTATGTAGCTTGCTTCTAAGACTATTGGGATCTCTAGGTTACCAAGGTTTGTATTAGTATACTTTTCTTATAAAGAGGGCAATACTTGCCTCCACACTTTGTGGAGGAACCTCATTCTTAAACTCACTCCTATTCCACTACTTTGTTTAAATAATTATGGAGAAATGGTTGTATGTGTGAATACTAAATCCTAGTTTGATTCCCATAAGAGGTAGGGTGACAAACGCAGAATGTTTGGAGCCATCATTTGCTCCATTTGTTCTTAATTTTTATATTAATTTCTTTCCATATTTTTATCTGGGAAGTTAAAATCTTGTCTCCAAAGGTTGCTAAGACGACACCCTCACATTCTCCTCGTCTCATGAGTTCTTCCATTTTTCCAGTTGCTTTTTTTTTTTTTTCCTTCCCGCCAAATAAGGGATCTCTTTGGTCATTGGGCCATACTAATTCCTCCAAGATGCACAAATCACCTTCAAACTTGTGCATCTGAATGAGTGAACGAGTAGAGATTTAAACTCGGAACTTACGGTTCCTAAGCCACGGTCTTTTGCCATCGATCTGCACCCCCGTGTCATCTTTTCAATTGTTTTGGACACAAAATTCAAGACATGCATCATGTTATTATATTTATCACGTCGAGATAAAAATTCAACCACCAATATATGTTACCACGCGTGAGCACAAATGTGCCAATCAAAGTTGATGCATAACTCTGATAAAACAGTATTGGTTCAATGAGAGAAAATATTCAACTTTAATTGAAGTATGTGATCAAATTGTATAACATGTTTTAATGAATTTGTACATGTGGGAACCTTGGAGGTTCTTCAATCTATGGTTTCGGTGCACGTGCTTCAAGATTCATGTAATATCCCTTTAAATTGAGGAGCTCATCAATGCACCAATGAGGGAGCCCAGCTTCATAGTGACATCTCCACTATATATCATTATGGGTGGTGATATTCATAGTCCAACTTAGATTTGACTCCTTAGAAAATTAATTAATAAATAAAGGAAAATATATATAAAATTAATTAATAAATAAAGGAAAATATATATATTGATTCGTTGAAACCTCAGTTTTTTGGTTATATAGGTCAACAAAACTGCCAAAAATGTAAAGCTTTCTCAAAAATTAGGTTTTGAAATCGGCTCCATTTGTTCCAATAAAACTTTTCTTGGGCAACGAAAAATAAATAAATAAACATAATACTCCGTAGAGGGAGGCTATTGCCATCGCATAAAATACTTTAAGCTTCCCTTAGTTTACACTTTTTAAGATTTTATGAGTAATATAAAAGGTTTTTACAAAAATTAGTCGCATTATTTATTATAAAACATCATTCTGAACAACTTTATAGAAGAAAGTTTTTCCAAAATCTATCATTTAAGTAGACTTTTTGATCATTTACAATTTCTATTTCATTTTTCATGAAAAATGGCCAAAAAGTTTTACTTAAATGAAAGATTTTGGAAAAAATTTATTCTACAAAATTGTCTGGAATGATGTTTTCTGATAGATTATGTGACTATTTTTCGTAATTTTTTTATTATATTTTTCATAAAACTTTAAAAAATATAAACTAAGTGGAAAGTTAATTGAGAATATTTTATGTGATAACAATAGTCTGACTTTACTCCGTATGCTTCAAAAATAGGAACTATATATGCGAGATTGTAAGATACATGTGCTCTTTTTCGGGTTGGACGTACATTGTGAATAAAACTTCTACCTTATTTTATTTAGAGTCCTTCTATATGGGACTACTCTATAGACCTAATATATAGACCTACTGATGTGGTCAATTTCTATTGGTCTTCTTTAAAGGTATATATTTTGGAATAAAATCAAAATCCCCCAAATCAGCCTACAATAACTGAATACCCCCCCCCCCCCCCCCCCATTCCATATTTGAGCGCCAAAACCAAAACCACATGTTCTCTCCTCCTCTCTTTCCTTCCTCCATAAACTCCATTCTCTCCAGTTACAATATAGAACCTTCATTCGTTTCCTCTCCAAAAGCAGTCAGTTATTCTACACGGCAAACAACATATCAAGTTACACTGGGGAGATCGACGGGTTCTTTTTGTTGAGTGCGATAATCTACCGTCAAAGATCAGTTATCAAGTGATGGTTCAAAGAATAGGTCAGAATCATGCTTGTTTATTAGGGTTAGGTCGTTTTTTAATGATTGGGAAAAATCCCATTATGAATAAGCTTGTTTGACAACTATGAAATTGATTAAAATCACTGAACAACTATATTTCACTGAACAAAGAAAGTTACAAAAACCCAAATCAATAATATACCCAAACTTTGTATTCACAAATTAAAAATTTCAAATACTTCTACACCCACATATGTATGTATAATGTATGTACTGTATATATATTTAGAGAGAAAGGGAAAAAAAAAAAAAAAAAAAACCGTGGCCTCGTTATGGCAGTGGCGGCAAGGGAAGATCTGGTTGCAACAGGGGGCTTGAATAGTAGTCCAATAGTAGCCTCCAAATCCAATGGCAGTCCAATAGCAGCCTCCCTTGGAGACCAAGTTCACATGTTTTTCGTTTAAAAATGAAGCAAAAAATTCAAGAAATTCAATTTTCTGAACCTCGCATATTTAGACAGTAATACCGTAACTTGTGAGGTATACACCAGACCAATTTTTTTGTTAATTTTTCCTGAGATGGTACTGTATATATATTATGTAGTTGTTTTTAATCTCAAGTTACTAAGTGAATTTCAATGGATAAGTTATGAAGTTGTGTATAATTTTCAATGGATAAGTTATCAAGTGATTAAGAGGTCTTCAATGGATAAGTTATCAAGTTATCAAGTTGTCTGGCCCTTCAGTCTACAGAGGCCCATTCTTCAGGTAAAAACTTTCCTTTCATATGAATGATCAGTGTAATTTATAAATTATAATATATTCTAAAGTTTTTAGTTGCTTGTTTGACAATAGTCAATACTATATACTCCAAATCTCTATGGCAATTATACATTCTAATTTGCTACTCTAAAGCTTCATTCAATATAAAAATTGATGTGTTTTGATGTGACATATCACGGAATGTTATTAGTTGGAAATATGCATTTTTCTGTATTCTAATTTGGTGACCAAGTGAGGGTTGCATGATCTTTGTTTGCATGACCTTTCATATCAATTTTATGTTTACCAGTTAAGCAAACACATGTATGCATCAGTGATAGAATATTAATTTTATGTTTAGCATTTAAGCAATCATTAGTATGTGTCATTTATAGTGTTGGACTTTATCTAGACTATGTAATGCCAAACTATTGCTTCATGCCATGGCATAATAATGGGCAAAGTTGCTCGATATAACTTGCTGTGGATCTGCCGCTTTTTTCCTATTGATATTATTAAATTCATATGTATTTTTTTAGTGTATATTGCTTTCATTTTTATATATGCATATGTAGCACATGTTGTAACTAAAAGCAAAACTAAATATAGTCCATATTTGCTTTTGTTTGTTACACCATAATCAATCATTGCACTCTCCGGTTAGCAGGATTTGGCGCACTCTAGTTCTGTCTAAACTTTCATTTTTTGTTTGCTCAGTTGTGTTGGATAGAATTCTCACTACGCACCAGCTGAACAAGATTCATGTAGGTATAATCATGTGACAAAGTATAAACCCAACACCCCAAACTCTGTAGCAGGACACAACGACCCACTAATTAAAGAAATAAACAAACAAAACAATATAGATCCTCAAAGCCACTATTCATGCAGTAGCTTAAAACCCAAACAGAGCATCAGTTTCAATAAAATTTCTATTTTTCTGGTAAAGAAAACATAGTTATTATCATGTGAGTATGAAGAGAAAAAGAAGTGGAACCCATCAAATGATGGATTCCACTTTGCACATTCACGAAGAACCAATTTTAATGTTTATTTTTTTTGGAGTATAAACCAACTAGTTTCAATATTTCAATATTCGCTTGATAACAATTGCTGCTTATTAAGTTATGTAGTTGTTTTTATTCTCAAGTTATTAAGTGGATTTCAATGCATAAGTTATGAAGTTGTATTTAATTTTCAAAGGATAAAGTTATCAAGTTATTACGTGGATTTCAATGATAAGTTATCAAGGTATTACGTGGATTTCAATGGATAAGTTATGAAGTTATTAAGCGGATAGAATCGATAAGTTATCAAGTTATCAAGTGGATACAATGAATAAGTTATGAAGTTGTATATAATTTCTTTACTCATGCAGGTGAATCTTGGGAAGGGAATCCTCGGAAGGGGAAATCCTATTATCCCCAGTACAGGTCGAGGCTAGTTGCATTGTTTGAATTATTCCGTAGTCTCCTATTTAAACGAAAACACATTAAAATCTTTGAGCGCACACCATTCTGGCACCTATTTCAAGCATTGATTTTCAATGGAATAGACATCAAAGCAACTCAAAAGTGTGATGATGATGTCGTCAAGATCATACAATGTTATGACGCACGGAGGTAGATGTTTAAGCTTGGTACCAGTCATGTTTTGTTGAAGGAGACCGATGTCAGCTTAATATTTGGTATTGTTTCAGGGGGCGAGTGCATACCGTTCGATCGTAAGAGTCCTAAGCCATCAACTTCAGAATTCCTTGCAAGACATTTCAGTGATGGTGAAAAACCTGATGGAGTAACCATTAAAACCAAGATAGAATAGGTTGTGATTGGTGATGGTGATAATGACGCAGCCGACACGGTTCGCCTATGTTGTTTGTATATATTTATCAACTTATTGTTTGCAACAACCGGTCAAAGAGTCAGTTAGGTACTTTTTAGAACTGTTGAGAACCTTGATGAAATGAAGAAGTATGCGTGGTCAAGGGCAGTACTCAAACATCTTACAAAATCAATTCAAATAAAACATCAGCGCCCCGAAACAGTTGCGGGGTGTGTTATGGTGCTTTTGGTACGTAAATATATATTTATTTTTTTTAGTACATATATGTGTATTAGTATTGTTGATGTACCTTGTTTGCAATGTTTTCAATAGTACTGGTTGTGTAAACACATGACGTTGATTGAAAAATGGAAGACTGACAAATTCCCAAGATTTTTAAAATGGGATCTAGAGCAACTACATGATAAAATGGTTGAACGCCAATTAGCTTGCCTTAAAAAAATAGAGGTAACATTTATATAATACTTGTATTTAAAAATGCAAACTTTAGGATGGTGTGCTGTAATATTTGTAATATTTGTATTAGATAAACAAAATAATATATGTCCATCCAAATGTAGGTGGTTGCAGAGGAGCTTGACCAAACAATGTTGGAGACTCAGAGATTGGGACAATTGAGGGATAGAATGGAAGAGAAATATGAAGATTGTGACGATGGGGAGGAGTGCATATTTCCAACACAGCCCATTGAGACACAGGAGGGACAATCTTCCGATGGAACTGAGTTGGATGATTTTCATGTTGCTAGTAGAAAAAATGCAAAATAAGAAGAAGCAACAATCCATCTTGATGATATAGAGAATCTTTTCCAGGTAAAGAATAACAACATGGAGAGTAGCCCCAAGGATTGTAAAGATGCAAATCAATGTCCATCGACTCTTGTGCATAAGAGCCCTAGAAGCAGTAGTAATAAATTTGCAAGGGAAATCCACCAACTTAGTATACTTAATCAATAATTGGTGAGTGAGAACAATGAACTAAGGAGTTTAGGACTTATTAATGTAGAAACTATCAAGAAGCTGAATGAAGCCAGTATAGAACTCCGGGGGCATTACAATAAGCTCATGGACCAACTTGATGATACCGAATGTCATTTGGTAACATAACCTCTAGGAAGGAAACTTCAAGATGCAAAAGATGAAATAAAGGCCCTCAAACAACAACTGGAAGACAAAATCAAGGAAAATCATCTTCAAAGTGCTACAATCGAAACACTGAAAACCCAAAATGAGGATCTTTGTAGACAATTGGCTAAAAAAATGGCTCCTCACAGTACGGGTAAAAAATAGAGGTCAATGGTCAAGAACATTAAGAGCAGGGATAACAGGAAGCAAGTGCTTTTATCAGATTTTGAATACATCCCAGCCAAAAAGACAAATAGAAATACTAGAGGAAACAAAAGGAAAGTGGTAGAATGTGATGATTTAGTAACTTTTGGGATTGTGGATGTGGACAAAGTGGTGGAAGTACAACCCATCATTAAAACGTTACATTATCGTCAAGAAGACAATGCCGTGTTGGATTCTCATCTAGAAGACAATGACGTGTCAAATAAATTGCCGACAGGGGACTTGGAAAAAATGTCACACATCCTAGCAACAGGTGGTTCAGGGTATGTTTAGTGCAAAGTGCATATTAAGTTACCATTGAGTTTTTTTTTTCCTTTTTTTTTTCTTTTTTGCCATTAACCATATGTTAACTTAATGATTGTGTACATGTCATTTGTGGAGAAGGCTGTTTTCGATATATAGTTATTGAGTGATATTTTGTTATGAATTAAGTGATTTTTGTTAAGTTATCATGTTCTGTATTTTTTTGTTCCATGTAGTTATCAAGTTAATAATACAAATTATATAATGTTGCTTGCCATTAATTTTATTACAGTTCAATAATTTGGGAGAGCGATTATAACTCAGTGACCTTTGAAGACATAAAGAATCTATGGAACCGACAGGAACTAAGTACAAATGTAAGATTGCCGAAATTATGTTTGCATTGTTTCTTATATATTAAAATGACAAAACTATGGAATGTACTATACCATTCTCTTTTGTAGATTATTGATGCTTATATGGAGATTTTACGATGTCAAGAGAGCTTGGGATATGAACATTGGGAGGTCAGAAACGGGTACATAACAAGCTTGGCTTGGGTAAGCAGAGTTGTTTGATGTATTTGGTGGTTTCCAGTTTCCCAACTAACAAACTGACAAAAATTTGTGGCAGTCTCACATTTCAGATACTGCAGCTGATGGCGATGGAAGGCAATGGGTGGACAATAAAATAACAACCTCGATCATGCGTGAGTTTATCCATTTCCCAATTGCCGCAGATAATCACTTCACCCTGCTGTTGTACAACATGTTGAAACATAATTGGTGGTTCTTCAATTCGTTGCGCCCACGAACAAATAAGACCAAGGATAAACACTTTGAATATGCCTTGCATGTGGTGAGTAGCTTGTTGACTTATAGCCTAATTTATTTATTGAATGACTATATAAAACTCTCTGTCAACAAAAAGAATATGTGGAGGATTTATTCAAGGTGTCGGGGATGTTGACGCAAGAAAGAAATGGAACCCTTTCTGCGATTAAGGATACTCCACAACAAGCGCCAGGGACGTGAGTATTTCTGTTTATTGAGTTTTTTAATTGTGAGGAACGAAAGTAAAATTAGAGCATAAATATGTGCATTGTAAACATTTAAACTTTCCTCTTTTTTTTTTTTGTTTTGTTTTGTAGGCTTGATTGTGGGGCCATTGTTTGTTACATCATGAGGCAAATAGCAACCCAGAAGGATATAATGCCTAGCTTCTCTGCCGATGATTGCAACACATTCCGTGCAGAAATGATCCACATTTTTGTGAACAAAATCATGGAGTCAAAATGCCAGCCGTAAAACTTAAATCTGGCTACTTTCCACTTGTTTTTTTTATAATAAAATGAAATAGTGATATACACTATTTATATGTTCACACATCCTCAGAACTATTCATGGATGGACATCGTACACTCAACCGTATTTTTGTTTAGGATATCATTTTGCATCGTTTGAATACAAAGATTTTTGTTTTGACTATTGCACTCAACTATTAGTTATTAGTCCTTGTTGCATATGACTATTAGTTATTCGATTGAAAATTCATTCCCATTTTATTTTAGTTATTCAGTTACTTTTCTAACTTCCTTTTCCCCACCAATCCTTGACCATTGTGCTTCACTTTGAAAATATTCTTACCAAAAATTTACTACCCCCCTTCCACCCCAAGAATATGTGTGAGGTTAATGAACTATCAAGTTATCAAGTTGTCGTGTTTGTATATTGTTTAGTTATCAAGATTCATTTATTAAGTTATCAAGTTTATTTTTAAAAATTCGATTACCCGTGAATTTAAAGTCCATGCACTAAAATCAAAATGTAATTTTTTAGAACCAAAGGTGCTTCAACATGTCAACAATCATATCCAAAATTATAGGAAATGGATTCAAATACAAGGCCAAAAATTCAAACTACTAAAAAATAAAAAATAATTGGAACAACAAATCAAAACACATATCCCTGCTACTAGACCCAGTCTTCCTGCTTTTGTTGCTATATGACTTATATTTTATTTTATCATTTCTTTTCATAGTGGGGCAGCCTTTGCTCTTTAGTTTCAGTGGCATGCGTACTAGGAGACTTACATTATCATCTGACCAAGGTGATGTAGTGGCATCATTGTCATTACAATCATATGTATTTGCTAACCATTCCTTTGCCCCACCAATCCTTCGACCATTGTGCTTCACTTTGGAAAAATCACCCCGCCAAAAAATTTACTACCACCTCCACCTCAAAAAATATGTGAGTTTAATAAATGAGCAAGTTATCAAGTTGTTGCATTTGTATATTATTTAGTTATCAAGATAAATTTATTAAGTTATTAAGTTTTTTTTTTCGAAATTTGATTACACACACAAATTTAAAGCCACACACTGACATCAAAATGTAATTTTCAGAACCAAGAGACCTTCAGCATGTCCAAAGTCATATCCAAAATTATAGTAAATAAATTCAAATACAATGCCAAAACTTCAAACTACTAAAATATAAAAAATGATGGGAACAACAAATCAAAACACAAGTACTTCCTCTCAACATAGCCCACAACTAAGTCAATTGTTCGCACCACCCATATCCTTGCTACTAGATCCAGTCTTTCTGCCTTTGTTGCTATATGACTTATATATTATTTTCTCCTTTCTCTTCGTGGGGGGCGGCCTTTGTTCCTTACTTTCAGTGGCGAGCGAACTGGGAGACTAACATTATCATCTGAATAAGGTGATGTGGGGGCGCCGTTGTCGTTACAATCAAGTAAGGCAAATTTCTCCTCCAACACATCAAGATTCCTACTAAGAAATTCATACTTTTTGGCTGATTTCACTGCCATGTCAGAAATCCGACAAAACTGGGAGTACAAACTAGCCTGCCTTACATGCTCATCATGTGTTTCAAGATCTTCGTAGTAGTTTCTTACAAAGTTGTGGCTACTAGGGGTGTTCGTGGTTCGGTTTGGTTCGGTTTTGGGGTACTTTTCAAACCAAACCATTATACTTCGGTTTTGCTCTTCCCAAACCAAAACCAAACCATACTATAAAAAAACCAAACCAAACCAAACCATAAAAATTCGGTTTGGTTCGGTTTGGTTTCGGTTTTAACCAATCAAGTAGCAACAAATAATTGAAAATGAAAAAAATGACATGCCAAACTCCAAATTAAAACATTTTTAATAAAAGCATTACATTAGCAACTAAAAAAAACATTAAACATTGTATCAAAATGGAAACAAATTGACATATGTCAATCCAAGTTTAAATCTCCAAGTTAATACATGCCATTATCTCACACAACATTAAAAACTAGTTTAATACATGCCAAGCTAAAATAGGAAAAACAATAAGAAACTTAAAATCAACAAATTACAAATTAAAATTTGATATATAATATATAAAATAAAATAATATATATATATTATATATTTTTCGGTTTTTTCGGTTTGGTTTGGTTTTTTAAACATGAAAACCAAAACCAAACCAATTCAATTCGGTTTTCTAAAATTGGAACCAAAACCAAACCTAATGACAAAAAAACCAAACCAAACCGACCGGTTTGGTTTGGTTCGGTTTGGTTTTCGGTTTTAACCTAAACCATGAACACCCCTAGTGGCTACGCTTAATGCCCTTCTTCCACCTCTCAATTACATATTCATTCGGTACATGGCTGACATTCCTTTCCACTAAAACCTTTATGATATGCCTGCACAATATGCCTCTAAACTCAAAGAGATGACAAATACATATGACTTCAAATCGTGTTTCGTTGAAAAGTACATTGTAATTTAATTTCCTTTTTGATCCATCCTTTCTTTTCACGTGGTCAGTTATCTGATACGTTGATAAATTGCTGTCAGATGCAAGCAAGCTGAGATTGCAATAAAGCATCCCCTTTACCTCCTTCTGGAAGAGCCTGAACATATCATTTGTATGTGCTTATTGGAACTGTAACTCGAATTCCAATTCAGAAATCACAGGGACTATTGAGTTGAGTGATGCGAAGTCTGCAATGTTTTCATTCTCAATCTTCTTCTTCAAAGCTTCATCATATTGTTCCACAAATTGTTTAAGAGTGGTATTGGATGACACATAGCCATCAAAAAAGGCATTTATACTTTCGCTACATTGCGTGATAGATATGCCAGCCCAAAATGTTTCCTTGACAAACACTGGGACCCAACGAAAATGGTCATTGTATAACGATATTAGCCATTCGTTTCTGTAAAGCTCAAATTCTACAACCATCTGTTCCCATCCCCCCTCGAATTCATTCACAGTTATACTCTCGTACACAACCCTTTTTAGTGACTTCTTGATTTGTTTGTACTCCTTATAACTGCTTGTCAGGAATTTTCTTCATAATATGCCACAAGCAGAGGCGATGTTGCGTGTTAGGGAAGACCTTCCCAACAGTAGCTTGAATGGCCTTACACTGGTCAGTTACAATGGCATTTGGCATATGCCATGCCATGTATTCTAACCAATTACTGAAAGGCAGACAGGAAATAATCTAATTAGCAAAAGGTAATGGAAAATGACGTTGGTTGGTATAATATGCAAATTAAAAATTAAACACATTACATTGAAAAATAACTCAACGTGTGATAATTAAACAAAGTATTACAACCAACTCTAACTTAAGCTTATAACATGTATAACCTGAAAAGCCAAGTGTATGTATCAATAGTTTCAGACAACAATAAGCCGCAACCCAAAAGTATTGACTGTCCATGACGGTTAACCCCGACAAAAGGTGCAAAAGGCATATCGTACTAGTTTGTCAGGTAAGTTGTGTTAAAAGAAATAACATCAAGAAAAGACTCATACGCTGCTCTAGATCGTGCATCTGCCCAAAATAAATTCCTTATGCGACCTTCCCCGTCAAAGTCCACAACATAAAAAAAGTTTGGATTCCTGCTTCGCATTCTATTAAAGTATATACAAACAGCCTCCGCATCTCCAGACCCAAGTCTCTTATCCCTTGCTTTTGCTATGTGATTCCTAACATCTTTTTCCCCAAAAGGAACATGTTCATACCTTCCTGCTCTAACAATCATAGATATATAGCTTCTTGACGGTCTAATCCCAGACTTGTCATTTATATCTAAAATTCTTTTGGTCATCAAATCTAACCTTCTATGGCATGGAAAATACCGCAATTTTTCGGGACTTAATCCATGGTTGTGGGGGAGCGACACCTTAGTGATAACAAACTCAGTCTCACTACGCACAACAATGTTTATTTTTGCTTTGCATCCAATTTTGATAGATGGTCTAGGATTGAAACCACTATTGGCGGACGACACGTGTGTACCATTACGAGAGCATGCAAGCGAATAGTATTTTAGACTTCCTTCATCATCGCACCTTACACTTTTTTTGGCAAAACCAAAACCTTGACTCATAGCATATTGATTGTAGAATGTACGAACTTCGTCCTCCGATTTAAAACTTATACCGGCAACAGGTTCAAAGCTATTATCGCAAGCAGCCAAACTCTGTCCGTCAGTGACTGGATGGTTGTCGTGATTATCATCCATTTCCTATGATATTAAAAATAATGACCCAAAGACATTAATCATATCAACTCACAAAGCATTGTAAACTAATTTACATGCTGTAAGTTATTATGTACACAAATCCGAACCTCAGTCTCTCCATTCTCGGTAGCAGATGCACTATCAAAAATATCATCCAATCCCTTGTGGCTGCCAATTGTTTTCTACAACACATACCATTTTAACAGTGTGAATGGAAAAATAACTTAATTCAAATAACTCTAAATAAGTCGTATAATCACTTGATATCACAAAGTAACTTGTTGCTGGAAATTTACATGGTAACTTGGTAACTTAATAAGTCATATACTAACTTGATATCACGTTATAACTTGTTATTGAGTAAGTCACATATTAACTCACATCATAACTTACTCGTCCTGGGTCTCTATTATAACTTGATATAACGTTATAACTTGCTAATGAGTAAGTCACATATTAACTCACATAATAACTTACTCGTATTAGGTCTATTGTAACTTGATAACAATTGTGTCGCTTGATAACTTACCCTCAATTGTTGAAGAACTACAACTTTGTCATACTGTTAATCTATATCAAAACAAAAAGGTGGGATCGTGTTGACAGAAAAACAAATCAATAAACCTCGGCTGAACGACTTCAACAACAAAACACTACAAACATACCTTCTTCGCTTGAAAAACCCAACTGACGTGGATGTAGAACAGGTTGGATGCTGTCGATGTGCTTCTCAAAGAACTCTTGAACTAAATGATTGGCTGGCTATGAAGAGAAATCAAAAATGGTTGTTTGGGGAGAGAATGTGAGAAGGTGAGAAAGATGAAAAGTAACGTTTGAAATTCAGTAAAATTAGAAAAGAAAAAAATTGCTATTAAATGAAATCCCTACAAACACGGATAGTGGGTGTAACTAATTATTATCTACTACCTTAAATGAATGTAGGCCAACTCGTTAGGCTAACTCATTAGGCCTGTATATCATTTTGCTTTTATTTTATTTTATTGTATTTTATTTTGAAATAGTCTAAATTAACAAAGTTCGTAGAAGTATCATCAAATACTCAAATAGATAAATAATTGGCTGGCAGAAACATGGAATTCGGTCAGAGTAAGATTTTTCCATTTTAAAACTTGGATCATTCGTCAAAAAAAAAAAAAAAAAAAGGTTATTTAAATAATTAAAAAAACGTGTTCTTCCTTTCATTTTTTCCACCATGAAGTTCATGATGTTGTCTGATTGTCACAATCAATAGATTATAAAGTATGAGTTACACGAGAATCATGCTGAATGGTGCAGTACAATAGAAGCTTGTCTTATCTCTTCCTTTTTGACCTTTTCTGAAAGATTCGTTTGAAAAATTAATTCCTGCCTCTCTTTCTTTCTTCTTTTTCTTCTCTTTTTATTTTTATTTTTATTCTTTTAACAAAAAAAAAAATGGCTTCAAACATTCTAAAACAAACTAGCATCCAACTAGATTAGACGTCCTAGGAAACTTCCTAGTCCTCTGTACCCTCTTTGTATATATCATGTGAGTAAACGACCTTCATTTTTTATATAGTAAAAATGCAATTTCCCATTGGTTCAGTAATGGCCCAAGAAGGTTCGAAGCAATAATTTTGTGAGTTAATTATTCGGTGCCGAGTTGATAAAAATTAATACTATACTGAGTTAATCCACACCCTTGGATGAGGGATTGGGTAGTTTGGATTAAAAGTTGAAAAAATTTCTATTCAAATTACCATCATTGAACAACGTACTTTTTCAACTTTTAATCTAACCCATTTAATCTCTCATCCAAAGGTATGAGTTAACTCAACATGACTCAGCACCGAATCCAAACTTTAATTTTGGAGGCAAGAAATAACTGAGGTAAAATCACTTTTAAATCTCGCTGGAAATGAGTTTCCATTTTGAAAAATGGATCATTTGTCAAATAAAGCTGTGTTCTTCAATTCCTTTTCACTTTTCTCACCATGAAGTTACGATATTCTTCTCCCCGATAGATTATATATTATATAGGTATGAGTTACACGTGAGGCATGCAGAATGTTGCAGTACAAAAGAGCTTCTGGCATCCGTAGCATTTTCTACTTTTGTGTACATCAGGCTAACCGTGTTTCCCCTTCAAATTTCTTTTGCTTTGCTGATTAAAAAAAAAAAAAAAGAAATAACTTTGATACGATCCGATCCGATAATCCAACAGACCTATAAAATACAATCCATATCCTAATGTGTTATTTTCGTATACTCAATCCGAAAATCCAATTTAATCCGATAATTTTACAAAATATATAACTAACAAAAGAACACAAAATGGTCAGATCAGAAACAATATTAGCCATTGTACCTCCACTAATTTTACCAATGCCATAAAACGCCATAGTATTAATATGGAAACAACTCCTCTTAAACACTGGCTTAACATCCTTGAATTTACAGGAATTACAAGCAAACCAAATAGAAGAAGTAACCAATTGAGACGTAGCCAACTAGAGATTAAAAAGTTGAGAACTCATGCCCTTTCCCTTGTCCAAAACATACAACCAAAATTCTAAAAAAGAATTGACCTGAAAAGTTAAAGAGACGTGAAAAACATTAGCAATCTAGACCTAAAGATCTCTAGCATACTCACAGTGAATAAATAAGTGAGTGGCATCCTCACAATGACTCAGCTGTTTACAAAGAGAGCAAACAGAAGCCAAAGAAATTCCCCTCTTTTGGATTTGATCCTCCGTTGGCAATCGATTAGAAATTAACCTCCACAACAGCATAGATAGTGTAGGAAGAATAAAGGATTTCCACAAAAAGTTTGACCAAACAGTAGAAGGTTTACTGGTGCATATAGTAAAAAGCATAAGCATCTATAAAAGAAAGCTTCCCATCAATCCATGGAGTCCAAATAACCAAATCAGACTCATTGATTCTTTTGTATCCCTTGTTCCTTTTGGTTTTTTAATAATATCGGTTTGCTCAATAGAAAAAACAAAAAAAAAAAAAAAAAAAAAAAATGGAAGAAGAAGAAGCTACATTAGCCCAATGCAGCTTCAGGAGTGTTGAGATCTCTTAATTTGTCGCCAAGTTTAATGTTAAATATGCGCGCCTACCATTGTTTAGAGAAAAGGATCGACAATACTTGCCTCCACATGGTGTGGGAACCTCATTCTCACCAGCCCGCACTCAGACTCCACTTTCATTAGTTCAAATAATTAAGGGAAGTGGTTGTATTTATGCATCTTTGTTTACATAATTATTATCACATTTTCTTGTGTGGTCGATCGTTGGCAGTGTATCTAATACATGGCATGAAATAAATGGAGGTCAAAAAGCACGCTGTCACCCCAGTGTAGAGGCATATATTGTCTTTTAATTCTTTAACTACATGTCAAGATTGATATCAAATATGGAACAACTTGGCAGGGAATTAAGTACGTTCTTTTGAAAGACTCCCAATATGATTCCCAAATGAGGTACGGTGACAAATCAGAGTGTTGCCTTTTTCGATTTGTTTTTCAATTTAACATTTATATTGTAGAACGTACTGATTGGTCAAGGGAATGGTAACTTTTGAAACCATGTTATTCTAATCCAATGAAATGAAAATGATGGTTAAGGGGTATTTGGTGCCAAGTCCTATTTGGGAAACTTATGCATGCTACAAAATTTAGTTAAGCCATAAGTCCTATTAAAGTTGATTGGACAAAAATGCCCTTGTCCTTATAAGTAGTTTCCATTAAAAAATGATTTTGAAAAGATTCTCCATAATGATGGTGAGGATTTTAACTCAAAATCGTCGTGATACACCCTGGTTCATAATTGAAAATTTTGTGACTGATATAATATTCCCTAACGGCTTCCCCATGCACTTTGTGCCTTAGTTCTTCCGGCATAAAGGCGAGCTACAACCGTTTGAGAAGAGACGTCAAACATCCACCATTGTCATGTACTGTCAAAAGGATATAGTCTCATCCAATAACGTTATTGTCCAATGGTTTTATAGCTAGGATTTTCTTCAAAAACCTTTAATTTGTACACAAACGAGATGCCAGTAATAGTGACATCGATCATGATAGTAATAGTTACACCGATCAAAACGATTAAACCATTGTGAATAGAATCCCATAGAATAGTTACACCGATCAAAACGATTAAACCATTACGCACACTTTGTTTCTGGGTTGAGTGTGTGTTTGAAATAGTTACACAAGCGAGATGCTGGTAATAGTTTTTTAAACGAGATGCTGATAATAGTTACATTGAGATGCTGGTAATACCTCCGACGATAATACATTTTCAAACTCAAAAGTGAAAATATGGCAAAATCCATTGGTTGACAATAAAATAGGAAAACTATTATTTACATTGGAAAACATGGGGAGTAAAATTAGGAAAAGATCACAGCAAAAATATGGGAGATCACCTTGATTACTTTCCATATTTGTGGCACAATCCGTTGGTTGACAATAAAATAGGAAAACTATTATTTACATTGAAAAACATGGGGAGTAAAATTAGGAAAAAATCTTAGCAAAAATATGGGAGATCACCTTGATTACTTACCATATTCGTGGAGGTGGGCATGAATGGTATTTATAAAAAAAGATTAGCCACCAATGTCTGTAAATGTTACCATTTAAGATTGGATATGGACTTAGGGATGTATATAAAAATGTTGAGACTATTGGCTGTGAGATTTCTCAGAAATGGACTTTTGGCATATTTCCCCTATAATCAAATTAAGTGTGCTTTAATTTCCTTCGTTATTTTATTTGTCTTAATTTCTTTCATTTCATATTGAGAATTAAATTATTGAGTAATTTGTATAAACAGGTTGATATATAAAATTCAATAACAGATTTATAGGGCAGCAAATAGTATATATCAAATTTTTTGTATATATATTAGCCCAAAAAAAAAAAAAAAAAAACAAAAGATCCTTAGATAAGATGACTATTTTTTACTATCATCTTTCAATACATAATGACTGGCTTTAATAAAAAAAAATGGTCACTGTAATGACCCTCAAAACACTTTCAATTTATGAGCTCCATACCAATAAAAACTCTCTCAAAAATGAATTTCTTTTGAAAATTATAAAATATTGTACAGCTGCGGAAAGCAATGGCTAGCCCAAAACTCATATGAATATACATTGCTCAACTCATTAAATAAAACTTACCTCAATTTTATAGAAATGAAAAATAAAATAAATCAACGATATCTCTTCAAATCTCGACCCCAATTCTACTACGTGCCTACAACAACAATAACCTGAAATATATTGGGATGAGTGACAACTGCCCAGTAGGAAATCCAATTCTTAGACAATAAATAATGTTTCAAACATCTCATGCAATACATGCATTTATAAAAATAACAGATAGGCCAAAGTATACGAATTCCAAATCATACACATCGAATATAATCCAACAGTCAATAATAATTCAATTCCCAAAATATGTTGGCCATCAATGAAATCAACCATCATAAATACTCATTTCAAATAATAGTATCAAAATAAGCATCACTTATTGAACAAGAATTAAACCCCTACCTATAATTGGTATATGTGAATTCAAAACCTCTATCAACATATACAAAAGTTAGCATGACTTCCTACATAAAATGATATTCCCTCTCTATATCTCTATCTCTTTCATTTTTTTTTTTTTTAAAATTTCAGATTTTGAGTTGGAAGCAATAAAGTTCATATATATAGCCAACCAAAACGATTAGTCACCACCTTTCAAGTGCTAAGGTGATGACACCTCAATGCCACATGTCAATATTAAAATCATGCCACCCTCACATAGAAGTGCCACATTAATTCTACACATATCATGCCATGCAATTTGTGAATTTAAATGATGACACCTCATAATTTTCATGCATGCATGTCTCTACAAGTGTCACCTCAAATTGCATACTAATGCCATCAAATTAGATTATAAGATTGATTAATCAATTTATCTTGTATCTTCTACTAATACTAATAATACTAATAACAAAATAATAATGATAATATTAGCATTTTCCAAACAAAATTTTAATACCAACACAATCAAAAATCAACTTATAATAATTATCTAGGATGTTACAGTCACTTTTAGGAACATAAGATGACTGTTAAAAACAGTCATCTTATATATTAATATATGACTATTTTTAAGATAAAAAGGATCATGTTTTTGTGAATACATGACTATTTTGAACGGTTATCTATAGCATGAAAAGATGATAGTTTTGGCACGAAAAGATGATCATGTTAATGAATAAGGGTCATCATTCTTTAAAATAAACATGACTATTTTTTAAAAACAGTCATCTATAGCACGCAAAGATGACCATTAAAAATTGTCATCTTATATAATGAGAAAAGATGATAGTTGAAAAGATGACCCTTTTTACTCAAAAAAAGATGACCATTTGTTTTAAAAGATTACCATTAAACAGCGTTTTTGTAATAGTTCTTATAATTGCGAAGTAAAAATGTTGTTTCCAATGCCAATGGATCATACAAGAGTATATAAGGCTGCTAAAGAGGATGACTACATTCCTTTTTTCAATGAGTTCTCCCATTTTTTTTCAGTTGAAATGGACACATAATTCAAGATAAGTATCATATTATCATATATATAGACATCATGTTGATGGAAAAATTTAACCATGCAACAATATGTTACAATAAATAAACATATATGTGCTATACAAATTAAGTTGAAAGAATTCTGATCAAATAGTGTTAGTTAGATGAGATGAAATATTAAACTTTGATAGAAGTGTGCAATCAAATTCATGACAATTTTTTATGAACATGTATCTCGGTGCGGGGCGGGGCGGGGTAGGTTCCTTTATCTAACAGTCGGATGCATGAGGGGTTGATTGAGTGATCAGGCCGGCCTTAGGTGTGTTCTCCAAAGATCATCATCGTTTCGACTCGTCGTAGCTGTCGTTGCCTATGTAGGTCTGGGGCAGGTTGTTAGGGAATTGGTCTAAACTCAAACCTCAATAATAATAGTAAGACCTGGATACCCCAAATATTAGTGGTTTTTTTTTTTTTTTTTTTTTTTAAATTTTTAAATGGCTCCATTTATTCCTAATTCTTATAAACCTTTTCTTGGGCAAGAAAAAAAATTTAAAAAAATATTATCATAATGTGCTTCAAAATAGATAGTATGCATGATAGATGTAACAAAAAAATCTGACGCATCATCAAATAGATTTAGGATAATAAATAATTGGCCGAAAAAAACATGGAATTCTTCTGTCATAATAAGATTTTTCATTTTAAAAATTGGATAATGTATTAAAATAAAAATAAAAATAAAAAAAAGGTAAATTATAAGAAACATTTCTAATGTTTAGCCCTTTTTAAGATGATTATATACGGCTTATAAATTTAGCAATTAACATCACTATTAATTGCTATTGATGAAATTTTGTATGTTGGACTGGCCTTGAAGAATCCTCTATTAAATGATATAATTTGTACATTAACTCTCGAAGAGTCCTCTATCAAACATTTCTAATAAGTCCATCTTGGAGAAATCAAGGAGATGAGAGGGCTTTTCTTTAATGAGTTGTGGTTCTTCTAGTCCTCTTGGCGTCTTAATGTTCATTCCAATGAATTTTTTGATAATCTGTTTCTCTTCATCATTTTTGAACCCTGAGCTCATCAATTTCTCGAGTACTTGAAAAGGAAGTTGGTTCTCCAGAAAAGCCAAGTCCTAATGCACGAAGACAACATCATGATATTTAATACTCACAAACTTTAACTTACCCTCTAACAAAGGTTCTGAATTTGGTGATACGAGATACTGAATGAAATGTAGTACAAAGCAGCCATCCACGCAAGTGCCCCATCATCATACTTCTTCCTTGCATCCTCATCATAACAGTCCCTCAGCCTCTTGATCTTCTTTAAAATCTTATTATGCAAAACTTCAATCGACTAGCCACTTTCATTGATGAACTGTTTCGTAAATTTAAGCTTTAGCATCTCCCCTAGCTTGAGCTCGTCTTTTCCATAGTGGTAAAGACCGATTAAGGCCACCATTGGTTTAAAATATTTATTAAAATCCTTGTTATGTTGCAGTACGCCTCGAACCTTTTGGATTCATGTATTTGGATTTTTAGATTGAGTTACATTAACATCTTCTGCTTTCAATATGCATCTAAACCTCTCCTCCATACTGCTAGTCAAGCTGGATGTTACTCCAACTTGGATAACAATACTCAGCTTCTCGGCCTCCTCATTGGCCAATGGCTGGCTGGTCACTACCCTTGCTTTCTTCACAGGCTTCTTTTTTTACCACCTCTATCCTTTATGTAGTTCCTCCATGGAAACTGTAGGGGAAAATTTCCAGACAGGCTACTGGGCTACTGGTCACAGAGCTCGCCGGTAAGAGAATTGACGGCGTTGAAGGCAGATGTTGTAAGATACGGCTGAGATCATGATGAAGGATGGTGGAGCTGATGATCAAAGTAGATCTAAAGATGGAACTCTAGCAGGAAGTCGCCATAGATGCTGATAATGTTGAAAGTGGTTGTTAGAATTGAGAATGAAGGCGGAGATGAGCGAATCTAAGATATAAAGAGCACCAATAAAAGGTGGCCGGACTTGGTCCGGCCGGAGACCCTCCGACAATCAATTTAGTAAGCAGCCATAGATGGAAAGAGAAGAGGAAAGCTAGAAAGAGAGAGAAATATCAAGCTTATGGGTGGGGTTCAACTCACTTCATACTATTCTTCTCCTATCCTTTTATAGAGGTGTGAGAACTCTGGTTAGTTCTTGACCATGGTTGAATGAATAACTGTCTGACCATGGTTGGGTTAGAGCTAACTATGGTCAAATCTAACCTCTTGACCATGGTTAAGGGTAACTGCCTGACCATGGTTATAACTATCTAACTCTAGTTAGCCAGTTGTGATTATAGTCACATTTTGAATGTGCTTGTAAGAAGTTACTCCGACTTAGGTAAGGTCGTGCCATTTAAAGAGCTAGGTTGAGCCTGAACTTGAGAACTGGACTTAAATTGTCACTCTACCTTGGAAGTAAGGCGACCTTGAAAGGGATCCGAACTTGACAACAAGGGGAGCTTGAATGTAGTCCGGACTTATAAGTGAAGGGAGCTTGGAGGAACTGAGGTCCTGTCTTGAGGTCCGAGATTTGAGGTCCAGGTGTTGAACTTAACGCCACGTGTATAGTTCTGACCTACTACTAGATAAGTTGACATTTTCCCACACAGAAACTAACTCCTCACTCTCTACATGCCATTGTTAGTATGCATGTAAGTCTAAATTGTTGGGAAATATATTTAGCCACTATACTATGAACAATTATACAGATATGAATTACACAAATATAAATGATTACACAATCAGATAGAATATCAAATTAACAACATAATAGAAAAAGGTATACGTCAATCAATATTTACACACAAAGTAAAAGGAATAAAGTAAAGAAAACATACCTGAGGGAATCAGTGAGGCAAGTATTCACTATCCTAAAATCGCATACGCCTCCCTACATGCAGGTATTGGCGGTCATATACGGCTCCAAGATACAACCCAATTCCTCTCAGGCGGTTTGATCCATAGTGCACGTCTACAGCAAACAAGTGCCAAGAACGTGTCTAAATTGCTCAAAGAGAAATAGATAAAATAAAATAGAAGAGAGTATGAGAATTAGAGAAGAAGAGAGAAAGACAAAGAGGGAGAAGATAAAAACGTTGAGAGAGACACACAATATGACCGCAACGTTTGGTTTTATAGGCCCCAGGTATACCTACACCAAACGTTCAGTTAAAGGAAGAATTTAATGTATTAACTCTTATGGTTAATACATTAACATAAAACGGTAAGAAACATTATCACAGAAATGGTAACCACCAAAAGAGTAAATAGAATCTCTTTAAAATTGAAAAAATAAATCTCCAAAAATAAAGTTTTGTAACTTCCTGAAATAAAACTCTTAAATTTATAACCGTCCCCCATAAGTTTCAAAACTTTAAAACACATAATATATTTATAATAAATAAATAAAATTCTTAGGGCAATTATATACTATGCAATGGGCGTAGGAGTCTTCCAGACTTGAGCCTACACTTAGTGTTAACAGTCTTCTTCTAAAGGAATCATAGTGAACTAGGTCTTGAACTAGACCCCTTTGACCAGAATTCAACTATCACACACATAGTATTGACATGTATACTTGGCGTGGGTTAGCACTATTAAAGGCCATGTGCTCGATCTTGATTCTCATCAGAGTTTTTAGAGAACAGCCCTATTCTCATAGTCGCGGCCTCACGATAGCTCTCACTTAGGTGAGTCCTCCAAAGGTATGTGTGACAATTACCTTGCGGAAGAATGTCTGCCTCGGGCTCATTCAAGGTATAACCCTTCCTTAACGTCACATGTCATCAGCACTATGTCATAGGAATGGGGTAGGATAATTTTATGCACATGTCTACTCATAAAGAGTGCTGGAATTTGAGTCACGCAATACAGATTGTTTTTAACACATTGAACCTTTTTCTTAGGATCTCCAATCATAAAGGTTAGGTTACCTCCCTAGGTGACTCCCTGTAGGCTTAACCCCATTCCCCTCGACAAATCTAGGACTACATTTCCTATATATCATTTTATGCACCACATCGTGCGCCTTACAATTATATTGGCATCATCGTTTTACCTCCTGCATCACATATAACTTCACAAACACATTAGTCAAATTTAAACAAAATAGACATGCCAATATAGTGAACCCCCACAATAATGAATATTTTGACTTGTTATACAAGTTCATAAATAACAAAATTGAAAGCCAATATGATTTCTAACAATCATCTCATGAACAATGTATGTTTTTATCTCAAAACAAATTATAATCATGATAGCATAATTAATTCTATGACTTTCATCAAATAAAAAGAATATGTATAGTAAATATCATACAATTTTCCATGAGAACCATTCATAACTGCAATGTACATAATATAGTGTAAATCATAAGATAATGTAAAATTGATAATATCTTGCTCTAAATAAAATGACTATTTTATTTCCATGTCTATAAATACTCTTAATATGATGTTTAATAATTACGGTATTATAAATCTCACTAGGAGTAATCTGTATCACCAATATATTGTGATCCCCACACTGAAATAATTTTATAACATGCATGCAACAACGAATAGTTGTTCAAAATTTGAATCCCCACATTCAAATCAATTTATTTTAAATTTATGCAATTAATTAACACATAATCATATCTCCAAATCAAGACATGTGATTGTATTCAATTTCTCACCAGATCTGCTAGAAGGAAAGAAATTACAGTAATAACTATTCAGCAAAGAATATAAACATGTAACTTTAGGAAAAATATATAAATAGAACTTAAAACCATTTTCAAATACTAGTTAAACAAAAAATGGAATTGATAAGGAGCTAACTCAGCACTAGAAATTTTATTTTACTATGTGTCCAATGCTAGAGACACATACCTAATACAATCAGGTGACATGATACTTTTTGAAATAATTAGAATCAAAAATAATAATAATAATAATAACAATAATAATAATGATAATAATAACCATGTAAAATAGTAATAAACAATAAGAAAAGAATAATTATGTGTGATATAGAAGAAAATTGTAATAGACTGGAATGTTAGAATAAAATATATTTCCTAGACAACATAAAAGAATCACAAAACCAAAATAATGCAAAGTACACTACAACCAGGATAATAGATAAATATTATATGATAGAGATTAATGAGAATCACAGACCACATTCAGTATGAATTGTAATTATGTAATATCCTTTCCACCGAGTATAAGAACTTTGAATACTAACAAAATAAATAAATAAATAAAATAAAAAGATTTCCCCTACAATTCTACATGGACACAATGAACACGTACAATGGAGGCTCTCTACATTGAACTCTACGGAATCGATATCATAGTATGGCCAAAATAGGAATAGATGGGCAAAACAAAACTAAAAAGAAACAGGTCTATTAGAACCAAGAGGATAACCACGTAAATAAAAGACCTAACCCTGCAACAATACTACCATCATCAGTTTCGAAAAATTCTATCGCAAGCACATATTAACCTCTTTAAGTATAAAATTCCCAGAAATTAATAAATTAAGATATTATGGAGAGCTACCACAAAACATCAAACTCATGATATTTCCACAAAACAATTTGCATTCAAATGTCAAAATTTTTCTAGTATAACTCTAAATAAAATACTGATCTTTCCAGTGGGACAAAATAGACACAAGAACGGTTAGAGGAGAAGGGAGCAAAACTTGTCCCTTCTACCATGCCACCAGCGGTTCAATTCTCATCACCAAAGTTCAAAACAAAGCTTTTTAAAACTCTTCTCGTTATAATTAGATAAATTAGGGAGTTCAAACTCTAAGAAATTCTGCTTGTTGCAAATCATGTCCGCTGCCAATTTCTCCAATAATTTAAAAACATAACCATTATATGTATAGTGCATTATTGCTCCATTATAGCAGTCAAATACCTCTTTTACTCTTCATTCTTTGGATGGAACATCACAACATATTCCTCAAAAGAGTAAGAAAAATTACTATAATTCCTAGGTCAAAAAATGATTCAAAAGAGTGAAAAAAATACTCCAAGCACACACTTGAAGCGCATACAGGGTAATCACATTCTATTCCATGCATGATAATCTCATAAAATTTAAACAGATTCAATAGTCATCACAATGTATAAGAACTTAATGTAATAAAATAATTAATTTAAGCAAAAGAATAGCAATTCAAATTTATTGGATGTAAAATAGAATTCTGCAGTCCGAAATGGACTGAATGAATGTTTGCCTCTATCTTATCGGCCATGCTTCTAAGGTTTAGACATATAACTAAAATCCTCTGTCAATTTTGTTATGTTGGTCTTTATATTTTATTCTTTCTCTAGTAGTTAATGAATTTAAAATCCTTTAATGATAATATAACTACTCCCATTACCGTAACCTATCTTTCTAATTTTAAAAGATTAATATTATTATTACTTACTACAATGATTATAAACTTAACAGTTTTATCCTAAACAACATTAAGCAATGTTTTGAAAATTCTAGATTCCAGAAAGCTGTAGGATCGTCTAAGTAAAACGGCGCAATAGATTAAATAATAAACAAATAAAAACATGCAATGATATAAGTAGAAATCTACTGAATGCACAAGTCTCCATACCTAAAGACTATTGGGCTCACCCATGGCATATGGCCTGCCTTAGTGGTGAACTACTAACAATTTTTAATTCATATATATATAGCAGCAAAAAAGGAGCTATTTTATTAACATGAATAAAATATTAAAATTATATAGCCTTCCCCATGAACAGAAAAACTCCACCTGTACTAATACAACCTCAAACCAAAGCACACGCCGAAAACCATAAACACCCAAATACATTAATATAAGGGAATTTTGGCGAAAACCCCTATGTATAAGAGTTCTAAGTTAATAGAACCTACTAAAACAAATGTTCAGTAAAAACCCCATTTCACGTTAAAAAGACTGATAAACCCTTGTTTTTAAAACTTCCCTAAATTTACGAACGTGCCATGATACACCCCTGGGCAAAAAAAGAGGATTCTGTGCTCCACACGTTCCATTGTTTCCGACGGAAATATAGAAACATACGGAATATGAAAAGGTTTCCAAAAACAATCAGTTTCCATTATTATACACAGCACCATCTCTCATTCTAGGGTTTTCTGAAAGAAACGATCGTCCCCCAAACAGTGAAACGGTACATTCTAAAACCCCAACAGACCCAAAGGAATTGGAGACGACGCAGTGCCAAAAATGATTGCAAACCTATAGCTTTCGACTGAAGGGCTTGAATGGTGAAAAGAAGTGAGTAACCGTTCGTAACTTTTTTCCCTTTTTGCATCCTAAATATAAATAGTAAAATGGTGTGGGTTTACATTAAAATCATGTGATTGATGTTCCAAAATGAGAATGTTTTTTAGATGATTTGTTCTTGTTCAAAGGAAATATTGTCGACAATATTACAAATTGTACAAACCCAACAGTGAATTGTACCATTCCATAACTCCATCTAGTATATTTGGATTTGTGAACTAATGTAGAACGACGATACTAGTTGTAGGGTTCGTAAGTAATGTGTTTGCGTGCAAAAACCCCATTTGGTCTTTGTTGTTGTGTCAATTTTGAAAAAATAGCATTTCAACAGGGTATTGGTGCTGTTGGTGTCCACAAATTGACCCAACATTTAACTAAACTGTAGCAATCAAAATTTGCACTTCCAATAGTACCATCTTACTGCGCCAGCTGAATATTTCCTCTTATTGAATTTGATTACGTTTAGTTATGGAAATATTATTCCAACACAATCTTGGTACTGTTCCTCCATAATTTATTATTCCCTGTCACAATTGTACCCCAATCTATACGATTCAATAGCACCACTTTACTGTTCCACTTTTATTATTTCATCACTCATCATTGTAGTATTGTGGATCTCGGAAAATATTGGTCATACAGTAAATTGGAGCTGTTGCTTGATATAATGTGTATTGTTTTCCTCAAAAATACATAATTACACCTTCAAACAGTATCACCTTACTGTTGTGGACCTTTTATTGATTCAACAGTACCACCTTCCTATTTCACTTTTGTTATTTCATCAATCATCATTGTAGTATTGTGGAACTAGAAAAATATTGTTCATACAGTAAATTGGTGCTGTTGCTTGATATATTATGTATTGTTTTCCTCAAAACTACATAATTACACCTTAAACCATTATCACCTTACTGTTATGAACCTTTTATTGAATATTAAATGTTGTACTGGTTTTTTTCTACCAACAGTAAACTGGTGCTGTCTCATGTGCTAAAATCATACACAACTATCGCTAAACTGATACTTTTTGACTTGTGTCATTGATAATCAAAAACGAGTTTCGATGTTGGCAGCACAAGCAAAGAAAAGACGCCACGTACCTCAACAGCCAGCCAAATGCGTTGCAACCTATTGGCCATCGAAAGGGTCTTTAAGGAAAATAAGTTGGAGGAAAAAAATATAGTAGAGCTCAAAAGAACCCCTTTTTGGGGTTTCTTCAAGCCTTTTGTAGATGGAAAATTGAAGACAAAGTGCATCAAGAAACATGACAAGGATGTCATCAACATCATCCGTACCTAGACACCTGATTACACGGCTTTCCATATAGGCAAGAAGCTCTTAAAATTGAGGAATAGCGACTTCTCATTGATATTTAGCATACATGAAGGCACAAAGCCAATTAGTTTGGGGCGCGTCTACCACACCCCATTTTTGTCACCTTAACTAGGGTACATCATTTTATGTAGGATTTTGAGTTCTTTTTGAGTCTAGTCTTTTGCATTGAGTTTCCATGGCATCGAATATCATGTGTATAAATTTTGAAGTGATTTGGAGTTCATTTCGATAGTCAATAAGAACTTTTGCGACTTTAAGGGCATAATCGTCTTTTAAGCCGTATATTTTCCATTTGACTTTGGAATGAATCCCGAGTCACTCCTTTGAGTTCATAAGGTTATACAGAGTCCATATATAGGTTCAATTTCATGACCAAATGGTTTAAGATCAATTCGGCTCATAACGGTTCAGGTTGGCTACAAGACCCTTTCTTGGTTTGCTCAAATTGACACACAAGACCCACTTAGTTATCCCCCATTTAACTCCAATCGGGCTTTATTTACATCCTAGGTATGTTTAAAAAGGTCGATTTTCGATTTGGAAAGCATTCGGTTTGACCTTGTGTGTAAACCCAGCTTAACGACGGTGAGGCACCATGGTTAACCACTTTTGTAAAACCTGACCATGCACCCATGGTTAAGGATTTTTGTCCTAAAATGCCTAAAAATGTGTTCCCCTTCGAAACACGGTCGTTTTGGCTTTTATTTCGTCAAAATCGAACTTAATGTGAACATTTTAGGACTTCTAAAGCGAGTAGGAGTCAAAACCGGAGTAAAATGGGGAGGACCCTCGGGTAACCGTCCGGGGCTGGACGGTCAGCCGTCCAAGCCCAGACGGCTAACCGTCCAGGCCCAGTTGGTCACCTGAGAGACTCCGTCTTCAACTAAAATTCTGACTCTCTCTCCCTCTTTCGACGGTTTCCTCCACCATTACAACTTGTTTTCTCTTAGGAATGTGTAAGTTTGAGTTGTTTGAGCACCAAGAGAGTCTTTAAGAGCCCTAGGATCATTGTTTAATGAATTAATCTTAGCCATTGGTTTAGGGGGTCAGTTCTCTATATAAAGGACATGATATTCAGCACATAGGGGGAGGAATTGCACTTTACACTTAGAGAGAGAGGGAGCTACGAGTTTGGAGAACTAAAAGGACGTCAAGAAGAGGCTCTTCAACCCCAAGCAAGCAAGAGAACAAGGAGTTTGAAGACAAGGAAGATTCTACAAGAGGTAAGCACTCTTCTTGAATGTTGAACATGGGTTTTCTCCTTCTCCTTCTCCTTCTTCTTCTATGATAGTTCTAGTGCATGATGTAACTCCACATGTTAGGATAGTTCAATGTTTTTAGGATGTATTATGAATGATTTTGAGATGGTTTATGGCTTTATATGCTAGATAATCCCTGGTTTACTAAGGATTGGAGAGCGTAACTCTTTCTATCCTCTTAAGTCATGCCTAGTCCACATGTTTAGGTTGCTGTGATAATTGTCATGAGTTGCTACTCCTGTTAGTTAATATTGGTGATATAAATAATATTCATGATGATTTGAGCATGTGTTAGAGTCTTTTCATAGGTTTTTATGCATAGTTGTGAGATTAAGGTTTCGATAACCCTAAAATCACACAAGTTTCATATAGCATGCTTAGCTTAACTCTGTGAGTGGTTTCTCATCGTAGTCACTCTATATATGCTGCATATAGTTGAATCATGCTAGGTTTGCATTCATGTAGTGGATTTTATAAGCTTTTTTTAAGATATTATCCTTTTCTAAGGATAATTATCCTTTCCGTTAAGTAGGGTTTTGCATGAGAGCTTTCTGTGATGTGTTTAAGCATGAAATCGCTTCTATTGTGTTCTAGTATATATATTTTACATAGGATATAATGATTGCATCTCCCCATCGTGACTTTTTTACGTGAAATTATCTTAGGATAGTTTTGCTCAAGAAAGCTCGCCATAGGAAGGCCTATTTTCATGTTTTACATAAAATGTTATCTTTTTGGTTAGAATAGGCTTTGCTATCATGTTTATTGATATTATTGGAGTCTCTCATGATTGTTAGTGTGTCTTTGGTAGGTTTTTATGCATGTTAGTCAGGTCATTGCATGTAGGATTGAGTTGGGGTCCTTAGTTATTCATTATTCTTGTCATCTGCATGATAAATGGATGATTTTAGGCCTTGTCATGGTTCTATCTAGATTAGTATATTGTTCTTCTTACATGGTTTTGTGCACTTGTAAAGGTGCAAACAGGTACAAAAGTTCCCTTATTGCAAATAAGGTCACTATGGCTTAAGCTTGATATTGCTTGGAATAAATTGCATAAGGTAAGTAGGGTATGAAGTGCCCTAATTCACTTTTCTTTGCTCTTCTTTTCTCTTCCCCCTCCTTAAGGTTATTTCTTAATACGAACACATGGTCCTAATCAAAGGTTTCCTTAATTGATAAAATTCTGATTTTCTCTCAAAGAAGTAACTTGATTTCAAATTTGGTTTATTTATCAAATTCTCTTTCAAATAAGGAAACTTAGGGTTTTTAATATAGGTTTGTATTAGGTTGTAACCCTATTCTATTTGAACTACGTGGACTTTGATCCATGTATTTCGCTGCATGGTATGTAGGCGCTCCTTGTAAGGCTCAAGTCCGCTCTAGGATTCAAGTATCCTAGGCTTTTCTTTTCTTTTCTTTTTTTTTCTGTTTTATCTTACTTGTTTGATTATGGATGAGATGATTGGATGGAATGCATGATATACATGCTGCCTTGTGATGATATATGATGATATTTGAGTGAAAAAGATATTAAATTAGCCCAATCAAATTAAGAGACCAACTCGGGTGATGTGGGTGCCTTTGGGCTTCACCCAGAACCTTCCCACATCGTAACTTAGCCCCCGAATCCAATTTTCTGGTTTCAAAGACTTTGCTTTTCCTTTAATGGAGTCATGTGGTTTTTTGAAAATAAAACATTTTTACGGTTTTCCTCTTTTCCTTAAAAATTGAGGTGGCGACTCCTTTTTGTTTTGTTGTCTTTCACTCCATCCCATATCTTTTGCCAAACCCTTGTGGGCCGCACTCTTTTTCATGTGTTCACAGCGTCCTAAAACCCAACCAATCACTAGTGGATCACATGTGTGAGGGTGTTCCCAGATTAACTCCAACAACAATTGAGAAGCTAATTAAAGAAGCTATGAAGAGGCAAAGTAAAGAAGACAATGAAGATGTTGCCAGGCTATTATGTTTGTATGCCTTTGTTACTGTCTTCTTCACCACATCGGGCACAAATCTCAGCTGGTCATACATGAAATATGTGGAGGACTTGGATGCCATGAGGAACTATGACTGGCCAGGTGCAATTAAGAACTTCTTGGAAGCGTCCATTCAAAAATCACACAACATCCCTAAAAATGTGATTGGATGCGTGATTGCACTTCTGGTAAGCAATTAAATCCAAATATTTACATTAAATTTCTATGATTCCACGTTAAATATGACAATTAAATAACATATGCTACTTTATGTATTGCTACAGTATTAACTATGCAAGCACAGCACCATAATGAAGCCAATGAACAAAAATTCAATTCCAAGGTTCGTGAAATGGAACCTAGGAAAGCTGACAAAGGTCATGAAAAAGATTACACTTAAAAGCCTACCAAGTGATGAGGTAAGTATTATATCCTGTTAATATTGTAACGTGTTTTTTTGTATTAAAATAGTATCACTACACTGTTATTCAAACACAAATTTTAAAATATGTGGAACAGTAAACTGGTACTGTTGCATGCTATATGGCAAAGTGCACACATACTACTAACAATACACTACTACTGTTATTCTAAAAACCTTGTAATAGTAACTAAACAGTGTTTTTTATACTATAAACAGTATCACTACACTGTTACTCGTGCTTAAATTTTAAATACTAACAACAGTAAACTGGTACTGTTGCATGTTATATGGCTTAGTGAACATTACTACTAATAGTAAATTGGCACTTGTACAGGGTGAAATCTGCTCCCTGAGACCTGCTGTTGATGAAGGAGTTTGTCCTCGCATCTGGACCTGCAACCACAAGCTTGGAAGCAGTGTCAGAGGGTAGGCCAAGGTGGGTTTTGGCCAAGCCCTCTCCAAAACTTAAGTCAGAAGCTATTTTATGGAGGTAAAGGCAAGGAAGAAGATGAATCCCAGAGGATTAGGGTACTGTAGCTTACCTTATTTGGCTGCATCGTATTCTATTTATACCCACCTGTACGGACTAACTATATGAGGTCAGATAACTGCCTTGGTTAGGTGAGATTTGACTATGGTTTGCCAATAACTGCCTGACCATGGTGTGTTAATCATGATTGGGCAAAGGACCATGGTTTCGTGTAGCTGCTGTGTCAGGAATTACAGCTGTGATGACAGTTTTGGACTGTAGTGTGTTTGGAGTGTAGTATGAGTCATGGGACAGGTGTCCCGAGATGAATACAAGGCCCCAAGCTGGGATATCGCATATCCCTCTGCCACGTGTCAATGATTCTGGCCTGAGTTCTTTTACCCGAGTTGACTCCTCGGTTCAGAAATATTCCCACACAACTTGCCCCAATTATGACTTTCCCGAGTTGGGACTTGTCATAATTTTACAACTGCTAGATGCCTTTCACTGTGCCCCTATGGCGTTTGGCTTTCTAGGGCTTAGCTGGCAATATAAGCGGTTACACCCTTCCGTATTTCAAGGCACTGACGTCATGCGCGTTGGGGCTGTCCCATCCGCCGTATATGGCATTTAATGCTCCAGAAGCATTATGTCTTTGGGAAAAACAATATCACTATTCACTTTACCTTTTGCCTTCTCCCCTTCTACTCTCTCTACTCTCTATTCCTTTTGCTCTCTGTTCCTTTTGCTCTTTGCTTCCTGCCTTCACCAGAAAGTACTGTTCACACTGTTTCTTCACCGGAGTCCACCCTAGTTCCCGTTTGTTTGTTGGAGAAAATCTTCCTCAGTTCTTTCCACCGATTAAAGATTCGCTTTGCCACCGTCAGCTTGTCTTTGAGCACTGTTCTTGTTGCTCCGCTGCTTCAGAGGCCATCATTCGAAAGTTCCCATTATCGCACATTCGCGTTTCTCCGGTAGACCTGCTTTCCGACAAGCTTTCTTGATTTTACAACGGTATAACTCTTTCTCCGCTTTTATTTTTCAATCTGTTTAGTGTTATCTTCTCTGCCTGGGATTGTTGGTGTTATTCTTGGGGTTTGTTTCGCAATCCTAGGGTTTTCCTCTGGTTTTTGGGGGCAAATTGCCAAGATACCAATTTTCCCGCCTTTTAGGGTTTGAAAATCCCATCTCGGGGTAAATTTAAGACGGAGACCATTGGTCTCCTCTTTCTGACTTTTTCCAACACCGAGTTGAGTGATTCCCGAGCTAACACTTAGAATAATTTTTGAGTTGAGTTTGTCTAGGCAAGGCAAACATACCAGTCAAAGCATTGTTCTGGAGATTCAGGTCGGGGTATGTTAGGAGAGATAGCTGTTTTTAGATTTAATCTTCCCCCTTTCCAACTTGGCAGATGACGACTTTTTATAATATTAAGGACAATCTTGGAAGGATAGCTGAATTCAAGGCCTTGTATGGCTTTGAAGATGGGAAATTCAGCTTTCGGTTTGCTAAACCTGGAGAAGATATCTATCGATCGGATTCCCAAGGAGGCCTTCCTGTTCCCATCGCTGCATTCATGGAGGGTGGAGTTCGAGTCCCCTTTCCAAACATCCTTAACCAGTTCCTTCTTGCCTGTAATATCGTCCCTACCCAACTAGGACTGAATTCCTATAGGATCGTCTTCGGCATTCATGCCCTAAACCAAATTTTAGGGACTTCTGTTGGAATGCCCAAGATACTCTTCCACTACAAGATCTGCACCTCCAAAAACAAACCAGACCATTACCTCTCTGTAAAACATAAAAGAAAACCCTTCGTTACTCACATTCCTGATTCCAATCCCGGGGCTCATAACCACACCATCTTTGTCTATGGGCCCGTGGATGGGACTCTGCCAACGGAGAGCACCATCATCCCTCGTGAATAAGGTTCCTGCTGTAAGCATAAAGCGAGATTCATCATCCTTCATGTTTTCTTTTTGTAATTCCTAAGATGAAAGTTTAATTGAATATTGATGATAGTTCTCTATTTCCTTCTAGCAGCTCCACACGCTAACGAGCTTGCGAAGGTATTGAAGAAGGAGGATATCACAAAGCTCCTGGACTACCAAATGAGCCAACGTTGCAGGTCGGCTAGTGTCTTGCTCAACTACCACGAAAGGTATCTGACATATAGCAAGGCAAGCCTTCCTTACCGGGAGCAGCCTCAGAACGCCCTTGCCCTTCTAGAAGAGTAAGAAGCAGAGGAAGAAGAAGAGGAGGAAGAAGGAGGGATCAGGCTTCGAGTTGAAGAAGAGGGTGCTGAAGAAGTCAGAGCCCTAGATAAGACAGGTCGCCCTGCCCCTCTGGTGATTGAGAGCTCCAGTTCAGAGGAGAAAGTCTCCCAGGCTATGGAGAGAAAAAGGTCCAATCCTCTTCCCTCCAAGAGACAAAGGACTGACTTGGGGAGTCAGAAACCCAAAACGGATTATGGGATGAACCTGTGGGCCTTAGTGGCCTAGAGAAGGGCAGCAAAAAAAGAGGCCATGGAAAAGAAGGTGGCTCTGCAAAAAACCCTCCAGCAGAAACAGCCCCCACAGAAGCCCAATCAAACCACTTCTTCAAAACCTGTTGGGCAGGAGGCTGGCCAAAAGCCCACTGATCCTAAGAGTGGCAAATTCATGGCCGGGGCCATGAAGGGACAATCTATGCCCCGGCCCGAGGTGCCCGAAGTGGTGGGCAAAGGCAAGGCCCCCCGAGTGGAGCCTGTGAAGAAGAAGAGGCCCTCTGCTGGACCTCAGCACTAGCCTCTTGTTCTGAGGCTCGGGCAGGGCACTTCAACTTCTGCTGCTTCTGCTGGGGAGGGTTGCCCTTCCCGAACTGGAACTTTCCCAAAGTTCCCCGAGGTGAGAGTCTATTCCCGTAACAAATCTTTATTTATAACCCTGATTTTGATGTAAATTCTAACTGTTCTCTCCTCATGAATGTACTCAGTTCCCTGTGCCCACAGATAAGAATGTTACCAGCTCTTATTCTGTGGACTACAACTTCAAGCAGCTGGGTAATCCCATGAATCTGCCAGCGGACATGGAGAATTTCAAGAAAAGGTCCGCCCCCGAGCTTGTTCGCTTCGGGTTCACCAGCCTCTACAGAGTAAGCCTTGACAAATATTCGTCTATTTTGTAGCTTCTCAACTCGGTTCCTAACTTGGTCTTTTCTTTGCAGGGCTGCCAACATATCTTGCTTACTGGCGATCTTCTGGCTGAGGAAGATAATAAAACAGAGATCGAAGTCGCTAAGGTCCGGAGTGAGCTCGAGGGTAAATTACAAGAGTCTGAGAAGAACTGGTCAGCGGCGGTGTCTCAGATCGACAAGCTGAAATCTGAGTGCAGCACACACCAGTCAAACGCCGAAAGTGCTATCAGCAAACTCGAGCTCATGAGGAAGGATTACGCAGATCTGGAGGCAGACCTCAAGAAGGCAAAGGGAGCCAATGACGAACTTGCTCGGGAGAAGCGGGACTTGTCAAGTAAGATTCGGGCCCTAGAGGCTAATGTGGAGAAGGAGAAGGCTTCGCTGAGAAGACGATAGAGGAGGAGAAGAAGAGAGTCAAATATGCTCTCGTTGAGCAGTTGGCCGAGGAACTCGAGGCTACCTACAAACTAGCGTGGGACACCTTAGTTGAATTGGCCTCCGCCCAATTCCCTGGGATCGCTGACATTCCCTTCGAAAGGAAGGAATTACCCCTAGTGGACAACCTTGTGGGCGGCGATGCCGAGGAAGCTAATGCCGAAGCGGAGGGTGAAGATGAGCCCGGGGTGAATGAACCCGAGGTTACGTCTCAACCCGAGGTCGGTGCAGATGCCAAGAAAGTTGTTGGCGTCTCTGCTAAAGCTCCTGCTACTGCTGCACAAAATGTTACAAAAGCAATCCCTGATCTGCCTCAGCCTCCTGTGGCCCCTCCTACTTCCGCTACTCCTGCCCAGGCGCCGGGGAATGCTGATCCAACTGCTGGGAATTCGGGGAAGGAGTGACTGCCATTTCGTTGTTTTCTTCTTCTTTTTTCCCTTTTTTTTTTTGTAATTGGCCAAAGGCCTAATTTGTACAGACAGCAATAAAATTTTCTTGGAATAAGATGATCATTTTCCTTCATTCTGATTATGTGCATCTTTATATATGCTTGTTTTTTATCTTTGTCTCTTGTAATGGATGTGTGCCGAGATGTGAGCTTGATATGAATTCCATGCTATCACATAGTTATTACATAAAGCCAATCCGGCTATGGATTTTGCATTAAAAGCACCTCATCTAAATATCTAGGTTTTGGCCTATTCTTAGGCATTTTTTGCTTGGACCCGTTCTTAGGCAACTCGTGCTTGGACCTATTCTTGGGCAAGACTTGGGATAGGGCCCTTTCTTAGGCCAGTGGTGCTTGGACCCGTTCTTGGGCAAGACTTGGGATTAAGCCTGTTCTTAGGCAACTCATGCTTGGACCCATTATTGGGCAAGACTTAGAATAGGGCCGTTTCTTAGGCCAGTGGTGCTTGGACCCGTTCTTGGGCAAGACTTGGGATTAAGCCTGTTCTTAGGCAACTCATGCTTGGACCCATTCTTGGGCAAGACTTGTGCCCATTCTTAGGAAGATTATGACTTGGACCCATCCTTGGGCAAGTGCTTTTAGTTCGATACGATAAATAGGCAGTAATCTTCATGAATAACATCTGTATTTGTATTGAATGACCTTTGTGGGTAATTACAGCATTCTTAACGATAAAATAATTTCAAATTAGCTATATTGACTGATCTCGGGAGTTCCTGTCCTGTTTCTAGACTCTTTAACTTGTACGAGCCTGTGCCCCCGACATGGATGACCTCATAGGGCCCCTCCCATGTTGCCCCGAGCTTTCCATCTGCAGGATTTCTGGTCCCAGCGTTAACTTGTCTGAGCACCAATTCTTCAACCTTAAACTCCCTCGACTTGACCCTTCGATTATAATACTTTTTTAACTCTTGCTGGTAAGATGCCATCTTAATTCGAGCTCTTTCTCTTCTTTCTTCTGCCAGATCCAGATCCCAAGACAACACTTGATTATTTGTTGTGGCCTCATATAGTTCTGTCCTGAGTCCTGGTAAGCCCAGTTCCGTTGGTATTACTGCTTCCATCCCATAGGTCATTGAAAACGGAGTCTCTCCTATGGACCTCCTTGGCGTAGTTCGGTATGCCCATAATACGGAATGCAACTCATCAGGCCAAGGTCCTTTAACATTATCTAGCCTCCTCTTTATCCCCGCGACTATAATCTTATTCGTTGCTTCTGCTTGGCCATTGCATTGTGGGTAATTCGAGTTTGAATACCACCACTGGATCCCTTGTTCCGCACTGAATTCCCTAGTTCTTTTGCTATCGAACTGGGTTCCATTATCTGACACGAACGCTCTCGGGACCCCGAAGCGAGTGATAATATTTTCCCAAAGGAATTTGATGATGTCTGAATCCTTAATTGATGCGAGCGCGATGGCTTCCACCCACTTGGTGAAGTAGTCAGTTGCAATAAATAAATACTTCCTATTCCCCGAGGCTGTGGTTAATGAACCAACAAGATCTAACCCCTACTGTGCAAAGGGCGATGGACTGGATATGGGGTATAGCTCTTGAGCTGGCTGGTGTATCTTGTCAGCAAACATTTGACACTTCGGGCATTTCCTCATGTATCTGATAGCATCTTTTTGCATATATGGCCACCAATATCCTTGGGAGTTCGCCCTGTGGGCTAACAATCTTCCTCCTGTGTCCCCCACATGACCCCTCATGGAGCTCAGTCAGAAGATCTGTCACCTGATATGGATGCACGCACTTCAAGTATGGCCCCGTGTAAGATCTTTTGTAGAGACTGCCCGAAGGGGATAACCAGAATCTAGCTGACTTAGCTTGAACTCTGTGGCCCTGGTTTCTGTCTTCGGGTAGTTCATTTCTTTGCAAATACACAGTTATCTCATCCATCCAGCTCAGGGATGAAGCCTGAATGTCTAAGATTGAATGTCTAAGATGACATCTTCTGTTCCGATACTCGGTTCTTGGAGGACCTCGACACTTATAGTTCGAGGAGTGTCTATTTCCAGTGCTGCAGCCAAAGCAGCCAACCCATCTGCATGTCTGTTCTGATCCCTCACGAAACATCTAAACTCGATGCTTTGGAAATCCACAGCCAATTCCCAAACCTTGTGCATGTACGCAATCATTCTCTCGTCTTTGGCCTCATATTCTTTGTTCAGTTGATTTACCATGAGTCTGGAGTCACTGTATACCAACAATTCTTTTACTCCCACTGCTCGGGCTATCCCAAGTCTAGCCACAACTGCCTCATACTCGGCTTCATTGTTTGAGGTTGGGAACATGAGCCTTATCGCCTGCTCAATGATCTCTCCCTCGGGGTCTATCAGCACAATTCCCAAACCTGCTCCTTTCCCGTTCGATGCCCCATCTACTTTAAGCTCCCATTTCTTCTTCCTATCACTGTTTATACTCTCTTGCCCCTCCAGTTTAGGCAGGGAGAAGTTTAATTCTGTATGGTTTGAACTGGAAGTAGGATCTGTGAATTCTGTAATAAAATCCGCCAAAACCTAGCCCTTAATGGCAGGTCGGGGCTTAAAGTGGATGTCATAAGCATTAAGTTCTACCCCCCACTTCGAGACTCTTCCAGATAGGTCAGCTCATCCTAAGACATCTTTAAGTGGGTAGTTGGTGAGCACAGTGATAGGATGAGACTGGAAGTAGTGTTGTAGTTTTCGAGAGGCTGTGACAAGGGCTAATAGCAGTTTTTCAAGGGGTAGGTAGCGTGTTTCAGCATCTAGTAGTGTCTTGCTAATATAATAGATTGGCTTTTGGGTGAGTCCCCATTGGGCAATTAGTACGCCACTAAGTAAATAGGCTGATACAGCAAGGTAGAGATAAAGTATTTCCCCGAGATGGGGATGGGTCAGGGTAGGGAGTGTTTCTAAGTGAGCAACCAATTTCTGGTAAGCATCCTGGCATTCTGTGTTCCATCCCGAGTTCTGCCCCTTTTTTATTATCTGAAAGAAAGGATGGCACTTGTCTGATGACCTTGAGATAAATCTGCTAAGTGCAGCCACCATGCCATTTAACTATTGGACATCCCTAACTGTTGTTGGTGTCCTGAGGGATCTGATTGCCTCAATCTTACTTGGGTTTGCTTCGATCCCCCTTCTCGAGACTAAGTGGCCCAAGAACTTCCCCGAACCTATTCCAAATGAACTTTTCTTTGCATTCAACTTCATCCCGTATTCCCTAAGTCGGGCGAAGGCCTCGGATAGGTCTGCCAAATGGTTCTTCTCAGAAATGCTCTTAACAATAGTATCATCAACATACGCCTCCAAGTTTTTGCCAATCAGTCCTTCAAACATCCTGCTTACAAGATGTTGATAGGTTGCGCCAGCATTTTTCAATCCAAATGGCATTACCTTATAGCAATATGTTCCCTTGGGGGTAATGAACCTTGTCTTGTCCTGATCGTGTTCTGCCATGGGAATTTGATGGTAACCCGAGAAGGCATCAAAGATACTCAATCGTTCATACCCCGAGATAGAGTCTATCAGTTGGTCAATCTTTAGTAAAGGAAAACTGTCTTTTGGGCATGCTTTATTGAGGTCTGTAAAGTCAATACAAACACGCCAATCTCCAATCTTCTTTCTTACGCACACGAGATTGGACAACCAACTCGGGTACTTAACTTCTCTGATAAATCCTGCTTTCAAGAGCTTATCTACCTCGGTAGAAATTGTTTCAGCTCGATCGCCAGACAACTTTCGTTGCTTCTGAACTATTGGTTTACAATTCTTATTATCCTGCAGCTCATGTGTGATAATCCTCGGGTCAATTCCAGGCATTTCATGGGGCGACCAAGAAAATACATTGACGTTATCCTTTAAAAATTGGAATAGCTCCTCGGCATCAGTCTCATTCAGCGACTTCCCAATCCAGAAGAACTTCTCTGGATTCTCAGGATTAATTATTTTCTTTACCAATTCCTCTCCAGCTCGATCCGCGGGTTCCGAAGCGGTTTCTTCAACTCCGGGCCACTCCCCTTTTCGTTGCTATAAGGGGATTTCATCAACTTTGGCTTTCTTCTTTTGCTCTGGTGCCTGCCTCAAGGTCTTGTTTTCATCAGTCCCCGAGTTAGGGAGACGTGGGATTTTAGACTTCAATTTATTCTTTGAGGAGGTTGAGTGGCCCGCATATTCTGCCAGGAAACATTCTCTGGCTGCTGCCTGGCTTCCCTTTATCTCCATGATCCCCTCTGAACTCGGGAACCTGATAGACTGGTGGTAAGAGGACGGGACAGCCTTGATAGCATGGATCCAGGGTCGCTCGAGAATCACATTGTAAGCTGACCTCTCCTGGATTACTACAAACGTTTCCATGGATTGGACTAGCTCAGCTCGAACTGGCAGAGTTATCTGCCCCAAGGGAAAAGTCATGTTCCCATTAAAAGCCTTCAAGTTGACATGGTAAGGTTTGAGGTCAGAATCCTTCAGCTCGAGTTTCCCAAATAGTTTCTGGAACATCACATTCACGGATGCCCCGTTGTCCACGTAGACTTTCCCCACGTCATAGTTTCCAATGAGCATGCGCACAACCAAAGCATCATTATGGGGGCAGCGCACTGTCCCATCAGACTCTGTGTCCCCAAAGAATAGCAATTTCTCCCCAGTCTCCCTTTCATCTCGAGGAAGCAGTACTGGTTCGTTCCCGATGTCACTGACCTCGGCATCTTGGCAAGCCATCCTATACTGTGCCCTGAGCTGGCTGGTTGACAAAGCAGTTTCCTCATATCCCCCCGTGATCACATCGATCCTCCCGAGGATCTTTGGCTGCGTGGATTGGGGTGCTCTGTTCTCAGGCTTTTTCTGTTCGAATGGCTACCCTTTCTCACCTCGGGCTATAAATTCATTCAACTTTCCTTCCTTGGCCCAGACCTTAAGATTGCTCTTCAAGATCTTGCAGTTTTCTATTTTATGGCCGTGGTCTTTGTGGTAACTGCAAAACAGTTTCCTGTTTCTTTTCTCGGGATCAGTAAACATGGGTCTAGGTCTTTCAAAAAAGTCCTTATCTTCTACCGCCTTCATCAGCTTATAAATGGGGAGAGTGAAGACGGTGAAAATGGCTCGATTTGGATTGGAGGGTGGCCTAGGTTTTTCTCCTCGGGAGCTACCCCTCCGAGGTTTGGAGTCTCTTTTCTTATAATTTTTTTCATTGGTTTTAGCGGGCTTTGGGCTGTAAAAGTCATCTAGCTTTGAGTAGTTGGCCACAGTAGAAAGTACTTTGGCTAGATTTCTGGGGGGATTGACTGTCAATTCCTTAAACAAGGGTGATGGCTTCCTGAGCCCGAGACGGAATAAATCCATGGCATTCTTTTCAACAGGGTCATCAATCTCATTGTACACCTCCCAAAACCTTTGAGAGTATTCCCGAAGTCCTTCCCCATCCTTCTGTTTCATCTCATATAAGTTCTGCATGGTCCTCGAGAACTTGCAACTGGTGATGAACCTCTTTCTGAACAACTTACTCAGTTCCTACCAGCTGTCAATAGATTCATATGGAATTTTGGCCCACCATTTGAGAGCCACATCCCCCAAGCTCATAAGAAATATTTTACATAGAAAACCCTAATTTCCAGAATATAACGACATACGTTGCAAATAATAATTCAAATGATGATCGGGATCTATTGAAAGAGAGTAAGGAGTAAAGGTTATTTCGGAATACCCTCGTGGGATTGGGACCCGTTGAATCCACCTCGTGAATGGACTTCAGACCACTGCAGTGTTTCTTGACCTTTCTCCTGCTCTGCTATAACTATCTCGGTGTCTCTTGGAGGTTTCTCCCTCGTTTCCTTCATGCCTGGGAGACCAGGAATGTTTTTTGCTTATTCCTCCAATACTCCTTTCTTTTCTTCTTTATGGAGACCGAGATCTATGGCGTTGCCTTTCATCCCTGTGCATGTCATCCTCAGAACCCATTCGAGCACGAAATTTAAGATGGTCCTCATTCCATCTCCGGGAGTGACCTGAACGCCTAGAACTGCGCTCAAGGGACCTCTGCACTAACTCATGGTGTTGTCTATCCCCCTTCACTGAGTGCAGATGTTCTGGCCCAGTCAAGTGCTGCCTACTATCGCTCCCACTACGATGTGGATGGTGTGATACTCCAAGTCTGGGTGAGCTTTCCTAGTGTCGAGTGCGATGAAGTGGACTGGTTTGGTTGGCCTCTTCAGCGACAACATTAACACAACAAGGAGCAAAAGTTCACTGAAGTTGGCGATGATAGTTTTGCTCCACCGTCAGCTTGGCGAGCTGAGCTAACTGAATCTCAAACTACATAGTTGCTATCAATTCTACCACCGCCGCTGGGTTAGGGTTGTTTGTCACCGCCCTGTCAAATGCGGCTTTCAAAGTGGGTTGATCGTCGAGAGAATGAAGTACAGCAGACATCTCCGGCGAGATTTGATGTTGCTGAATCAAGGGAAGCTGACTGGTTCCCACCAGATGTAAATGTGGGTTTGCCTGTAAAAGCTGTGTTTCCGCTCGCTTCCTAGCGTCGCCTCCAGCAGCTTGGTCTACGCGAGTAAAGTTTGCTCCAGATCTAGTTCGCCCATAGGTAAGCAGAGGAGGAGTAGCCATCTTATCGCGATGGTTCCCACAGATGGCGCCAAATTGTACGGGGTGAAATCTGCTCCCCGAGACCTACTGTTGATGAAAGAGCTTGTCCTCGCGTCTGGACCTGCAACCACAAGCTTGGAAACAGTGTCAGAGGGTAGGCCAAGGTGGGTTTTGGCCAAGCCCTCTCCAAAACTTAAGTCAGAAGCTGTTTTATGGAGGTAAAGGCAAGGAAGAAGATGAATCCCAGAGGATTGGGGTACTATAGCTTACCTTATTTGGCTGCATCGTATTCTATTTATACCTACCTGTACGGACTGACCATATGAGGTCAGATAACTACCTTGGTTAAGTCAAATTTGACCATGGTTTGCCAATAACCACCTGACCATAGTTTGTTGATCATGATTGGGCAAAAGACCATGGTTTCGTGTAGCTGCTGTGTCAGGAATTACAGCTGTGATGACAGTTTTGGACTGTAGTGTGTTTGGAGTGTAGTATGAGTCATGGGACAGGTGTCCCGAAATGAATGCAAGGCCCCGAGCTGGGATATCGCATGTCCCTCTGCCACATGTCAATGATTTTGGTTTGAGTTCTTTTACCCGAGTTGACTCCTCGGTCCAGAAATATTCCCACACAACTTGCCCCAATTATGACTTTCCCGAGTTGGGACTTGTCATAATTTTACAACTGCTAAATGCCTTTCACTGTGCCCCTATAGCGTTTGGCTTTCAAGGGCTTAGCTGGCAATATAAGCGGTTACACCCTTCCATATTTCAAGGCACTAAGTAGTGGTACACCCTTCGCCTACGCTCAGGCTAATATGGGGGGTGGGAGGCGCCCACATTCCGATGTGGGACAAAGCCACAATTCCTTCAAGTGGGGGGGGGGGGGAACAGTCTACGCGTAAAAATGCGCAGCGACAAAAAGGCGCCTTTTGTGTGGGGGGTTTTTGCTCTTCTTAGCGTACCCCCCCCCCCCCACAGTAGGTATTGCGTATTTGTCCCACATCGAAATGTGGGCACCTTCCACCCCCCCATATTAGCCTCAGCGTAGGCGAAGGGTGTACCACTACCACTAGAGGAGGGATATGCTAAGAAGAGCAAAAAGCCCCACACAGTACTGTTATGCCAATAAACATCTAATAGTACCAAAATCATGTAACAATGTTGTTTGTGAAAATATCAAATAAGCAATTTAAACAAGTTTCTTCCATGTGCAGATCTATGGTGGTGAAATCGAATTCAGCAAAAAGGAAGGGCGACTTTTCAATGTTAAGAACCAAACACTTGACATTGGGCGTGATCGCCAACACACCAATGCCACTGATGAAAAAGATAAAGAAGAAGAAGATGTTGATAAGGAGGAAGGTCAAAACAACCCAAGTGACGAAGAAGCAGCAAGTCAACATGAAAGTGATGCTGCTGTTGATGATAAAGAGGAAGAAGTTGGGGATGAAGAGCTTGAAAAAGAGGAAGACCCAGCAAAGACAGAAGATGTTCATATAGATGAATTGCTAGCACAACTCAAAACAAAAGTAAATGAATTGCAAAATGAAGGGGCTATAAAAGATAAAGAAATAGAAACCCTATAGTTGCTGAATTCAAAGCTAGAAATACAGCTAGAAGAGATCCAAAAGAAATATGAAGCAGCTTTAGAGGAGTTGCAAAGCAAAAAGGCATAAAAATTTCACGTTAATGTTGCTAATGGTTAAATTAGTTGTTGATACTATTGATTGTTTTTATTTGTGATGGAACAACACTATTGTACTATTGCTATAATGTTTTTGCTATCACATCACCACTTTACTTTTGATAGAGTGTTCTTGCTGTCACATCCCATTTTTGTCACCTTAACTAGGGTACATCATTTTATGTAGGATTTTGAGTTCTTTTTTAGTCTAGTCTTTTGCATTGAGTTTCTATGGCGTTGAATATCATGTGTAAGAATTTTGAAGTGATTTAAAGTTCATTTCGATAGCCAATAAGAACTTTTGCGACTTTAAGGGCATAATCGTCTTTTAAGCCGTATATTTTCCATTTGACTTTGGAATGAATCCCGAGTCATTCCCTTGAGTTCATATGGTTATATAAAGTCCATATATAGGTTCAATTTCATGAATTAATGGTTTAAGATCAATTCGGCTCATAACGGTTCGGGTTAGCTAAAAGACTCTTTCTTGGTTTGCTCAAATTGACTCACAAAACCCAATCAATTTTCTCTCATTTAACTTCAATTGGGCTTTATTTACATCCTAGACATGTTTAAGAAGGTTGAATTTTGATTTGGAAAGCATTTGGCTTAACCTTGTGTGCAAACCTAGCTTTGCGACGGTGGTGCACCATAGCTAGCCACCTTTGTAAAACCTAACCATGCACCCATGCTTAAGGATTTTTGTCCTAAAATGTCTAAATGTGTTCCCCTTCGAAACACGGTCGTTTTGGCTTTTATTTCGTCAAAATCGGACTTAATTTGACCCTTCTAAGATTTCTAAAGCGATTAGGAGTCAAAACCGGAGCGGACTGGAGAAGACCCTCGGGTAACCGTCCAGGCCTAGATGGTCACCCGAGGAGTCCGTCTTCGCTTAGGATTCTGACTCCTTCCCTCTTTTGACGGTTTCCTCCGCCTTTGCAAGTTGTTTCCACTTAGGATTGTGTAAGTTTGAGTTGTTTGAGTACCAAGAGAGTCTCTAATAGCCCTAGGATCATTATTTAATGAATTAATCTTAGCCATCGGTTTAGGGGGTCAATTCTCTATATAAATGACATGATATTCAACACATAGGGGAGGTTAATTGTACTTTACACTTAGAGAGAGAAGGAGCTACGAGTTTAGAGAGCTAGAAGGACATCAAGAGGAGGCTATTCAACCCTAAGCAAGCAAGAGAGCAAGAGAGCAAGGAGTTTGAAGGCAAGGGAGGTTCTACAAGAGGTAAACACTCCTTTTGAATGCTGAATATGGGTTTTCTCCTTCTTCTTCTCCTTCTTCTTCTATGATAGTTCTAGTGCATGATGTAACTCCACATATTAGGATAATTCAATGTTTTTATGATGTGTTGTGAATGATTTTGAGATGATTTATAGCTTTATATGCTTGATAATCCTTGGTTTACTAAGGATTTGAAAGTATTACTTTTTTTATCTTCTTAAATCATGCATAGTTTACATGTCTAGGTTGCTGTGATTATTGTCATGAGTTGATGCTCCTGTTAGTTAATATAGGTGATATAAATGATATTCATGATGATTTGAGCATGTGTTAGAGTCGTTTCATAGGTTTTAATGCATAGTTGTGAAATTAGGGTTTCGACAACCCTAAATTCACACAAGTTTCATACAACATGTTTAACTTAATTCTGTGAGTTGTTTCTCATCATAGTCATTCTATATATGCTGCATATAGTTGAATCATGCTAGGTTTGCATTCATATAGAGGATTTTGTAGGGTTTTTGGAGATATTATCCTTTTCTAAGGATAATTATCCTTTTTGTTAAGTAAGGTTTTGCATGAGAGCTTTCTGTGGTGTGTTTAAGCAAGAAATCACCTCTATTGTGTTCTAATATATATATTTCACGTAGGATATGATGATTGCATCTCCCCATAACGACCTTTTTACGTGAAATTATCTTATGATAATTTCGCTTAAGAAAACTTGCCGTAGGAAAGCCTATTTTCATATTTTACATAAAATATCACCTTTTTTGTTAGAATAGGTTTTGCTATCATGTTTATTGATATTATTGGGGTCTCTCATGATTGTTAGTGTGTCTTTGGTAGGTTTTTATGCATATAGGATAGGTCATTGCATGTAGGATTGAGTTGGGGTCCTTAGTTATTCATTATTCTTGTTATTTGCATGGTAAATGGATGATTTTAGGTCTTATCATGATTCTGTCCAGATTGGTATTTTGTTCTCTTTGCATGGTTTTGAGAACTTGTAAGGGTGCAAACAGGTACAATAATTGCCTTATTGCAAATAAGGTCGTTATCGCTTAAACTTGCAATCGCTTGGAGAAAATTGCACAAAGTAAATGGGATATGAAGTGCCCTAATTCACTTTTCTTTTCTCTTCTTTTCTCTTCCCCCTCCTTAGGGTTATTTCTTAATATGAACACATGGTAATTATCAAGGTTTTCCTTCATTAATAAAATTATGATTTTCTATCAAAGTTTCCATCTTGTGGAAGTTTTCAATTTTTGACTATTCAATACATTCTCGAGCAAGGAAACCTAGGGTTTTTACGATAGGTTTGTATTAGGTTGTAACCCTATTCTTTTCGAACTACGTGGACTTTGATCCATATATTTCGTTGCATGGTACGTAGGCGCTCATTTTGAGGCTCAAGTCCGTTCTAGGATCTAAGTATCCTAGGTTTTTCTTCTCTTTTCTTTTTTTTTTTTTTTCTGTTTTATTTTATTTTCTTTGTTTGATTATGCATGGATGAAATGGATGAATGGGATATATGTTATGCATGCTGTCTTGTGATGATATATGATGATATTTGAGTGAAAAAGATCTTAAATTAGCCCAATCAAATTAAGAGACCAACTTGGGCGACGTAGGTGCCTATGGGCTTTGCCAAGAACCTTCCCACGTCGTAACTTAGCCCTCGAATCCAATTTTCTAGTTTCAAAGACTTTGCTTTTCCTTTAATGGAGTCATGTGGTTTTGGAAATAAAACATTTTTACGGTTTTCCTCTTTTCCTTAAGAATTGAGGTAGGGACTCCTTTCATTTGTTGTCTTTCACTCCTCTTTCGCCAAATCCTTGTGGGCCGTTTTCTGGGGTTCACACTTGCTATAACATTATCACTTTGCTGTTTTGAAGGATGATTTAGGGAAGACACCATGGAGTTCAATGTACACAACATCACCCAAGCATTTGAAAAGGCAGCCCAAAATCCAAAGGCGGTGAAAAAAACATCTCGTGCGCCCAAAAAACAACCAAGTCCATCGTCTCTTGCTAAGCATGTGAAGTCCAAACAAGGGATGCGAAAAGATAGTAAGAAACCAGAGTACACGTATGAGACAAGCAAAAAGGGGAAAGGGGTTAAAAAAACAACCGCTAAAGAGGACAAAAAAGTGGGAGAGGAGCTTAGCAATGAAGAAACAATTAATGTGGATGACTTTGTTGACAAAATACCATCCCATGCAGATGGTATACAACTCACATTCCCTGCTCAGAAACTTGTATCAAAGTTGCTGACTAATGAAGAAAGGCAACGAGTTAAACAAATGTTTCAAAAAGAATTCTGCAAGTAATATTTTACTTAATATCTTTGAACACAAGTCATATACTCTACTCACAAACAATATGATATTACTAATTGTTTTTCATACATGCAGTGCAACAATTTGGCGTTCATCAAGTGGTTCCAACATTGTCCAACTAAAGGACATCAGGCAACTACTCATTGAAGGCGACACAAGCAACAATGTAAGCATAGAGTAACACTTTGGTTTTGCTAGTGGATTTTTGCAATGAAAATATCACATTACTCTTGTGAATGTATTTTTAAGAGCAACAATTTGCTTTTGCGTGTCTACTTTAACATCATCACTGTACTGTGCTTAGTGTATTTTCTGCCAACAGCACCACTCTACTGTTGCTAACGTATTAAAAGATAACAGCACCACTTTACTGTATTATGTGTATTTTAGCAGCAACTTTTTACTATTACTAAACAGCACCACTGCACTGCTGACAGTTACTTTATTCAATAGGAAACATTGCTAATGTCCACATTGAATATAATGCTTAATTTCACTTACTAATTTACAGGTCATCGATGCATTTGGAGACATTGTCACATCTGACACAAAAGATAAAAAGCTCACATGCTACATCCCAACCACAAGTATGGCAATCATGACGCAAAAACATACTTGTAAACAACATATCATACTTAAATCTGTGTGTACTAAGTATGTGTTTATACATTGCAGATCTATTTTGATAGCCCAGATGTTGAATTGAAATCTAAGTGGTTTGATGATGAAGTTATTGAAACAGCCATATCCGATGGCAGATATCACCTCTATCCCCTCATTACAGCTGCTAGACTTGGTGGAGCTAAAAACCACTGGACTTTGCTTATGCACGACACACAAAACGGAACATGGAGACATCACAATTCCATGCGCCCACGAAAAGTAATTGAAGACAACCACTACAAAAAAGCAAAACAAGTGGTAATAACATTCACATAACCAAAAAATTACTTTAAAAAATAATCTTATTAATTACCATAGTAACATGATCCAACTATTGTCAAGCAGAGTACGTGCACCAAATGGGGCTACAAGACAATCAAGGTCAACAAATTGAGGTTGAATCTGTAGAAAATACACCCCAACAAAGCGAATACTTGTGAGTATTTTAGTACTATTTTGTTTGCTTCATACTGCTGCTAATATAACGATACAATGTTGAATTCTTTTTGACACTTTACACGTAATACAACAAGATAATGGGACTGCTAGACACTATATTTACAATGTCCACATTTTCTTTTCATTTTTCATATCAATACAACAGTATTATGACACTGTCAAAAACTTTACAACAAATATGCATCAACGCTTCTCATTGTATCATTGTTTTTTGTAGACTCGACTGTGGAATTATTGTATGCAACTTCATTCTTGATTACTCTCACGGAATGAAGATTACAGAGACCATGACTCTAAAAGAAGTTCAAAGCTTTAGAAGGGACATCATCCAAGAAATCATTTTCGACGTTGACCAGTCATGGAATCCAAACTGGGAAAGGCAAACGACTACTCCAAAAAAAAAAAGCGATGCAATCACAGTCAAGCCACTCTCCATCGCATATCCAAAAACAAAAAGGGCCAAGAGAAAGTAAACTTGAGATGTCTAGGAGTACATTGTTTAGCTGAAATTTAGGAACAGTCTACTTGCAATTCATTTATGAACATGGGTGTACATGTTGTTCACTAATATCAAATTTCTTTTTTTATGTTCTTTAATAGTAACAATCCAAATTTATTGTAATATGGTTTTAAATGTGCCAAGCTTGCCAACTTATTAATTGCTGATCTGCAGAGTGTTGCCAACAGGTTAATTTATCACAATACTTCTCGTGTGGAAATTCTCTACCTAATAATCCATCAACAGTACCACTTTACTGTTGGAAGTTAAAAATAACAACACAACAAACGCCAATAATTAATTACACCCATAATATTTTTGTATATCCAAACAAAGTAATAGACATAGTTGGTTCATATTGAATATTACAAGATTGGAAAACATGACAACGCGTCACAAATAAGTTGTACTTCAAATCAAACTACCATACATCGTTACCCAACAGAATCATTACACGTTTGACAATTACAAATCCAAAAACCACTAAAATCTTAATCATTAACTACCTCCATTTAATGATTATAAGTGTCGCTCATGTCCAATGACAAATTAACATGGTAATCACAGTTGCAACACAAATTGACATTGGTACTATTTGTTATTTTATGTTATGGACAGTACGACTATCCTGTTGTAAGTTTGAATTAACATTTCAGACATACTCATTTGCAACATATACATATCATAAAATCATATATTCCAACGTGTAACATTATGCCTTAAAAAAATGTCACTCTATGCCCTAAAAATTGGACATCGTAAAACACACTACAACTAACTCAAAACATTTAAAACTACCACCAACTTAAAAAAACAGCCACAAAACAAATGCTATATTGGTTCTTGACATGTCTTCTTATTATGAGTTCCAAGCCTTCCACATCTACCACATTTGATTTGCCTTATCTTCTCTCCTCTGGACGATATTCTCCTATTCTTCGGCCTTCCTGCAGGCCTTCTTGTGTTGGGTGGAAGTACAAATTCACAATTTTCTTTACTAACTCCCACTTTTAGAGCCGTAGAAATGGAATGAATAGGTTGAGAGTAGGCTTCATGAAATGAAGAAGTGTAAAAGTAATCCTCCACATAGTCATTAATGTCACCACCACTGGCTTGAATTGCTACAGCAGCATGCGAACATGGAAAACCATTGATCTGCCACTGATAACAAGTATACGTGCAATTTAAAATGTCAACAGTAACAGACGGGTACGAATGAACCTCGAACACACTATCACTGGACATGCCAACCTTCCACGTCCTACCCTTATCCAACTCATCACCTAACCTCTCGTCCATCTTCGGGCATAATACAGTATTCCAAGAATCTACTTCCAACCTTTTATTGCACATTTGCGCCATAATTTGGGATCTAATCAAATCAACCATGTTTGTAATTGGGAGGAAACGAGCTTCCTTAATCCAAGCATTAAACGATTCAGTAACATTAGAGCACATCTCACCATACTGCTGCCTTTGGAAGTACGCATTCGCCCAGCATTAGAAAGGACAATCATTAAGGAAAAATTGCACTTGTTCCTTCCCTTCAGCCAACAACTCAGACAACTTCTCCTCAAACTTATGCTTAGTTGGAGCATATGCACATTCGCGAAATAAAAACATCATTCGATCTTTGAATGACTTATGACCCCTAACCTTGTCTCGCAAATTCATCTTCAAATGATGAAGGCAATAGGCATGGTATGCTATTGGAAATATTTTTGGCAACGCCGACTTCAACCTATTGTTTCGATCTGAAATAAACATGAGTTGCCTCCCATCCCCTACTATTTCACGCAAATTCTCAAAAAACCATCTCCAATTATCTTCCGACTCAGCATCAACCACAGCAAACGCCACCGGGAGTAAACCTGCAACAACAAAAATAATAACACATTCTTCTTTAAATGAAGCTGAACTACATAATTAATCAATCAATAACTCATTTGACAGTATCACCATACTGTCTCATTCATACATGAAAATAAAGACTCAACAGTACTAAAATACAATACTATCATACAAAACACTACAATCTTCCACATTCTACATTAAACATTAACAACTCACTCTTGCACTTTCAAATCAACTAAATTGAACAACATTAACACCATAAAACATACCTTGGTTACCATCCTTTGTCGTCGCAGCTAACAATTGCCCTTTGTACCTACTTTTCAAAAAGGTACTATCCATAAACAATATTGGTCGACAATATGTGAAGCCATGAATGCATAGAAAGAAGCAAAAAAAACCTCTTAAATCGATTACTACATTCATCCATATCCAAAACAAGTTTGCTGCTCGGATTTGTCGTCAAGGACTCCACAATGAACCAACGAAGTTGGTCAAATGACTTAGAATTATCACTGTACAAAAAATTCCGCGCCTTCTCAATACCTATCCACGCATTGGTGTAAGATATATCCAGCCCATACTTCTTTTTAAAATCTCGCCGAACTTCAACAGCACTCAAAAGCGGTTTGTCACAAACAACCTCTACCATTTCGGACGACACAATGTCAGACCCCATCCTATTATGCTTGGTCGTTCGAACAGCTGCCCCACATGTGTGAACATTGTTCAGTTGACGTATGTAGAACCACCCATTTGCATGCTCCATGAGTGCATGCACTCGCCACTCGCAACCCCTCTGCTCCTTCATCCTACATACAGCTGTTACTCTATCCGATTCATTCCTCATAAAATCATAATTAAATCCAATTTTAACTGAATATTTGCGCAACGCAACTCTAAATCTTTTGACGCCATCTTTGAAACACTGACCCACATTCTTTATCAAGTGCGCCCAACAAATCAGTTTCTATATCATTATACTCTCCCCCCGAAACTTCACCATTACAAATATTCAACACATCACTTCCACCTGCCATGCCACCATTATCTACCACCTCAATGTCAAATTCAAACATGTGCATACTATGAACCCCGGAAATTGGCCCACAAGGATTGAAAAGGATAAGTTTGAAAAAGAAAAAAGAAAAGGAGTCGCCACCTCATTTTTTAGGGAAAAGAGGAAAACCACAAAAATGTTTTATTTTCAAAACCACATGACTCCATTGAAGGAAAAGCAAAGTCTTTGAAACCAGAAAATTGGATTCGAGGGCTAAGTTACGACGTGGGAAGAAGGTTCTGGGCAAAAGCCCATAGGCACCCACATCGCCCGAGTTGTTCTCTTAATTTAATTGGGCTAACTTAATATCTTTTTCACTCAAATATCATCATATATCATCACAAGGCAGCATGCATATCATATATTCCATCTAATCATCTCATGCACAATCAGTCAAAACAAAACAGAAAAAAGAAGAAAAGAAAAGAAAAGCCTAGGATACTTGGATCCTAGAACGGACTTGAGCCTCACGAAGAGCGCCTACGTACCATGCAGCGAAATACATGGATCAAAGTCCACGTAGTTCGAAAAGAATAGGGTTACAACCTAATACAAACCTATGGTAAAAACCCTAGGTTTCCTCACTTGAAAATTTATTGAATAGTCTAAAACTGAAAATTTCCATAAAAGGAAAACCTTGATAAAAACCAGAATTTATTATTGAAAGAAACCTTTGATAATTACCATAAGCTTGTATTAAGAAGTAACCCTAGGAGGGAGAAGAGAAAAGAAAGAAAAAGAAAGGTGAATTGGGGCACCTTCAAACCCTACTTACCTGAGCGCACAAGCTCCAAACATTAGCCATTTCAGACCATAGCAGCCCTATTTGCAATAGGACAAGCATTGTACCTGTTTGCACCCTTACAAGTGCACCAAACCATGCAAAGAAAACAAAATGCAAATCTGGACAGAACCTTGACAAGGCCTAAAATCATCCATCTATCATGCACATAACAAGAATAATGAATAACTAAGGACTCTAACTCAATCCTACATGCAATGACTCGACTAACATGCATAAAAACCTATGAAAGACATACTAACAAGCATAAGAGACTCCAATAACATCAATAAACATGATAACAAAGCCAATTCTAACCAAAAGGATGATATCTCATGTAAAATATGCAAATAGGCCTCCCTACGGCGAGCTTTCTTAAGCAAAACTATCCTAGGATAATTTCACGTAAAAAAGTCGTTATGGGGAGGTGCAACCAACATATCCTACATAAAATATATACCCTAGAACACAACAGAAAAGATTTCATGCTTAAACACATCACAGAAGGCTCTCATGCGAAACCTTACTCAACGAAAAGGATAATTATCCTTAGAAAAGGATAATGTCTCCAAAAAAACCTATAAAACCCACTACATGTATGCAAACCTAGCATGATTCAACTATATGCAGCATATATAGAATGACTATGATGAGCAACAACTCAAAAAGCTAAGCTAAGCATGCTGTATAAGACCTATGCGATTTCAGGGTTATCGAAACCCTAATCTCACAACTATGCATAAAAACTTATTAAATGACTCTAACCCATGCTCAAATTATCATGAATATCATTCATATAGCATATATTAACTAACAGGAACATCAACACATGATAACTATCACAGCGACCTAAACATGTGAACTATGCATGATTTAAGAAGATAGAACGAATAAAGCTATCAAATCCTTGGTAAACCAGGGATTATCAAGCATATAAAGCCATGAACTATCCTAAAATCAATCATATACTATCCTAAAAACATTGAATTCACCTAACATGTGGAGCTATATCATGCACTAGAACTACCATAGAAGAAGAAGAAGAAAGAGAAGCAAGAGAAGCAGAGAATTCATGTTCAGCACTAAAGGGATAGGCTTACCTCTTGTAGACTCTTCCTTGTCTTCAAACCTCTTGTTTCCTTGCTTGCTTGGGGTTGAAGAGCCTCCTCTTGAAGTCCTTCTAGCTCTCCCAACTCGTAGCTCCCTCTCTCTCTAAGTGTAAAGTGCAAATTCACCTCCCCTATGTGCTGAATATCATGTCCTTTATATAGAGAACTGACCCCCTAAACCAATGGCTAAGATTAATTCATTAAACAATGATCCTAGGGCTATTAGAGACTCCCTTGGTGCTCAAACAACTCAAACCTACACACTCCTAAGCTCAGACAAGTTGTTTTGGCGGAAGAAACCGTTAAAAGAGGGAGAGAAGAGTCAGAAGTTGACTTGAAAAAGGAGTCCTCGGGTGACCAACTAGGCCTGGACGGTTAGCCGTTTGGGCCTAGATGGCTGACCGTCCAGCCCCAGACGGTTACCCGAGGCCCTCCTATTTTGGCTCCGCTTTTGACTCCCACTTGCTGTAGAAGTCCTAAAATCTTCAAATTAAGTCCGATTTTGACGAAATAAAAGCCAAAACGACCGTGTTTCAAAGGGGAACACATTTTTAGGCATTTTAGGACAAAAATCCTCAACCATGGGTGCATGGTTAGGTTTTACAAAGGTGGTTAACCATGGTGCTTCACCGTCGTTAAGCTGGGTTTGTACATAAGGTCGGACCGAATGCTTTTCCAATCGAAAATCGATCTTTTTAAACATGTTTAGGACATAAATAAAGCCCAATTGAAGTTAAATGAGAGAAAATTGATTGGGTCTTATGAGTCAATTTGAGCAAACCAAGAAGGGGTATTTTAGCCAACCCGAACCATTACGAGCCGAATCGATCTTAAACCATTAATTTATGAAATTGAACCTATATATGGACTCTATATAATCATATGAACTCAATGGAATGACTCGGGATTCATTCCAAAGTCAAATGGAAAATATACGGCTTAAAAGACGATTATGCCCTTCAAGTCGCAAAAGTTCTTATTGACTATCGAGATGAACTCCAAATCACTTCAAAATTCATACACATGATATTCAATGCCATAGAAACTCAATGCAAAAGACTAGACTCAAAAAGGACTCAAAATCCTACATGAAATGATATGCCCTAGCTAAGGTGACAAAAATGGGGTGTGACACATACGCCCCCCAATGGATAACATAGTTCTTACGTCAACATCATTGTCTATTATAATTTTCGTATGACTAGGAAGCGAAGAAAATAGCCCAACCATCCCCAACCTCAAACTCCTCCATTTCGATATAACAAACCCTTGAATATCATCAAAAGATGTGTGTGCATCTGTAGGCATAGCAACCGTCCTTCCACTAAAAGTACACATTAAACATATGTTCTCATCTATTGCATTTCAAATGGATATATTAACCTGTATAAATACACAAACAATATCAATTTATTATGTGAATAAAAACAACACAACACATAAACCAAAACCATAAACAGCGTGTCTTCCATTCTCTCAACAGTACCACTTTACTACTCATCAGGCATAACCATATAATAACCCATAAATAGAATCATGGCTGTTTATAGCCTCAATAATCGAATAACAAACGCATACACAGGTAAGGGCATATCAATTTATTGTGAAATTTCAACATATGTACATAAAACGTAATAGCATGTATCACGTTCTACCAACAGTACTACTTTACTACCTATAGATACATAAACATATAATAAACAGTAGACAGTATCATGATACTGTTTGCATTGTAAATTTAACCTATGTTTTGTTCTTTCTAAAAACAGAACAAAACAGTACTAGTGAATTAACCTCACCAGACAAATCCATCAGACTCGACAATCTCCAACCTATACGTCCACTTATATGACACACATCCAAAAAATAGTTACCCACGCATACGAAGCCCACTCAAAGCTTAATGACAAATGCAATAAACATGTAAAAAAACTCATAACTAACAAAAATATATGTACTCACCTTACGTATACAGCAACTGAATCCCATATTATGAAATCCACACAAAACCCCAGTGATATTCACCGTAACAATACTTTCCGAAATCAACAATATTAACACTTTCACCACTGATTTCCGATCTAAAACCCAGACAATCACTGAAAATCTGTGAAACAGATCAACAAAGAATAAACTACAAACACTTTCAAACCCAAACGAAATCTCTTGGAGCCGCTTGAAGTAAGCGAAACATTGGGAATTCAAATTTCAATTTCCACCTTCTGCGCTGGTTTGAAGTGAGAGAAACATGATGTAACCGAAATATCTTTCCCACAAAATCAAATCCCCCAAAAAACGGTTACAGTTTTTACTCTTCATACGGAAAACTGGGTTTTCCATATCTGTTGTACAAATAATGCTGAAATGTCAAATGAAGGGTATATCTGGTATAAAAAAACACGGTTTTACCTTACCGCAAATAACAACTTAAAAAAAAGGGGTTATTAAATTACTAAATCTTAAGTAGGGTTTTTTGCTAAAGTCATATCCCTAATAGGGGTTATTGCTAATTTTCCCTTAATACAATGTGGCATTTAAAAAAAAAATTTCATTTGTCTCTCATATTAATCCATGATTCAAATTCTCCCAACTATTTACTCATATTATTAACCAGGAATGATGGGAAGTATATATATATATAATTTACACGACAATCACATATAATTAAAACTTGTTTCAACAAAGCACCCATTTTTCTTTGTAGTTCATCAGAAGTGGAGGATAGCCATAAAATAAAATTTAAAAATAAATAAAAACTGAACGGTTTGCACTAGAACTTCCAGTAGAGGTGGGCATAAAACCTTGAAACTTTAAACAAAATCGGAATTCCCACAAGATGAAAAGATTCTTAGCCCATAACAGAACCAGTGACCAAGCTTATAAACATACATGAGTATGTGAATTATTAAGAACATGATCATATTTAATTCTAAAATACATATAAGATTACGGCAAATAGGTCAAATTAGCAATCAATATTGTTACGAACCAACACAGTCAAAATCCCAAACAATCTCCTATAAAAGTTGTATTTCCTACTCACAACATCACAACACAATTCTAAACACCGATTTCTCAACAAAATATTAACTTATAATTGTTCATAAAATCGTATGCGACTTTAGATTGTTGGGAAATATATTTAGCCACTACACTATGAACAATTATACAAATATGAATTATACAAATATAAATGATTACACAATCAAATAGAATATCAAATTAACAACATAATAGAAAAAGGTATACGTCAATCAATATTTACACACAAAGTAAAAGGAATAAAGTAAAGAAAACGTAGCCTAAGGGAATAAGTGAGGCACGTATTCGCTGTCCTAAAGTCACATACGCCTCCCCATGTGCAGGTATTGGCGGTCATATACGGCTCCAAGATACAACCCAATTCCTCTCAGGCAGTCTGATCCATAGTGCACGTCTACAGCAAACAGGTGCCAAGAATGCGTCTAAATTGCCCAAAGAGAAGTAGATAAAATAAAATAGAAGAGAGTATGAGAGTTAGAGAAGAAGAGAGAAAGACAAAGAGGGAGAAGATAAAAACGTTGAGAGAGAGACACAATATGACTGCAACGTTTGGTTTTATAGGCCGCAGGTATACCTACACCAAACATCCAGTCAAAAGAAGAATTTAATGTATTAACTATTATGGTTAATACATTAACATAAAATGGTAAGAAACATTATCACAGAAATGGTAACTATCAAAAAGAGTAAATAGAATCTTTTTAAAACTGAAAAAATAAATCTCCAAAAATAAAGTTTTGTAACTTCATGAAATAAAACTCTTGAATTTCTAACATAAACAAGGTGAGTCAATTCTATGATGAAATTTCATTGGAACTAAACTCTAGAATAGGCTGAATTACCTTGAAGGATTGAGGATCACTTGAATATGAAGTTTGGTACTGATTTAATATCAAGGTTGCATATATGGTATTAAATGTACATACTTCTGAAGAGAATGGTTTGAACCTTGATATTAAATATACGTAGTTCTGTGAAGGAATTCCTTTTGAAAGAGTACTACAAACGCATCAAGCATGGCAGTAAATATAGACACTATTGCATATGATTCCTTCTTCTTTTTTCATTTTTTTTTTCCCCTCCTTATGAAGAATTCTAATTCCAACATATGAGGTATAGTGATGATTGATGAATTTAAATTTCGAGAGTTGTCATTGGATCCATTGATTCTAATGAAAACCTTCGCTTGGATAAGGGAAACATGAACTAAACGGCCTGTCAGAAAAAAAAAAAAAAAAAAAAAAAAAAAAAAAAAAAAAAAAAAAGGGGGGGGGGGGGGGGGGAGAGGAAGAAAAAATTGAACTGCATGAACATAATGTGTCAAAAAAAAATTGGAACTTCGTATGATAAACGTGATCCTTTTCATGTTGGACATAGTACAAGCTGAATAAAATTATAAAACTTTGGCTCAATTATTATTATTATTTTTTTTTTTTTTGAATTTTTAAAAGGGTCCAATTTAACAAAGTTCACAGACTTGTAATCTGCTTGTTTAATTATCTGGTGACTATATTCAACAAATATAGTACCATTACCCTATTTGGTTTATGGATTCCACCAAGGAAAAAAAAAAAGAAAGGAAAAAAAATGAGGAGAAAAGAAAATAAAAAGAAAAGATAAAATCATATCAAGTCAAAATTATTCTAATTCTTATTTTTCTTTCAATTTTCCACTGCAACCAAATAAAGAAAAGTAAAATTCCTGATATATATATATATTTTTTTTCTTGATAAAATCTACAAACCAAATAGAACCTTAGTGAATAATTGGCAGAAATATGGAATTCTGTCAGAAATAAGATTTACATTTTAAAAAATGAAGCAACTATCGAGTAAATTTTCCTGTTCTTTCTTTTCACTTTATTCACCAAGAAGCTACAATCTTGTCTCTAACAGATTACACAGTATGAGTTACGTGAGAGACATGCAGAATGGTGCAGTACAATTTTACAAAGAAGCTTGCGTCATCAATTGCTTTTTCACCTTTTGTGAACATCAGTCTAACGCCGGCTATGTTCGTGTTTTCTGTTTTTGGGTTTCTTGGAATCAAATTTTCTTTGCGGCACTTTAGATGGGTTGTTCTTTGTTCTTTGAGTGTATCCATTGTTACAAAATGTCCAATCATTAGTACTGCTTATAATGTTCGCTGTCTAACTTGGACTTGACTCCTTAACAAAAATGAAAACTTGGATTCGCAGATAACTTAGTTATAATGCGTTTGGATGAAGAATTTGTAGGAGAGATTCATGTTAAATTGGGATTTCAAAACCAGTTGATGCATAAGAGGGTGAAATCTCATTTTATCCTAAATCCCTTTTGCAAATCTCTCATCCAAATGCACCATTAGAGCTATTTTATTCAACTCTCTAGTTTCCCTTCTTTACGTTTTGGCACTGTATTAAACATTAATTCCTCCTACACTTTGACCCTGTTCTTGTGACTAATGTTAACATTCAAAAACTTGACCCGAATGGATTATTTAAGAAACAAAGTGAAGACAAGAAGGAAGCTAGTCATTATGGATATATAGAAAGCAATCTGAAATTAAATGTAAAGGAACTCTACTTAAATTAAGTCATAAAACAAGCAGGGATAGTCCAATTAAATTTTGACAAAATATTCGATCCATGCCAACAGGTCAATATATATGGTTCCAAACTACTCTCTCAGTGTGCATGTGTGAGACAAGTAAGTTTTCAATGTAACTATGATATAGCTAGCTAAGTGGTATCACGAGTCAATGAGAGTCAAGTAAAGTAAAACTATAAGATCAAAAAGTATTCTGACAATCACACTTTACTAGCTCTAGTCTCATTGACTCGTGATACCATGTCAATGCATATATGGTATCACAGTTACATATAAGTTTTTCTTGTGTAAAATTGGCATCTTATTTATATATCTATATTGACAAAATTTAGTACAGCTAATATATAATATCAAGGTCAAATTGTCAATTATCATCTCTCTAGCTGAAGCAAACGTATATCCAATCTTTACACAAGCCAATCTGCGGCATATATGGATTTCTTATTGAAAGGGCACAAAAGGTTTTAGACATTTACTGACCTAGCCCGATGGGCCCGAACTGAACTATACTCATTTACATACTTTTTGGCATATGGGCCCGGCTATTGCCCCCATTTTGATCAGTCCCCTTAGTTAAGGTTTTTAAGATTTTATGCAAAATATAAAAAGTTTTTATGAAAACTGACCACATTGTCTACTAGTAAACATCAATTTGAACAACTTTACAGAACAAAGTTTTTTCAAAATCTATCAAAATAGAGACTATAAATGGCTCAAAAGTCTACTAAAAAGATAGATTTTGGAAAAACATTTTTCTGCAAAGTTGTTTAAAATAATGTTTTCTAATAGATATCATGATCAGTTTTTATAAAAACTTTTTATATTTTACTCCATATATAAAATCTTAAAAACTTAAAACATGAGTGCTGATCAAAATGGGGGCAATAGCCGTTCCGTTGGCATATTGGCAGTGGGACTTAAAAAAGGTAGAAGCCTGTGAATGTGGAATTGTGGACAAGGAAAACCAGTCCAACTCTCATGCCGCACAGGTATTTTTTATAAGAGGGTGTGAATAAACTATAATCTCCACAGTCCAATGACCCCTCTTCCTTTTGGATAAGTCAATGAATAAAACTTGCAGAGACCTAATCCGAGGGAGTGGCAATGCGGCCCAATAGTTTTCTCCGTAGTTGAGACTCGAGAGTGTTGCCAATGCGCGGGACCAACGTCAACACCCCCCCCCCCCCCCCCCCCCCTTTCCCCGCCTTCAAAATTTTTATTTTTTAATTAAAAAAAAGCGGTTTTGTTAACGAGTTAAGGATACATGTAGAGTTGTATTTAAGAAAACTATGCAATGATTGCTTTACTAAATGGAGGTAGGACACATGTTAAGAAAACCCAAATTTAAAAATTCAAAAAAAAAAAAAAAAATTGAACATCGTGAATCATGTGTATGTAATTAAACAATTCTCAAATGTCAACTTTGATTTGGACAAGCCTAGCCCCGTCCATTCATGAAAATATTTAAATGGCCGGACTGGTTTTGGGTTTTCAATGTTTTGGGTTGTCTGGGGCTCCAAGAAAAAAAAATTTTTTTTAAAAAATAATAATGAAGAAGGTGGTGGCTTAGGCCCAATCTTTACTTTCTTCAACGATACTCGGACTCATGGCTAATTCTATGGTACTCTAGTAAAAAATTAGGTACCATACCTATAAGGTCACTTTAAATGGTAAGTTGGTCACTTTAAATGATAAGTTGATTACTTGAAATGATAAACAGTCATTAAATAGTAAGTGGGTCATTTTGGGCCACTTTAAATGATAAGGGAACCACTTTAAATAGTAAATGGGTATGATACCCTAAAAACCTTGTGGGTACCATAGAATCGTATGTTCGATCATCTATTTATTGCTTTTCATGCATCTTTATATTGTGATATGTTTGTGATAGCTGTAGATGAATATTGAAATATATGTTCGTGTGCTATACTTGTATGTGAGTGAGAAGTGGTTAGAATATTGAGAGTGTATTTTTCCTTACAAGAGTGAACCTAATTAATTAAATCCTAGTTGTGATTGTTTGTGTGACTTAGGTTGTCACTTGAATCCTAAGCAAAACACTGGTGTTTGTATAAAACCCCTTAATCAAAGGGAGCAAATCTTTTTTAGGTCAGAAATATAATGTTAATATCTTTTGTTGTAGTGATTTTATTATTTTATATTCCATCTGTACCAATCTATTTAGCCCTTTTCTTTGCGACTATAATAATTAATGACATTAGCTGTGAGATTATCCATGTACTTGAAAAGTCAAGTGATCAATCGTTAAACAGAAGTATGGGACTAATTAACGTAGTAATTGGGTTTGAATATGTCCATCGAACATAATGTAATGTGGTGTTAGTGAGCTATATGGAGGATTTTTCTTCTTTTTTTTTCCCATTTTATATATGGAGGACCACCATGAATATGATGTTGGTGTCCTGATTCAGATCATCTTTAGAAATCATAAGTTATTTCACTGAAAAATAAGATCCTCAGACCTTTGTGAAGTCAAACCAACAAGAAAACCTGAATAAGAAAGTCTCGTGTGAATAAGAGATAGGCTACACATATTGTGGATCACATATATGCATCCTCCTTTGTTTATATGAAAACCTGTAATTATCACACATACAGATCTTACGCACAACGCTCATATTTATCTCAAGCACACGGAGACCAATACAAGAGGGAAAGACACATCCACCCTTTAATTCTAGACAGTACACACATCCACCCGTTGGATTAAATTTTATTCATATGTTGATTGATCATACATGCCAAAAGTAAAGTTGATCTAATAATCAAAGCTGTTTTATTTGAAATGTTCATAAATTAGCGATTGTTATTGATTAAAAATTGCACGTTTTGGATCAAATAGCAATAAATTTCAGATTAACTTGATTTTAGCATGAAACGCCTACATGAGAAGGCTATCTAATCCAATGGTTGGATTTACAAAATAAAAATTACTAGGTAGAGTTTTGGGTCGCACCTAATCGTGAGGGTTGTTCAAGTGCAGAATATCCTAGACTATCCCGCTCAATCACGAATGGCTGTGATCGTATGGGATATTTGAAATATCCCGTACATGATCAAAGATAGATATATATATACACACATCATTATGTTCCCATTAGCACATGTTAATATAAGTTATATCAGCATCATGCATTGGAGGTTGCACCTTTTGCATTGGTCCAATGTATCTTATATCCTATTAATGCGCAAGGTACAACTCCCAATGCTGGTGCTGATATAAGTTATGTCAACACGTGCTTACTTGATCATCATCTTACATATATATATATATATAAAGAAGGTAATAAATCTAGAGGGCCAAAAAGATTTTGAGATTGGCCAAATTATCTATGATTAATAAAAAAAATATATGTGTAAATTTAAAAAGGAAAAAAAAAAAGTGGGCAAGCTAACCTCAGGCCTTATTAGCTTCGTCTTTGGGTGCATGTAATGGAGGATATAAGTTTAAGAGAACTCGAGTCATTTCTCGAGTCATTTAGGAAGGTTAAATGGTGCATTTTATAAATAGGGACATTTGCGTTATTTTATGAGTTTTATTAACGCCGTTTAATCAACTATTCTTATAGGGGGTGATAGTGTAATTTCGAAAACGAGAGGGTGCATCTGTATTGTCATAAACTAACAAGGGTGTAAGTATAATTTACCCAAAGAGTATCAATCATAACTAGTAAAATACAGTACGGGAGAATATGGAAAGACATACGTATGGAGTATAATTCGGTTTTTTTTTTTTTTTTTTTGACAAAAATACGATGAAAAATTTAGCATAAAATAACAGAAATGAAAATAATATAGATACAAACATATAAGGTTACAATATGAATTTTAATTAAAAATTCAAGAAAAAAAAACCGAATATGTTGCGTTATTTCATTTGATATCTCACTATTAATCACTATTTTTATATTGTTTTATTTAAATATTTTAAAAATATTTTTAAAAATCAATCATGTATAAAATAATAATCAAATTTATTATTTTATTTTGTATTATTCTATGTACATTTGCTTAGAAAAGGGAAAGAATTTGGTTAAAAAGATGACTAAAAATACTAGAAAAGATCCCAAAATAAAGAGTGATGCTGAGTCCTTAGTAGTGTTTTGAAACCCAATCCAACCCGGCCGATTGAACTAGGTTCGACTAGACCCGACACACTTTCCAGATCAATTAGTTTAATCAACCCAAAAAATTAGAAAACCAAACAACCCAACCGGATCAAAATCAAGTGGTTTAATTTAATCATTGACCCATAGACCCAACCGGGTCAATTGGGAAATAAAGCAATGGTAAAGTTAAATTTCAACCAATGAACAATTGTTTTTCTTGTAATTCTATGTTTTTCATTTAAGTTGTTATTATTTATATTGTTTCCTAGTCCCAAAGACATCAAAAGAACACTTGATATGAGTTAAAGGGTAAGAATATGATAGATTAAAGGTTCGAACCCCTTCCTATTAATGTACCCAAAAAAAAAAAAAAAAAAAAAAAAGAACACTCTTTCTCTTTATTATGCACACACCAAGGTCTTCCTTATCTCAAATAGATATATATATATATATACTAGATCTAGGCATACATTCGTTGCACGTGAATAATATTTAAATAATAAAAGATGTATAAAAAATTCATAAATTCTTATATGTAAATATATGTACCAATTCATAAAACAATGATCATTCAAAAGTGGCTAAGTTCTAATGTATTAAATATATAATGAGATATATGTTGAGTTTTAAAACATGAAAATCTAACTATTTGTTACTTTCTATTAAAAACATAAATCTCGTTTTAGAGACATGTACAAATATAATGTTCTTAATATGTATCTTATTTAGGCCATTAGAATGGACGCTTAATACAATATGTTAAACTTTCTTAATTGGCCATAGTTAAGAGTTATGGTAGGAATAGGAAGTTGGATAAGAGACATGCATAGTAGTGGAAACTGTGTAAAATTTATGAAGTAGACATCGATCATTATCTTCCTTTCTCCAATTTTTTTTTTTTTTTTGCTAGAAAATAAACATTCTTCATTATTTAAATATGGGGGTAAATAGTATTTAAAATTTAAAATAAAGATGTAATGATCAATCAAAAGTTTTTCAGAGATACAAATATAGATATAAACTAGATATGAGCACACGTGCGTTGCACGTAAATAATATTTAAATAATAAAATATATATGAAAATTAATAAATTCTCATAGATATATATGTAGCTTTGATCATGTGCGGGATATCTCCGATATCCCGTACGATCACAGCCGTCCGTGAGTGATACGCGCACGCGTGAATGTGCGCGTGTCATCTACGGATGGCCGTGATGGAACAAGATAGTCCGAGATATCCCGCACATGATCAGCCCTATATATATATATATAACATGAAAATCTATTTATTTGTTATTTTTTGTTGAAAATATAACTCCCGTTTGAGAGACATGTACATATATAATGTTCTTTATATGTATCACGTTCAAGTCATTAGAATGGATGCTCAACACAATAGGTCAAGGTTTTTTCGATGGTTAGAAATCATGATAGGAATAGGAAATTGGTTAGAAGACATGCATAATAGTTGAGGTGGTGTAGAATTCATGAAGTGAACGTTATTATATTACTTTTTTTTTTCTTTTTCCTTTTAAAAAATTAAACTTAACATTCTTAATTATTTAATTATGAAGAGCAAATAAGCATTTAAAATTTAAAATAAAAGTGTAATGGCCAATCAAAAGTTTTTCTGAAATACAAATTTTTATAAATAATATAAATATAGATAGATAGATATAGATATAAATATATAAATTTTATAGACTGCTTATATATAGATATATATATATATATATATATATAACCGGGTAACACAAATAGATACAGGTAGGATCGACACCAAATAAGTCATGGGGTCGCACATGGGGTTGAACTCGAGCCACTAAACAGTTGAAAACGAGGGTTAATCTAACTGCATATGGTTTGGTTTGGGCAGCTGGAAAAGCCCAGTCCGACCGACCATCTGACCTAGCGGTAGCACGTGAAATGCATGGGGAAATAAAGATGTAAATAGTTCCATCTTAAGGGTAAAAATACAAACAAATAAAGGTTAATGAACTTTGTTATCTTCAAGTCTTCATACTTTATTAAAGTAGTCCAGAAGAGAGAAAGGTATGTCTGCATGGCCAATCCTGTTGTGCTCATTACAATAGGACAACACTCTGAATACTTTTTTAATAAAATTTTGTAGAAAGGTAGAATCGTTTAGGGCTCGCTTGGTTGTCCAATTCAGAATTAAATAATTTAAGAAATTTTACATAGTATTAAACGTATATTTCATTATTTTGAATTAATAAATTTAAAAAAAAATGGTAATTATCATCACAAATAAGAATGAAAATTCAAAATAATAGCATTTCATGAATTTCTTAAAATTGATTCTACAGCATCAACTATAGTGATAATTCCAACATTTTAAAATATTATAATTCAAGGTAATAGATTTATACGTTCAACCTTATGTAAAATTTCTTGAATTGTTTAATCTTGAATTTGATGTCCAAATAGGCCTTTAGGAATTGGCTTCAATTTGTTTAATGCTGATTGTCGCCAAGTTTTCTTAATTTCATAATGATTGGATACTTCTAAGTATTTCATCTATAAATTAACTTCTTTTTTTTTTGATAAATAAAACTATAATATAGGTCGCTTTCCGATATGAACCACGGGTTTTGATTGCCCTTTTAAAAAGTGTAGAAATTTAATTAATAAAAATCTGTTTTTAAAGGTCTACAAAAACAAAATAAACAAAAAGTCACCACCTCATTTTTTAAGGAAAAGAGGAAAACCATAAAATGTTTTAGAGAAAACTTTTTAAAAGCCAAACACATAACTCCAATCAAGGAAAAACAAATCTTAACAAACCAAAGAGAGGATTCGGAGACTAAGTTACGATGTGAGAAAATTATAAGAAATATCTTATAGGCACCCAGCCACATCGCCCCAAATTAAATAGGTCTCTTATACTGCGGGTGCTTGTTTCAGTAGCTTCTTTTCTTACCACCTCTATCCTTTCATGCAGCTCCTCCATGCAAGTCTAAACAAGGAGATTCAATTCTCTATTTATTTTAGTATTATAGTGCATGTTCATATTTATAGTTTGACGTACACTACATAGGAACTTAACTACATAGAAACTAAACTTCGATATGAAGTTTGGTACTAACTGAATATCAAGGTTGAACACACTTTTGAGGAGAATATTTTGAAGCTTGATATTTAAAAATACAAAGTTCTGTGAGGGAATTATTTTTGAAGATTAATCACATATCAAGCATGGTAGTAAATACAGACACTTTTTGGGATGAATTTTGGGAAGAATTGTAATTCAAACGTATGAGGTATATATAGACATGAATTTGAATCCCGAGAGTCGTCATTGGATCTTTCCATTCCAATGGAAACCTTTTCAATTTTGGATACTCTAAAGTAACAAAGTTCATAGATTTATAATCTGCTTGTTTAATTATCTGGAGAATATATCCAATAAAAAAAACATGGCAGACCCATCATCAAATAGACTTATAATCAGCTTCTTTATTTGTAAAAAGGGAGCATCATATCTATCAACTAAGTTGTCAAGTTCTTTCTTTTCACTTTTTTCACCAAGAATTTACAATCTTGTCTCCAACAGATTACACAACGTGAGTTGCATGAGAGACATGCAGAATGTTGCAGTACAATTTCACAAAGAAGCTTAGTTGCTTTTTCACCTTTTGTGTACATCCGCCTAACATTAGCATAAAATAAAGACAGAGGCCAGTTATGGGTGTATTGACTAATTCTTTTTTTTTTTTTTTGCTCTTTTAGAAATATTGCATAAATTTTGAGATGAAAGATTTTTTTACCTTCGGGAACTTCACGTTAAATTTTGAGATAGGAGTTTTACCGTTGGATAAGAAATCTTTCACGTTACGTACAAATTGTTCCGGCTAGGGCAAATAATTACGTATCAATTTAAGTTACTAGTTATTCTTAATTAAGTTAGTAGTCATTTAATATGAAGTTAGTAGTTATTTGTAATGATATATCTACTAGCTTGTACTGATATATAATTATTTGGTTGTAGTCGGACCAATATGTAATTCCCCCTATTTATTAGGGGGAGCAATTGAGCATAATGACAAGGCTAGGGGTGTAAAATTGGCTCATCGGTGCACGGCCCGCCTTGGCTCAATCTGAAAATTTTGGGCTAAGCCCATCTCGAAGCCCATTTAGGCTCAGCCCAGTCCTAACAAGAACATTAAGATAGGTGGGCTTGGACTTGGGATTTGTGGCTTACCCTAGCCCAGTCCGAAGCCCATCTCAATGGTTTAGCCAAAGGCCCAGCCTATAGTTAGCCAATTTTATATTAAATAATATACTATTATCATATAATTATATGAGTTATATTTATCATTAAATTCACTTGAGATTAAAAAATAATGAAATAAAACTTACAAATGCTACAAATGAACAAGAAACAACACTCAACGATTATATTTAAGTCCTTCATTGTTTTTTTTCTCAATTAATAGAATGAATATATTTTGCCACTAATCCATTTGCAAATGTCTTATTATAAATTATAAAGGTCATTAAATCATATAAACATTAATATAATGTTTGCAAATTTCTTTATAATTTATAAACATTTTACGTATATAAATTTCATAGAGTTTAAGTGTTACTCCCTCTATTACACAAAGAGAGGCTGTGTATGACAAAACACGCAGTTTAAGAAAAATCGTCATTTCATTGACTTGTCATTTATTACATTCTATTTTTCCAAAAGTATCATCTCTTACTTTTTATCGGGGTTTGTGTTGAAAGTAATTATTGAAATAACAAAGGGTAGTATAGGAAGTTCAAAAAACTTATCATTTGACTTTTCAAAATGTTCAAATATTTTGAGACTAATAAAGTTGCAAAAATAGTCTTTCTTTGTGGGACAGATGGAGTATTTAGTAAATAAACTATAAGAAAAAGTTAACCTCAGTTAGGCCCAACCCGAAGCTCGACATAAGCTCAAAGGGAGTGGCTATTGCAACCCCCCATTCTTATAAGCCCAAGATCAGACTTAGGCTTAGGTTTTTTCTTTAACCCAACTCGAACTCAGCCCGAATAATACTAAAACTCGACTAGATCTAACCCAAGCCCAATCTAGCCCGCTTGAGTAGCAGCCCAACCTAACCCATTTTACACACCTAGACAAGGCTATGAGACTACACATTCACCATACATTCCACAACAGCCTTATTTTTTATTTTTATTTTTTTTTTCTGGAAAATAGGAATTATCATTAAAAATAAAAGAGCGATTACATCGGGTATTACAACATTATGATAGTCTTCTTGAATCACATCCTAAAACTTTCTAAGAAATATCTTTGTTTTCTTATCTGAAGTTTGGTTGTTTTGCTTTGTTTAGTGTTTCTGGCTGTTTTTTGTTGAAGTCTTTACCTCTTCTGTTTCGGATGTATCTCTCCTTTCTCTTTATTCATATTCTGGTTTGTTCATCAAAAAGTAAAAAATCAAATCAAATCAAATCTTCCCATTTTAGCTATACAATGGACTACTATGATTGCTTGTTAAGTACATGTCTTAGAGCAATCTGCTTATGATAAAATATGCTCTTCGCACATATTCCTGATGGCCAAGCCAACCCTTCCTCACCAATCCAAACTACTTTAGATGGGTAGTTCCTTTTCTGTTTTTGGGTTTCTCGGAATCAAATTTTCTTTGCAGCACTTTAAATGGTTTGTTCTTCCTTCTTTAAGTGTATATGCAACTATGCATTGTTACAAAATTCCCAATCATTATTGGTTGTTGCATTTGCTGTCTAACTTGGATTTGACACCTTAACGAAAAGGAAAACTTGGATTCGCTAATAACTCGATTTGAATTATATCATTCGAATCAGTTTCCCTTCTTCTATTTTTTTATTTTTTATTTTTTATTTTTTATTTTTTCCTCTCTCTGTTCCTGTGATTCGCCAACTTAACCCAACTTCCCCATCCAAATAATCCAATTGGGTCAAGTTTTTGAATACTAATACTACTAATCATCTTATTATAGTGTGATTCACAATGGATTGTGTTTAGTATATTTTGGGATCAATTTCCACCAGGAAATTTTTTTTAAAAAAAAAATGTCGAATCATCTTGGGATTTGTTGTGATGGACAGAGATTTTGAAATGTGGGCTGAACTAGAAAATCAATGAGAAATGAAAAAGATAAAACACAAATGTACCTAATATTTATGTATATGGTTCAACTTATAGTCTATGTCCATGGGCAAGGACGACAAGAAAATTTCTTATAAATGATGAAGATTAGAAAAAGTTGTCCTGTCTCTCAAAATCCTAATCCCAAATATACGATAAGAACACTCTATTTGATTCAAAAGATAGAAATAGGATAGATTAAAGATTCGAATTTCTAGCCTTCCAATGTACCAAAAAAAGAGAACACTCTCTCTCTCTATCACGCACACACCAAGGTCTTCCTTATCTCATATATAAATTCTAAAGACCCCTTATATAACCTTGGTAACACAAATAGATACAGGTAGTATCATCACAACACCCAAATGAGTCGAGCAATTAGTTGGCTATGTTTCAGTGTCATTTCTTGGAATGTGAGAGGTCTTGGGGGTAGGGTCAAAAGGAGAGTTGCTAGGAGATTAATTAAATATTGGAAGGTTGATGTTTTATGTATTCAGGAAACAAAATTGGAAATGGTGGATGCTTCATGTATTCGGCAAATTTGGGGTAATTGCAATGCTCAGTTTGAATGGGTTAAATCGGAAGGCTCAGTGGGGGGGGGGGGGGGGGGGGGGGGGGGGGTTGTGGTTATGTCTGATTTGGGATATCAACTTTTTCACTAAAATCGATTGTATTCTTGGGGACAGATTCATATTGGTTGCTGGCTCAATTGTCAAAAACAATTTCCCATGTGTCATTGGAACCATTTATGCTCCAAACGATGACGGCGAAAGAAGATATCTATGGAATCACCTGGTCTCTTTGAAAGGGTAGCTGTATTCTGACAATAATTTAGGGCTGCCCTCCTTGCTCGGCGATGCGCAGTTAGAGGAAGAGATTTTCCCTGAAACTACTAAGGGGGTTACTCAAGCCAGAGTTGCTGGTGCTGGTAGGAGGAAGGGAGGACGAATTTCTCATTACTCCAGAGCTTTGATCGGTGGAAAGAGGAAGTTGCTTGAAGAATTATTTGATCGAAGCAAAGGTGGAAGATTGGGAAAGAAAAGAGGGGATGAGAAATCCCACAGGAAAAAGAAGGGTACTAAGAAATCAGCTAGTGACTCGATTATATCTAAGGAGATCAGCGGTGCTTCCGTCTCTGACGACGGCATCTCAAATCGGAATAGATTAATTATGAATGAAGCAATTGAAGTGTGGAAAGTGGGTTGCGCGGTAGGGCTCAAATCGCGGAATGGTGATGATATAGTTCTTCAGAATATTGCTGAAATGGAGGATAAAGAATGGGACTCGGATGCCCATTGATTGATGTGCTTGCGCGTGTCATTAGTAGGTTCTTGTTGTTGCCTGGTAATCTTGCATGTATGTCGGTGCTTTGGATTGGTTTGCTAAAGCTTGTGTGTAAAGGTCTTCTTTTTTCAGCCGGGTTATATTTTTAAGCATTCTTCAATGTTTCAGTTGGTAGTCCACTGTTGCTACAATTTTGAGCTTGCTCTTTGTTTATTGGCGGTCTGGTTTCGGATTTAGATCTCGGGTTGAATATTAGTTCTTTGTCCATTGGTCTTTTCTATTTTCGCTTCTTCAGCAGAGTGCTGTGAATTAGTTGGCTTGGTGTTTTAGCGTGGTTGGGTGTTCGCAGTTCCGGCGCTTTGGCTTTTGGCTGGTTGGCCGGGTGCTTTCCTCTAGTCTCATGTGGAGTGGCTTTTTGGTGGTGTTTCGTTTCTGAGCTTTATATGTAGCATTATCGTATCGGTGTTTTGGCAGCTAATGTCTGTATTTTTGAGAGTTTTCATTTTATAGTTTCCTTGTATGCTTTCTAGGTGTTTGATGCTTTGTCTTAGTGGTGGGTCTCTTTGGTCCGGTTCTTTCCCTCTGGAGTTGTCTTGTTGCTGGGTGTGTTCTCTTTATCAGCTGGTGTGTCTCTTTTGGTGTATTATTCTCCTTTTTCATATCTATTACCATTATAAAAGAGAGAGGTTGCTCCATATTTTCGACCAAAACGACGCCCGATTTTATTGCTTTTCTAAGCAAAACGACGAGCATGGTTTGGGCCAAAACGACCAGCATGGTTTGAAGTTTCTATACAAAACGACATTGGAAGGGTTGGTGTTTATCAGTCTTTAGCAAAACGACGGGCCAAACGCTGTCTGTTGTTTGTTTTTCAGCTTTTAAGTGCGTTTTCATTGCCCAAACAACTGAGGAGCGTGTTGCTTCACGTGGATTGCGGTCTTTCGTGTGAAGCGTGAAACGACGTCGTTTTAGTAAGAATGATTGGGTTTCAGCGCGTCACGACTTTCTTCTGTTTGCTCTGCAAATTATCGCCGTCTCCGATATCGATGACCTTATCTCTGCATTTTCGTCTGTGCTGTCATCTGTGCTGATATTTTTGCCTTTTGGGGTTTGCTTTGGAATCATATTTTGTTTCAACAGAGAATAGGTTTTGCCTGGGTTTTTGAGATCAAAGAAAGCACAGCAAGAAAGAGGGTAAGTTTGAATCGATTTCCTTGGGTTTCAACAGAGAATAGGTTTTGCCTGGGTTTTTGAGATCAAAGAAAGCACAGCAAGAAAGAGGGTAAGTTTGAATCGATTTCCTTGGGTTTCAACAGAGAATAGGTTTTGCCTGGGTTTTTGAGATCAAAGAAAGCACAGCAAGAAAGAGGGTAAGTTTGAATCGATTTGCTTGGGTGTTTTAGAAAATAGAGGAAGAACACGAAGCTGGTGGAGGCTGAACCGTGGGCACTGAGTTCATTTTGGGGAAATTTGAGGGGTTTTGCATGGGTTTTTCAGATCCAAAAACACAACAAAGATGAAAAGTTTGAATCGATTCGATTGGGTTTTTTAGAAAAACAGAGGAAGAACAGAAAATCATGAACGCTGAACCGTAGATATTGAGTTGATTTTGCGATGCAGATTTATTCGTCCTCTGGTGTTCGAACAGAACTTTGGCTTCTCGAAAAAAGTTGAGTATGAAATGATGAAGGTAAATACTTTAGAACTTGTAATTTGACGTCTTTAAAAAGTGCTTTTGTTTTGATTCTTGACGAATCCTGATGATGATGATGTGTTGGATGTAGTATGTTTCATTTTCAACAGATTTAGGAAAGTTGTGTGCTTTTTAGAGGTAAATAAATTTTTTTTCTGACTCTCAGTTCTTTTGAATTCGTAATTTCAGCTTTTTTAAAAATGTTCCACATTTCTTGATATGATCAATCATATTATGTGTGTTTTGTTTTTTGTGAACAGTTTCAGCAAAATTTAACACTGTTTAAACAATCTTGTTCTCTCTGGCAGTCAATTGTTCAAGGTAAATACTTCCTTCATGATTGGACAAATTTGAAACTTTCAGGTGTTGTTTTCATGAAATAAAATGTTATAAAATTAAATCGTACAAATTAGTTGATAAAAGTACCTTAGATTACCCGTTTAAGAATAAGTGGATAAATAGAAATTGCTTATTATTATTTATCAATATATATAGTTCATATTTGGAGCATATATATTTTGCTTCTCTATGAACTAAATATTGAAGAATTTATAATTTGCAATTTCATATACACTTATTCTTGAATGTCCATTTGGACAATTTAGGAATCTATATTTCTGAATCATTGCTTATACATGCAATTTTTACTTGTGCAATGATTTTGGTCATTCCCTTTCTGTTCTCTGAGTATGAGTTAAGAGAGAAATTTATGGGTGCTAGCACCTGTATTCTTAACTATATACTTGGAGAACTAAGGGGAAGCGCTGCCAAAATTTTTGTACAGCAAGTTATTGCATGTTATAGTTGGTGATTTTGAAATATGTGATTCTTGAATGGGATAGGACCATGAATCCTTGTAGGAAAATAAAAAATAAATTTATAATTTTAGTTAAGTCATTTTTTTGAGATTTTTAACATGATTTTTTAAAATTATATTGTTCTTTGTAACTAATATGTTTTTTTCCTGCTTTGTTTTTTGCAGTCTTGGAAATCTCTACATACATGGTATGATGTTGATATGAAATGTTGATGTGATTTAATTCTACTTAAAACGTTATTTATTTTAATATTGTGCTACAATATTATTACATCAAACATAGTTAATATTTTTATTTTGATTTTTAGCTTTTCCTTTTAGAAGGTGCTCTGCAAAAACAAATTATTTGATTTTATACTGGCATTCTTGGTTTTTAAGACTGACCTGTGTAACAACCTTATAGCAGTTACTTTGTAATCAGATCATTCTGTCATTTGTTTGAAATGCATTGCATGAGTAATAAAATGTCAATTATTTGTTTTAATTTTATGTTTGAATAGCTCTAATATTCTCTTTCAACAATTTTTTTTTTGATAAAATATATGACATTTTTTTTGTTATTTTTAACAGGTTAAGTAGCCTGTAAGAGTTTTTAAAGGTAAGAATTTAATTTTGCAACTCGTAATTTAAGCTTTTGCATCAAAGAAATATATGGCATTTACTGATTCTTACCAAGACTAAAATGCTCGTTATCTCAGCGCTATACTATAATGACCTATTTGTGTCTTTGAATTGATGATGATTATAAATAAGTACATTAAGTACTTATTTTATAGCCTTACTATTTCCATAGTTTTAAAATTCTAATAAAGTTACTAAAAACCTTTGTTGTGATGGTTTATACAAGTAAGTAATTATAGCGATTATTCTTCAGAAACATCTACTTGGTGTATTTATACATAGCAGCAAAAATATTATACATTTGTATGCTTATATTTATAAATTTTTTTTAAATGCTTGCACTCAATTCTGTTATAATTTAAGTAAATTTTGTAATTTTCTATGTTTAGTAATTACTTCACTGTTGACTTAGTTTTCACTTATTTCTAACAATAGTGCTTTTTTGAAATCGTTGGTCAAGAACTCTACAGCAGACCAAATGCAAACAAGTACTGTTTTTGTCTCTATCTTAGCAGCTGTACACTTAATGATCTATTTGTGTCCTTGAATTGATAATAATAATATTGTAAGTACATTAAGTAAATTTTTGGTTTAATGCCTGCATTGAATTCTGTTATAATTTAAGTAAATTGTTTATTTTTCTTCATTTAGTAATTACTTCACTTTTCACTTCGTTTTCATTCATTTCTGACAATGGTGTTTTTTGTAGCCGTTGTTAAAGACCTCAACACGACCCCAAATCCAAAGAAGTACTGTTTTTCTCCTCCATTTGGACTTATAGGTGCTAATCACTTGTTGTATGTATACTTGGTTTCAAACTTATAGACGTACAATTTTAGTTATGTAAAGTTGAATTTGTGAGAATATGATTCATTTACAATGCAACGTGTATAATTTTCTATTGCTTGTATTTCTTAATGAAAAAAAAAATTTGCATTTCTTATTTTATTGCTGCAATATATTACTACAAAGCAAAGCTGAACTGTCCAATGTCAAATATTTGTTATTGTCATGAAATCATCTATTCTATATGTTTAATTTGGAAATTATCAATTTGTCTTTACTACTTTTGTCAACTTAGTTAAATTTTCAGTATTGAATTATTCTGCCAAGTCAGCAACTGCATCTTTGTAGTGAATTTATTTATATTCATATTGTATTTTTTTTTTTTGTTGCAGTGCTGTAACTCATCTTGTATTCTTTATAATCTTCAATAGGACAAGAGAATACATATAAACATCTGAAGACATGTCAATATTGAAATTGCTCAAGTCTAATGTTACTTTATATTACTTAAATATAAATACCTATGAGACCAACTACCATTCTACTATTGTACTAACAACAGCAACTACTACAAAGAACGTTCTACATGTCTTAAAGTACCTTTTTTGAAAACTTTTTCTGCTATAGTGAGCATTTATTATTTCTGCACGTATGTCATTGGAATTAACACAAGAATACGCTATCCCATAACTCATAATTGAGTCGTATGAGTAGAAAAAAATTATATATATATATATATATATCATGATAAATAAGGAATTCCATTAACTCTTGCATAGGCATTCCATGTCTCTACACTCTTACCTCAAAATCAAATCTTCCACAACCAATCTTCCTACCACTTCTTTAGCTTATATATTTAATCTTTTGTTTTTCTCATAATGCCAACAAAATTTAATATTCATAAAGAACTATGTTCAACTCTTTTAATTTACTTTCAAGAAGTTTTCCTATTAAGAATTCACTTAAATTCTGCAAAGCAAATTGTTATTTAATCTATTCATACAATAAATACTTTAAATAATACTCGATTTTAAATATAGTAAATAAGTTTCATTATTTACAACTTCAGTGAAATACTTGTTTTGATAATAACTTAGAATTTTTTTTTTACAAAAAATTGTTCAGTACAAGATTTAGTCCAAGATAAAAGGTTTTCACAATGGATGTTGATCCTATCATTGATCACAAAGAAAAAAGAGGTACACTTTTTTCTAAATAATTTCTTCTCTTACTTATCTATTATATTATTATTTAAATTAGTTTCTCGATTACTCAACTTTTCTTACACAGCTCTCATTGAGAATTACTCTGGAGCACTTCATGACAACACTTCAACTACAAGTAATGTTCAAGAAATAACTCGTATAGATCCACCTTCTGTTGTATCGTGCTTAGTTAAGACATTGTCAACTTCTCCACATTCAGATAAAATTCCTGGTGAGAAATAATTTATTTAATTACTGTTTCAATTTGCTTTTGAATATTTGTTATTAAAAAATTCAAATTGAGTCATTATCTAAAGCTTTACACTTTAAAACACCTCTATCATATACAATGCAAATTATTTTCTAGATTTTACACAAAATGACAGTATTCAAAACAAAAGAAAACTAGACAAAGCACCAAATATAAGTATTTATTGTGCTAAGAACAGATCTACTATTACTCGTGAGAATTTTTTTAATGATACTTTCCTTTCTAAACAATTTCATCATTCTATAATCACAAAATTTCTTCATTATAGAAAGCAACAAACGAGAACATAGGTTACACCGCAAAAGAGAACTCTATGCTAAGAAAAAGAGATTCAAGAATTTTGCAATGAGTGGTCATATTAACTGCTCCACAAGTAACACTTATCAAGAAAGCAATATTGATAAGTGTTTCATCAACACAGATTTATCTAACATCGATCCAAATAAGTCTTCATCAAACAATCCTTCTGGTAAGCCATAATTCAGTCATTCTTCAAAATAGTATTATTATAATTCTATTCATACTATACTATTTTTTGCTCTACAATTATAAGCAAATATATTTCAATTTAGCTTACAAAAATAATATAATATTTTACAAAATATTTCCACGATATTACATCATTAAGTATTTTTATTGTAGAATCTGACAAGAGAGAAGCAAAATTGCGTCGTCGAAGAGAAATCTATGCCCAGAAGAAGATATTCAATACTCCAGGCATTCCTACAAATTCAACTTTGTCTTTCAACTTATTACTATTTTATCTACAAATTTATATTTTTACCAGTTTAACAATTACTTCTGTAATTTTCCAATTACCTATGTCATCCATCAATCTCTCTTCATTCATACAGAATCCAGTACAAGAATATCTCGTAAAAGAAAATCATTTCTTAACAATGAAGAAATAGTTCAATCAGTTCAAGGTTTGTTATACAGAATTGTCATCATTACTTATTGACTGTATTATACTTCAATTCAATAGCATTATTTATTGATTATTTTTTTAAACTTTCATTATGCATTTATTTTTAAAACTCATTTTCTTCTGTGTAGCTGAATCTAATAAAACAGCACGATTCAGAACTTCAATACCTTGTAACAATCAAGAAGACATAATTACACAAAGAAGTCTTACAAGTAATTCAATTCATCTTCAACATGAAGGTAAATAAAAAAAAACAAATTCATTATAGTATCAAGTACATTTTTATTCTTTACTACATTTATAACAATAACTTCAAAATAATAATTCTTTTTTTACTTCAAATGATTACTTTTTAGGCTCAACTTCAAGAAGTAACGTCCGAACTCATGCTACAATATACCAAGCTCAAACAACAATTCCTATTCGATTTTGTCCTGAAAGAATACAAATTCCAACACAAGCATCATTATTACCCAATGTTCAGCGGTGTTCCTTTTGCCTTGCTGAGCGTTTCCATAGAGAACCAAAAGGATTTTGTTGTTCTGGTGGTAAAATTATGCTAAGTACACCACAACCACCTGAAGCATTGATAAATCTCTTTTATGGTGATTCAAATAATGCAGCTTCTTTTAGAACTTACATTCGAACATACAATGATCTATTTGCATTCACATCTTTCGGAGTACACTTCGATCGTAATTTATGCAAAAGAAACAATGGTATCTATACTTTCAGGGTACAAGGACAAATCTATCATTATATCAATAGCTTGTTGCCATCTGATGGTTCACCAAGTTATTTACAACTCTATTTCTTCAACACTGAGCATGAAACTGAGAATAGAACAGCTCGTTCTGATAGAGTCAAATCATCAGTTATTCAACTACTCATGAATATTCTTGAGTTAAATCCATATTCTACATTCTTTCGAAGGTTATCGCACATTCCCAACTTAGAGAATCATCAAATATTAATAAGTGCTACTCCTGGGATTGATCAACGAGTATGCAATGCTCCTACTGCATCACAAGTTGCTGCTATATGGATTGAAAATGCTGAATCTTCGACTTCTCGAGAAATCCTTGTACATGGTCGACATCAAGAAAAACATAGAGTCAACTATTTTTATGGTTGTTATGATCCACTTCAATACCCACTCTTATTTCCATTTGGTGAAAGTGGTTGGCACAACAATATCAAAAGAGTTAATCCAACTCAAATATCTTCTTTTTGTCCTGATGAACATTTGATGGACGCAATTAATATGAGCTCAGTAGAAAATCTCTTCACTGCTGAATTTGAAGGTAACACTATCTATTCAAAGTTCCAACTTGTACTTAACAAAAGGACCTCCTTCTCACAAGAATTTAACTAATACTTCTCCATTTTTACTAGCTATTCAAAACCTTCCAAAGAAAAGAGTTAATGTCTCTGCTCGTGAATACTATTGCTACAAGCTACAGATTAGACAAGATGATAAGTGCTTATTGTTGCATAGTGGGCGTTTGCTTCAGCAATATGTTGTTGATATGTATATCAAGATAGAAACTTCTCGCTTGGATTACTTACGTAACCACCAACAAGAAATTCGAGCTGAACTCTATCAAGAAATTGTTGATAGCATCGCACAAGGAGAAACACATGGTCGAGCAATTGGTCATAAAATCATTTTACCTGCTACATTTATTGGAAGCCCAAGAGATATGCGAAACAGATTTATTAAAGCAATGACTTTGGTACAAAAATTTGGTAAACCAGATTTATTTATTACAATGACATGCAATCCTGGTTGGCCAGAGATTAAAAAACACTTGCTTGGAGGAGAAGAAGCTTAGAATCGACCAGATTTAGTTGCTCGTGTGTTCAGGGCCAAATTAGAAGAATTGAAAGATGATCTTTTCAAAAAGAATATTTTTGGTCCAGTAGCAGCTTACACATATGTTGTTGAATTCCAAAAACGAGGTCTTCCACATGTTCACTTCTTAATAATCCTTCAAAAGAATGCAAAAATCACTTCTCCTGAGTTATATGATGATTATGTTTTTGCAGAAATACCATCAGAAAATAATCCTCATTTGCGATCTGCAGTGATTAAACATATGATGCATGGTCCTTGTGATGAATTAAGGCCTAATAATGTTTGCATGAGAAAAGGTAGATGCAAAAATCATTATCCTAAAAAATTTTCTGAGAGAACAACTCAAGGCCAAGATTCTTATCCTATTTACAGGAGACGTGATGATAAAGAAGTTGTATTAGTAAGAGGAAATTTACTAGACAATCTTTGGGTTATTCCTTACAATGCATATCTCTTGGCAAAATATGATTGTCACATAAATGTTGAGATTTGCTCTACTATTACAGCAATCAAATACATTTATAAATACATGTACAAAGGACATGACAGAGTTAGATTTCAAATTTATCAAGACCAAGAAATCAATGAATTTGATGAAATCACAGACTTCCAACTTGGGCGCTGGATAAGTCCTCCTGAAGCTATGTGGAGAATATACCAATTCGTTATGAACGATGTAACTCCAACTGTGCTCACTCTGCAACTACATCTTGAAAATAAGCATTATGTTCCTTTTAAAGATTCAGATTCGCTTGAATCCATAACTCGCAATCAATTCTTGTCCAAAACAATGTTGACTGAATACTTTAAGATGAATCAGTTTGATCCTGATGCACAGAAATACCTTTATAAAGACTTTCCTCAACATTATGTCTGGAGCAAACAAGATCGAATGTGGACACCTCGTAAAATCGGAAGAGCAATTGGAAGAATTGCAGCTGCTGATCCCTCTGAAGGTGATAGGTATTATTTGAGACTACTACTTAATCATATACGAGGAGCAACATCTTTCCAAAGTCTCATGTCAGTTAATGGTGCTATAGTTTCTTCATTTCGTGAAGCAGCTCTTATGCACGAATTATTGCACAGTGATACTGACATAGCAGATTGTTTAACTGAAGCATCAATTTTACAAATGCCTAGAGCACTTCGCCGCTTATTTGCAACAATTCTTGTTTATTGCAACCCAGCAAATCCAAGACAATTATGGGTTCAATTTGAAAGTTCCCTACCAGAAGATTTCTATCAGAACTCAACAGCTTCAGCAATGACAATCAGAATACAAGTATTGCGATCAATTGCCTCAACACTTGAATCTATGGGTAGAAATATTGACGACTTCAAACTTATTGATACATCTATCAATCTTACTCATGAAGAATATGCTTCAAAAGAAATGGCAGATGAACTAAGCATTCCAATAACACCAGAAGATCTACATTGCGTCCAAAGTTTAAATTCTGAACAAAGAGCTGCATACAACACTATACTTTTGTGCATCAATCAAAATGTATCCGGAGCATTCTTTGTTGATGGCCCAGGTGGTACTGGTAAAACTTATTTGTATCGTGCATTACTGTCAACAATTAGATCTACTGGAAATATTGCTCTTGCAACAGCAACTTCTGGCGTTGCTGCTTCAATTTTACCTGGTGGTCGCACTGCTCATTCACGTTTTAAGATTCCAATAGATCCTTCTGAGCAACTCACTTGTAATGTCAGTAAACAAAGCAGCTTAGCAAAACTACTCCGTGCAGCCAAACTCATAGTTTGGGATGAAGCATCCATGGCTAGACGAGAAGCAATTGAAGCACTTGATCGCATGTTACAAGACTTGACAGGTTCTTTACTACTATTTGGAGGCAAAGTTATTGTATTTGGTGGAGATTTTCGACAAGTATTACCAGTCGTTCCTCGTTCTACACAAGATGAAGCAAAAGATGCTAGCTTTGTAAATTCAACTTTGTGGCCACAATTGAAAATCCTAACACTCACAGTCAACATGCGTGCTCGACTTGATCCATATTTTACAAAGCTTCTACTTCGAATTGGTGATGGAACAGAACCTGTTATCAAAGAAAATCTTATTCATCTACCTAAAGATATTCTGCTTCCTTACAATGGAGATTCTGATTCTTCACTCAATTCACTTATCGACATTGTCTTCCCAGATATTTATGCATACAATCCAACAAATTATTCTATTGTTGATCGAGCCATATTAACACCTAAGAATGATTCAGTTGATGAGATCAATGAAATTTTAATTTCTAGATTTCCAGGCCAAAGCAAAGTTTATACAAGTCGTGATGAAAGCATAAATTTGGGAAAGTACAATCTTGATGAAGATTTTTTCAACACATTGATTCCAAATGGATATCCTCCTCATTGTTTGGTACTAAAATTAGGAGCTCCAATTATCTTGCTACGCAACATTGATCCCTCAAAAGGATTATCAAATGGTACTAGACTAATATGTCGAGGATTTGATAGAAATGTGATTGATGCAGAAATTGCAATTGGTTATCACAAGAATGACAGAGTGTTTATACCAAGAATCCCAATTCTACCAAACAAAGTTGATAAATATCCTTTTCCTTTCAAAAGAATCCAATTTCCAATTAGACTTTCTTTTGCAATGACTATCAACAAAGCACAAGATCAGACTTTAAGAAATGTAGGTATCTACCTACCACAATCTGTGTTTTCACATGGCCAATTATATGTTGCACTTTCTAGAGCAATAGGCCAAGATAACATTAAAGTCTTAATCAAAGGTCCTTCTGAAGACATCAACACAGAATACACTGCAAACATAGTCCACAAAGATATTCTGCAATTAGCTCATCCTCAGTGATCGATTAACAATACAAGACCTACTTAGTAAAATTGATCAATACTACAACTTTTATTTTCAACAAGTACACTATATCACTTCTTTTAACAATAGCTTTTAATTATATTATTGTTTTATCACTTTCATTCACTTATTATAATTAAAATCAATACATTAGTTCAAATATAATACTAAATTCTTTTTAAACCAAAATATACAGTTACAAAAAAATTAAAACATACGTATTAGTAATTCTAACATCACAAAAACATGTTTTAAATCTCATAAATCACTTAATACTAATATACCTAAATCTATATATATAATGTTAAATTTTCCTAACTTCCTACTATTCTTACACTAAAATTATTATTATAAAATATATTATATTGCATTACAAATATTACACTATTAATAATCAAGTTAATATTAGAAACTCACGGATCACACCTATATAATAACCAAGAACCAAAAAGAAAAAGAAAAAAAAAATTTTACACTTCATCAAAGTTTTATTAGAACTTTTTAAAATTTGATTAAAAATAAATAATGTAAATATTGCATTAATTACTTAATGAAAACAAATCTATTACCATTATAAAAAACAAACAATTAAACATATTTATATACATACAAATAATTATATCAAAAAAAAAAAACTAAAAAACAACTTTCAATAAGAACAATTAATTAGAAAATACCTTATACAATTATCAAAAAAAAATATTTATAATACAAACATTAACATGACCTCAATTAATTGGAAAAGTAATCACATGTTGTAAATCAAATAATTTTATGCCATACTTTTTTACCAAAAAAATTCCCACAAAAAACTTCTCCTTCTTCACAACTATAATTAAGAAAACACTAACTTCACAAATAATTTACAAATAATTCAAACTTATAAATTCGTTTTAAATAAAATTATTTTTACAGTTATCAACATACAAAATAATAACAATAGAATACAACTACCAAACTCTGTTATCAACATAAGCACTAATTTTAAGTTAAGAATCAAAACAAACATTTACAATCCAATATTATATTGCAACAATCGTATATACTACTATTCTACAACTTTTGTTGAACTTAGTAACAAGCATACAACAAATTCCCTCAACCATTTAGTAATTATTCTAGAAATGACATCTAACAAATTCTATAATTCAGCAAAAAAACGTATTATTATTTACTCAAAAAATTAAACACTAAACAAATGTTCAGAAATAAAAAATTATTAAATTTAACACATCACACCACAATAATCAATTCTTCTTTACATTCTGAATTATAATAATTTGATTTTTCACTAAATCAAATATATTACATAAATCATACAACACACTAAACAATTACTAAAACCATTATTGGATACTTATAAAAAAAACCCTAATAACACAACCAATTCTAGCAAACAACTAACACCAAAAACTACTTATTCTTTTATCTATCCTTGTGTTTCTTTTCATTGACATTTGAGTTTGCCTTCAATTTTTTGCCTTGCCAATGATTTTAAAATTTATTTTTCCTTCACATTAACAAACAAGTTGAAGTTGAAGAAAAATCACAACTCTTCATCTTCAAAAACACCTTTCATCTTGTAGGTATCATCATAAAAACACCACTATGAACCTTTTCATTGGCAATTCTTCAACAATTAAAATCTTGAAAACCGTTCTCCTTTATAATGTTTGAACACATAAATTTCCTACCTAATTCCAATAATTTTGCTCTTTTATAAATTTGTTATCAAACTTACAATTTTGTACACTGATAAAGCATGTTTTGGAACTCTAAGCACTAATATTTATCATTAAAATTAAATCTTTGAACAAAATTAACAGTAAAGACCATATTAAACAATTCCAAAAGAGTCACAATAGATATTTAATGATATCTTTACATAAATCACAATAAGTATTTTCAACAAATAACTTTTTAATTGCAATATATAAATTCAGTTCCTTACATTACAACACAAAAATAATTTCAAATTGATCTTTGCTTGGTTATTCTTTCCTTTCCACAAACATAAGAATCAAATGATAGAATCATCCGACTTAATCTTTAATAAAATTACCATACATAAACTGCTATATTTTACTGTTTGACAATAAAATGTACCAAAATCAACATTTCACATTCCCCTTTCTTGCATTTTATATACTGTGTAGTGTAACCTGATATGCCTTATACTAAATTTTAAAATAATAAACACTGCAATAGAATACTCTTCACATTTCACTATTTATTTTTTCACTTTGATATGCTTTTAAATTGCACTTAAAATTTTGCCTTCTTTACAAATATTAAATCATTATTCTTCTAACTAATTTTTTGCCCTATATTAACCTGTTACATTACTTATCTTCCTATTACTTGCATTCATAAAGCTACAAAGTGAAATCGTTCTCCAAAGCACAATAATGATAGCATACTAAATGGCACAACAAGAGATGTACATAAAAGACATCACTCCTACAACTCCCCGTGGGTGGAGAGTTCGAATAAAGGTTGAAGAAAAACCCAATATCAAAACCTTTAGAGGAAGCCCAACAAAATTGCAATCACTGATTCTAACAGATTCCAAGGTACTACACAAATACAAATAGACAGCAATTCGTTTCTTTTTCAAAAACACAATAAAACACTAATAACATTGTTCTTTTTCTTTACTACAAAACAGGGCAACCAAACACAAGCAAGTATTTGGGGTGAAGACATTGGGCGACTTAATAGCAGATTGAAAGAGCATACAGAATACTATATCTCCAATGCTATCATCAAGACAATACCTCCACAATACCAATATCTACCCAACCCATATGATTGGAGAATCAGCCCTTCAACAGTGATAGAAGAGTGCCCAATTGATCAACAAAATACCATTACCACAGTTTATCAATTTACTCCATTCTCAGACTTTCAAAAATTTGTTGACAAAGGCACACCAATCAGTAAGTAACAAAACCCAGTTATCTTTAATAAATATACTAATCACAACACTTAAAAAATTTTACATTCCTACACTTTTGCAGATGTCATTGGAATCCTTCTCGATATGAAACCTCCTCGATAAACTACAACTACACAATGTACTGTGCAAGAAGCAATCATCATCAACCAAGAGTAATTCCTCGACTATTAAATTATTTCAATGACATAGTTATTCCCCATACTTCTCAAATCTTACATTAATACAATAACACTACATATTTATATCTTCTTTCGAACAAAAAATACTAACTATTTCATCTACTTACAAAGGATGAAACCTACTCTTGTTACCTTCTGGGATCAATTGGCAAACCATTCTTGTCCTCTCATCTATGAAAAACTTAAAGAAAGGCCTGTTATCGCACTCCTTAGAATTCATGTCTTGAAATACAATGGTAAAATTCAAATTCTTTCTTCATATAATCATTCCCAGTTTTATTTACTTTAACAAAAATCTACCATTAATTGTTTCACAAATCTATGAATAAAGGTCAATCACTATCAACCAAAACTCCAACATCTCTACTTGTATCACCTCCAATTCCTGAAACTTCTGCATTGAGAACATGGTAAGACACATAACTACAACTCATAATAATAATATATATTAACTACTCAACTAACTACTTTTTTTGAAACAGGTATGATGAAACAAAAAATGAGATTGATACCAGATTCAATACAAACAACTACTTCTCTTCAAGAAATATTACAACACCAGCTTCTCCATCAACTGTTAAACAACTTCCTGAAGCTTCACTAATGCCACCAAATGTAAGAAATTCTTAACCTATAAATCATTATATTTAATTGTTTCTTTATTAATAACTCATTAGATGCAGTCTTTTATAAAATAAATCTATGTATACCTTATTTTACTCTATCAATTAATAACTAACCTACTAATACCAAATCCTACATCGTTTAAATTGTCATTCTTTTTAGTGATGAACTTATAGATGTTTTTATTGACAAAACAATCATAAAATGATCAATTCACGGACAGAATATATGGTTCTATATTCAAATCATCTTATCAAAAGTTATAATTTCATTTTATTTGCACTGGAAATTGGCCTGATAACAATCTAAAAATTGTGAATTGGCTTCCTATTATATCTTAAAAAATGGTTCAAACAATAGGTATCATATAAAACTGACAATATACCATTTTACAGAAACCTGTGTATAGGCACACATAATTAGATTATGACAAACTGAAATACTATAAGGAACTCCACAAACATGTGATCTGTGTATGCAATAATGTAATTAAGTTGCTGATATGTTCTCTTCTATGTATCCTAACTTCCAAGACAAAAACATACACTTCAACTTTCTGACTAATACTCATAACTTTTCTCTTACATGGCAAATAAACCATAATCTTTCCAAAAAATTTACTAAGTTCTGTTATTAGACTAAAGCATATATTGTTGTAGGTTCAATTCCTAATGCCTTACCCAACTATTGGAGATACTCTACACAAAGGCTGTACCACCTTTTGAACCTGTTGCTTTGCCTCTCATATGAATTTACCCCTTTTTTGCATGTAAACCTATTACATGGGACATTTACCAACCTCCCTTCTTGGATTAAACTTACACTGTTGCATCTTCCTGTAAAATGATTCTGATATAGCTATTTACTGGCACCTATTCAGTGTTACTATATGCCACTTTCTATTCTGTGTAGCTGGCCCTGGGTATAATCTGTTCTTATTGAAAATGTCATTGTCAGTTTCTCTTTTCATAAGCACTCTTGTTCCTTACCTTCCCAAGCTTAATTAGAAGTCTTAAATTCTGAATGCATATAGCCATATAAGTATACTTTGATAGGGAATATAAGTATATCATGTGCTACTTTTACATTATAGAAATTTGGTATTCCCTGCATATTCTTAAGAATCATATTTTATACAAGCTATTATTCTTGAACCATACATAAGCACATAGTAGAAAATTTTGAATCTATTTATTTATTCATTATTTTGAATCACAGAATAATATAGATCACAAAAAAAAAAAAAAAAAAAATTTTGTATACTTTATTTGTTTTCTTTCATAAAATGCACAAGTAAAATAGAACCATAAGAAATAACTTCTCATTATACTTACTAATCTCACACTTCACTTAATTTAATGTTTTTACTTCTCAACTCAACATGTTATAAATCAATTTTTATAGAACAATTTTTATCTTCAATAGCAATTACTTGAATTTACACAAATTCAATATTATCATTTCACTATAAAATCCAAATTTTATCTGAAATTCTTACCAAAAACTACATCTTTAACTTCTCTATAATTAACCACTAACATATATAGAGTTAAATATACAAATTCCATAACCAAAACTGCAAAAAGAATAACAACAACTAAAATTTTCTGCCATTCTCATTTTTAGATTCATCATCATGAGCATTATCTTCATCACAACAAATTCAAATATACAATAACATTATCTGATTCATCAATATATAGAACTCTTGACAATGTAATAACTTCTTACTTTTAATTTAAAACTACTTCTTTACTTATTCATATGACCAATGTCATATTGATCTTGTAAAAATTTTAAAACAATATATACCACACATTTACCAACACTTTATGTACTTATTCTTCAACAGAATAAACTTTAAACCATAAAATGACTTCTTACATAATCTCAACTCATTAAATTTATATCAACTCTTATATAACTTACCCTCACAATCAAATACACAATTGATACTTTATTCAAACAATTTATCATATACTTTAAACACTTTTACCTTTATAATCAAAGTACTAATAATAATCTTTTACACAACAACTAAATCAAATTTTAAAATTCAAAACAATCTTAATCAAATATTTTATTCAGCTCTCCTTCAGCTTCTCTTATTAAACTATATACACCTATATACACAAACATACAATATATCAATTAATCATAAAAAAACCTATTTATAACTAACTCATGGAAACATTCGAACTACAAATCTCCAACAATAAATAATTCAGTTCCTATTTGTTATTCAAAAAAAAAAACAAATTTCAATAATTACTTTTGCTTTTAAATCAATTCAAATATTACTTTTGAAGATTTCCCTTGCGTTGCATCCCAATTATTTTCATCGAACTCATTATGACAGGAAACTTCTCCTTAAAACGAAATCACAGATTTGTTTTCGATATCATTAAGATAAACACGTTATTACCATTTCTTTTCTATATCACTCTTCAACTTGCTTAACTCTCAATTAACACACAGACAACTTTCTGGACAACTGGAAGCATCCAAATTGTGGATTTTTGTCAGCCATTCTACTACACATCATGCAACAACTGCAAGAAAAAAACAGATGCATTGCTTGAACAGGTATTCACATGCACAGCATGCAGAACTTCTCAATGTACTGCTGTACCAAGGTAAAACTGACACAAACACTCTTAATATGACATTAGTAAACCTAAAGATACACTTCTTTTATCATTACCAAGGAATTAATTTCAAACTATCTTACACTAACTTAACTTTTAACCAATCAACAAACTAAATCTCATATACAGGTGTATTGCACGACTCCAAGTACTCAACTCAACAACAACCATCGCAGCAACTGCCTTTGGAGAAATAACTGAAAAACTACTCCAGATAAAGGTGTCACAACTGCATCAGTGCAAAACACAGGTAAAAAACCAATAAACCCGACCCTACTCAACTTGATTTATTAACTATCTCAACAACAAGAAAATAAATTCTATTACCTCTAAACACAGGATCCAAATCAGCTGAATGCAAAACTGTTTGAAAAATCTACTAACATTGAGTACCTTCTTCAACTCAAAGCAACTGAAAATTCATTCACAGGGACAATGACCAAAAGCTTTACCATTTCACAAGCAATTCTATCAGAAAATCCACTTCCTCACCCGAAGCTGCCACGACTCACCTATGAAGACAACTCTTCCAAGCAAAGTGCACTGTTACATGCAAAAGAAAGCAAGAGCAAATTAATTGAAACTGAAAAAGAAGCTGTTCAAACAAAGTCTCTAGATCATCAATCTTTAGAAGACAACCCATTGCCACAATCCACAAAACATGCTGACACAAACACAGCTTCCACGACCTCAACAATACTTCCCAAGATTGAATAAAGTGAAAGCAAAAACAATATTCCTCAGTCCGATACCCCTGAGACAACCACAACAGGGTCAAGCTCACCAAATGAAGCAGAACAAGAAGCAACATCAGAAAGTGAAGAAGGAACCCTTACATTTGCTGATTGTTTGACTCCACCTTAACAAAGAAACAAAAGTCTTTGCTCTGTCTGCATAACTCCACCAACGTTAACTCTTAACCTACCAGTCTTTTTGCACACTTCATGATGTACAGCAACAACTTAAAAATAGTGTATCTAAGAACCTCTATGAATTCTATACCCACTTGTTTTTTCTTCCTTTCTGTCAGTGTACTAATTTCTTACGTAACTATTACTACTACCAAAATTATCAATCAACTCTTTTTGTACAAACACAACTATATATAAAAAATGAATCACTCCTCAATCAACTGTTTTTCTACAAAAACAATTCTATATAAAACATGAATTACTGAAAAATATTTTCATCAAAAATTCGTTGTACGTCAACAAACAGTCAACTTTACTTTCTCCCTTCCCCAGGACAACTATTGCTCCCTTTGGACTCATTACATCTAAAAATTTTCCACTTTCTTTTCATTTTATTTTATATATATTCTCAGCAACAAAAAAAACGTAAAAAAAGCAACCGCGGGACCCACCAAACTTTCACCACTTCTCAACACTTCACTCTCTATTGCTTACGCTCTGCTCCTCTATAATCTAAACCTCAAAAACTCAAACCACCTTAATAACTTCCTCACCAACTATAATCTTACTTGTACCAACTAAACACAAAAAAACGTACCAAAAATCAAATACCCCTATTACTCTCCATAAAAAACAAATTGACATTCTTACTTCACAAATAAATTCTTTCTCAAGCAAAAATACTAAAAACAACTTTCTACACTTACCCTTTTTATTTCCTTTCTCTTATTCAATTATTTCAATTTTTCATTCTTTCACTTTTTATAACATCTATTAACAACCTTTTTGATACTCCATATCTCTAAAATTCCATTATATTATATATACAAAAATATCTATTTCTATTATTTATTACCCTTCTAAAAGAACGAAGTTACTCCATAGTTTCGACCAAAACGATGCCCCATTTTAATGCTTTTCTACCCAAAACGACGATCATGGTTTGGCCCAAAACAATGTTCCATTTCTCACGCTACTATCGAAAACCACATTGAAAGCATCGACATGAGTCTTTAACAAAACGACAGACCAAACTCCTATACAGCTACATAGAACGACATCCGTTATTTTTTTTCACCTTTTATAACTACCTTTTTCTTGCCCACAGAAATCAGGAGCGCGTTGCTTCACCTCGACACAAACACAGAGAAAAACGAATCTCTGCATCCTCCACGCCTGCCTACACAAAATAAGCCAATAAATCCAAAGCTCTCAACTTTTCCCATTACCAATGACCCCAATCAATCCATTCAAACGATTCTTTCTCCCAGCAAAAGAAAAAATATCATCACAACTCTGCTCCCAATAACTCATTTCAGCACAATTATTCTCTCCGCTGCTCCCTCATCAAAACCTGCAACCAGCCCCTACCCATGACCTCATCCACACTGCCCAATGTACTACACTTTTCCCCTCCTTCTTCTTTCTCATACAATACAATAAAAAATTCTTTGAAGAAAACTCATACATCTTCAACAGTACACCAACACATCATTTCCGAAAAAAAATTTCTTCTACCATCACAATCATAATCACCACAATTTATCTTTCTAACACAAAATTTAAAAACATTACTTTCACCAAAGTGAACACCAAAATAAAATAATTAAATACTAAAATTATAGTTTATAATTCTACTAACGTTACTACTACAAACCAAACTTCTAAACATAACTTAATTTTTTCCTAACACAGAATAAATCAATATTTACTTTACATTTTTATATTCCCTTTCCTATTTTACCCATACTATGCTCAAACAAAACATTATATAATCAAATTTCGTTTCCTTTTTTTTCAACACAAAATATTAAAAAAACAAATATTCACACACAACCTAACACAGAATAAATCAAAATTTTTACAAAACACACAACTTTCCTCACATGACAAACGCTACTACAAACCAAAAACTATTATTTCATTAATAAATAATTTCAACCCTTGTCTCCTTTTCTTCTATTATATATTATAATTTTTATCTCTCAATAACAAACTCAACTAAAACTTTCTCATTTAGTAATATTTTACACACATCTGAGCCCCGATACCACACAAAACTACTATACAAATACCATTCTTTCCACACCATTATTGTACAATATGACAAAAAAACTTTAACAAAAATCTTACTACTGAACCTTCACCGATACTTACAAACTAATCTATATCTACTTTTTACCAAAAAAAAAAAATATATATATATATATATATATATATATATATATATATATATATATATATATATATTCTATATCTACTATCAATTCAATTCCAAACACTCCTCTTGCACTCTTCACTATACCATAAACACGTAACCATAAAAAGACAAACATATCCTCTCAAAACCCAACCACACACTTCTACAGCAACCCTACCCTTAGCCCATCACACCTCCTGCACAAAAGTAAAAAACAAACTAACCTCTTTTTACGCAACCTTCCCCCTTTCTTCCTCTCTTGTCACTTCTCACTCTTACATCACCTCACTACTTCACCCACCGACACACTCAAACAACTCCCTACTTCCCTCCTAACAACAACTACAACCAATCCCGGCCTATTTATACCCATTTCACTACAATATTCTTAAACACTTCCTCTTCCCTCAATAACCTCAACCCAATATTTTCCCACTCACACTTAACTCTCTCCTCTGAGATCACCATCATAAACAAAAAAAAAAAAAAAAAAAAACAATCCCTTTTCAGGTATGAATCATACTTTCTTCTTCCTTTTCTTTTCCTACTCTCATATTAATAACCACAATAAACGCCCAACATTTTGTTTTCCTTTTAACCCAATTCAACGAAACCATAATCCTTAAACAAATACAAAACTTCCAATTCAAAAATATCCTCCACAAATACAATTATCTGAACTTCTAAACCTTCTAAACTTCCAATTCACAAATCTGTTTGATATATTCTTACTATTTCTTGTATTGCTTTTACAGCAGGTGATAACATCATAGCTAATGCTGATAAGCAAAGAATTACTACACCTGGCAAGGTAACACATACTACAGCCAACTCCTATCATGTATACAAATCATTTACAATTCACTTAATATATATGCAGCACTCAATTTATGTTCAAATTTTCTACTACATTTATCCACTGATATCCAAAACAATACACAATCTTAATAACTCAGCATCTCTACACAAATTTAACTCCTTGCTTCATCTTACTTATTAACATGAAAAAAACTCAAACAGCAACCAAATGAACCAAATTGCCTCACCTCAACTCTTTTTTTCTTCTTCTTGTTCTACCTCACCATCCCTTAATGTTCCTGAACTCCTTTTACTATTCTTCGTTTTCTACCCCTTTCACTTTTTATTTTTAACTCCACATAAAACCTTCAACCGAAAAATAAACCATATATTTTATCAATTGCATAATCATTAAAAAATTTTAAAACCATTCAAACAAAAAATTAAAAGACAAAATTCAAACTTTATCACTCACTGCATCCATTTCAACCAAATTACTCTTTACTTTTTTCCCTAAAAACAAACCCAATAATAAACACCGGATGCTACCTCTATTAAAAAAATATTAAACTCACACAATGTTAGGTTGTGTGTGAATATGTGTTTTTTGAATATTTTGTATTGAAAAAAAGGAAACGAAATTTAATTATATAATGTTTTGTTTGAGCACAGTATGGGTAAAATAGCAAAGGGAATATAAAAATGTAAACTAAATATTGATTTATTCTGTGTTACGTTCTGTGTGAATATGTGTTTTTTGAATATTTTCTATTGAAAAAAAGAAAAAGAAATTTAATTATATAATGTTTTGTTTGAACATAATAGGGGTAAAATACGAAAGTAAATATAAAAATATAAAGTAAATATTTGAAATGGAAAAATGAAAACAAAAATAGAGATTCAGAATATAACTTTGTTTATTTAGTATTGTCTTGTGCTGATATAGTAGGTTAATGCGATAATATATCACACCATCTTATAAAAGCAAAAGTCAAAAAATATATACATAAATATATTAACTACTTTTTACAGTTAATATATCACTTAACCACAAATAAACCAAATGAACAAAAACACACCCCGAAAATAAATACATGTTAGAAACACCAATATAATTTCATTTATCATTCAACTATAAATTTTTGCATTTTTTTACTCAAAATTAAAATATTAAATTTTTTTTTTTTTTTTTTTTTCCCCTTTCCACTAACCATATCTGCTACATCAATCTCATGTTAGCATAACATTGTTCTATTAACCAAACTAATACCCAGACCAATTGTACTCATTCACCGTGATACCTTAATTTCTGCTCTGACAATCAATAAAAGCTACATCACCATACTACCTATATATATATATATACACATACACAAACATATATATATATATATATATATATATATATATATATATATATATATATATAGATATATATATATATATACAGATACACAGCAAGCAAACCATATTAGCCCTCTCTATTACATTTCTTAAATTGAATCCCTGATATCACCTCATACAGTTGAGACAATACCACACTTATTTTCCTTCACCACATTTCATATAACAATTATATAATAAACATATAAATACAAATCCACCGCAAAAACACCATATTTGCACTTTCTATTGAATCCCTTAAATTGAATCTATAATATCATCTCATACACTTGACATCATAGCATTTTTAACACTTTTAATATCTTTAATTTCTTTTTAGTTAATATCATTTGCCTATCCCTTTCTATTTTTCCATAATGCATACCTATTACAAGTTTCCCTATAACTTTTAAAACTGACCACACTTACTTTCTTTCACCACATTTCATGCACCAATTACATGTTACCATTATACCCTTATTTATTTAGCTTCTTGAATTTTTTTTTGCAGCACACAAGCAGCAACAATGAAACCACAAAAACAAATTAAAAAAAAAAAAACCAATAAACATATTTCTATCATTGTCAATGTTATCAAAAGCAAGCACCTCAACCATCACCTATAAAAATACTTTCTATATGAAAGTATTTTTAGTAACGCTACTACAGGTAATAACTCATCACTCATAACTTAATATTGCAAAACGTTCTCTCAATTACAACATCAATTGCTCATTTTAAAACCTATTTCAAACAACTTACATTCTAATATTTTTCCAACTATTTCTTATGCATTTCAGCCGCTTGACTGGGATTCTGGAAAAACATATCTCTATCATTGTCATGTTTTTCCAAAAACATTCAAGGTTCGTATATTACTTCTCTCCAATCATACATAATTTACAAAATTCACAAATATTTCCACAACTACACTTTTTGCTCACCATCAACAATTTATTTTACTAATCATTAAATATATCATGCTAAAAATGTTTTTCAGCGTGCTGTATAACAAAAACGCCTATAAAAGAGCTAATGCAACAAGTTTGTACCAAAAAACCAGTGGAACGGCATAGAGAGTTGCATTAGCTCTAATATCTGCACCACTATTATACAAACAATTCTCTAAAACAATATAGAGAGTTGTACCACTTCTCAACCATACAAAAGGTAATCATATTCTACCCTTTTTATTCTAATCTTTCAATTTAATTAATTACTTCTTTTAATATAATATAACACTACCTAACACAAACTAACATTTATTCATACACAGATTTGGTCGAGGAGGGCGCAGATATTTATAAATAATATGTTGATTTGGCTGAAGACAAAGATAAAACGACCACAGCTCTTCATACTCCCAAAAGGAGTATGAAGAGCTCATGCAAGAAGCATCAGCCATTCTTCATAACGCATACTTACTGCTCTTCAAACTCTCAAAAGGAGTATGAAGAACTCATGCAAGAAGCATCAGCCATTCTTCATAACGCATACTTACTGCTCTTCAAACTCTCAAAAGGAGTATGAAGAGCTCATGCAATTAAGAAGCATCAACTATTTTCCATAACCAATACTTATACACATAACTATTTACAAAATCACACCAAAAAAAAAACCTTTCAACCACATGACAAGCAAGGAAAACTCAAATTGCAAAAGACTACAAGAAAGCAATATCACATTTAAATGTGATAATTCACAGTGATACAAATCAAAGTAAGTAATTTCCTTCACAATTTTCCTTTATTTTTCTTCTTGAACAAATTTCCAATTCTTAATAACTAACTTTCCAAACCAACATATTGAACTAACTAAATAACTTGCATTTGTTTTAGGTACACCAAGACTCAAGACCCTACCGAGGAAAAAGCTCTACACAATAACAACAAATCAGCTATTTCAAAAATAGCACGAAGCATATCAACAATCACAGTTGCAGCTATAAAATCACTGAAAAAATCTATAGAATAAAATTCCCACTACAATTATTTCGTAACACTTAACATGATATGAATTATCTATTTACACCTTGTAAGGTGTGACCTCAATTACATTTGTATAATCATGATATGAGTAATCTTAACTTCTTCCATCAATACACAACTCATGTCTTTGTAATACAAATTATACTTGCGTCATATTCTTAACTTTCCATTTATCTGAATATATTGCTTTATTATCAAATAAATTTAACATTACCCTCCTAATTACATATTTATGCTCTTCTTGACATATTACAAAGAAACACTAATATAAATCACTTCCTAACTACCACAATTTCATCAATTTCATTTTAACATCTTTAATCAAATTCTTTTAAAACTTTTCCATCAAATATCCTTAATATAAATCTCTTACCTATAACTTCAATTACATGCAAACAGATGACCCCAAAAAATACCAGCCAAAACACAATTTAAAAAACCACCGGACACGTGCCTTGCGCGTGTCTTCCACCCTAGTACTAATAAAATCATTTTCAGTTGCCTACCAAAAAAAAAAAAGAAAACACCCAATGAGTCGTTGGGTCGCACGTGGGGATGAACTCGAGCCGCCAAACACTTAGAAAACGATCGAGGGTTAATCTAACTGCAGATAATTTGGTTTGGGCACCTGCAAAAGCCCAGTCCGACTGACCATCTGACCTAGCGGTTACACGTGAAATGCATGGGGAAATAAAGATGTAAATAGTTCCATCCTTAAGGTTAAACATGGAAACAAATAAAGGTAAGTGAGCTTTGTATCTCCAAGTCTTCATAGATTAGTCCAGAAGAGAGAAGGGTATCTCTGCATGGCCACATCCTACTGTGCTCATCAAAATAGGACAACACTTCGAATACTTTTTTTAATACTCCCTTCAATCCTTTTTTATAGGCTTTTTTTTTTTTTTTTTTTTTGGAGATATTCCAAAATTATTGTCCTATTCAAAAGATCAATGAATTTTTTCAATAAAATTAACAAATTTAAGAAAATGATGATTGTCACCACAAATAAGAGTGAAAATTCAAAATAGTGGTATTTCATAAATTCTTTTAAATTGATTTTACAACATGAACTATAGTGTTAACTCCAACATTTTAAAATATTCTAATTCAAGGTGGTGGATTAATTTATACCTTCAACCCTATGTAAAATTACTAAAATTGTTTAATATCGAATTGGATGCCCAAACAGGCCCTTAGCGATTAGCTTCAATTTGTTTAATGCTAATTGTCACCAAGTTTTCTTCTTCATGGTGTTTCTTGACCGAGTGAGTCTTCCTTGTAACTGTGACACGGCCACGTGATGTTACGGGCCAATAGGGATCAAGAAAAGTGGGATTGTGAGCCAAAAAGTACTTTGACAATCCCACTTTGCTTGATCCCTATTGACCCATGACACCACATCAGCTATGTCACAGTTATATGAAAGTTTTTCTCTTCTTGACCGGTTTAATGAATGGTTGTGATGCACTTAAGTTCTTACTATAGGAAAAAGATAGAGAGAAAAAGAAATGGTTCATAAGATCTTTCCATGTAAGAGTGAAGTTAAATGGGAAGGAAAGCACCCTTTGGCAAGTTCTTGTAATATAATCCAATGTTGAAGCCATGATATTTCTTTCCTTTTAGCCCAAAGAATTTCTGGAAGAGAACACAATAAATCCACATCAACAAGAACTCTGCAGAGTGACCAATTCTTCGATCTCAAACGAGTGGCATCATCAATTCTAACGGGTGTACCAATCCCCTCAGTAATTGTGAGAATTATTTTTTTCCTTTTCCATTTTTTGGCTAAACACAGAAATAAAGAAACATACACACCACACAACAACGAGCAAGCTCATAGAACACGAACATAGCCAAAAGAGCCCGATAGCTCATAAAATTAATTAACCCATGTTCTAATTAACTTCTTGAATTAAATAAGATATAGGCTATATATTAATTGCATCACATCCTCCTTTATTTATCTGCAACCTGTAATTATCATACAAATTCTTACACAAAACGCTCGTGTACATGAGACCTATACAAGCGGGGGGAAAACGCATCGTTCCACACTTTTATTGTAGACACGCATACATGAAAAGAATACATGAGACCAATACAAGATGAAAGGACCATCGTTCCACACTTTTATTTTAAAGACACATACATAAACAAAAATGAGAGAAAACAAATGAAATTGCAGGTAAGAAATTACTTGCCAATGTAGGAATTAATCCAATTATTCTCGCAACAAGATCGAAAAGCAAACGAATTTTTCCATGGCAAGCTCGTCTCTGTTTTATTTTTGATCTTTTTGAAAATATGGAACGACTGACAATGCAAATACTGCAACTGCGGCAATGAAAGCGATGAAAGTCCAGGGGCTACTGAAATGGCTATGAACGAATTCAGCCATCCAGACCTTTCCTATATCATCATAGTGCTTTTGGATGCCCGCTTTGACATGTCTATATATTTCAGAGTTTGGCACCAAGTCAGTGGCTATCTCATTGAAGAGTTTAGCCACTTCTTCGTCGCTGCCAAGGAAGTTGTGGAGTATGCACTTCTTCCTCAGTTTCTTCACATCGTCGGCCTGATCGATGAGCGAATCGAGGAAGCATATGTAAGAGGTGACCTCGAACTTATTGTCGAAGTCTGGACACATTTCGTAGGCTATTAAGTTCAAGAACTTAGCCTTGGTTGAGTCGTCCACAACTAACGGCGGAAGTCTCAGGTATCCAATGATGGGGTGAGAAGTGAAAGAGACATCGTATAAGAAATTTGTCTTACTGCGTTTCAAATGGATCCCTGCCGCTCTAAGCTCTGTGACGTCACGGAATGACTGCCAATCTTCTTTTCCGGTATTTCCGTCTTGGTTGCTGGGTTTGCCTACAAGTCTTGTTCGCAAAAGCTGCAGGAGATGACAGGGTTGTTGTGGTGGTGGTGGTGGTGGTGTTGGCTGCTTCCGGCACCACTTTTGTTGTAACCGCTGCTTCCATCCCTTCCTTTTTGGGGTACTAACGTTCTCTAGGATGAAATTTTCAATTTTTTCCATCCCGTTATCACTCATCAACAACTTAAGGACTTGAAAAGGAAGTTGGTTCTCCAGCAAGAACAAGTCTTGACGCACAAAGGCAATTTCGTGATTTTTAATCTTCAATTCAGCAAACTTCTCATCGGCATAGCACTGAATGTAACGAAGTACAGAGCAACCGTCCACGAACAACATCCAGGCAAGTGCCTCATCGTCGTACTTATTTGTTGGCTCCTCATCATAACAGTCCCTCAGCTCCCCGATCTCCTTGAAAATCTTATCGTGCAAGACTTCAATCTGATGTTCACGACCCCTGAAGAACTGTCGTGTGAGTTTCAGTTTAAGCGCCTCCCCTAGCTTCAGCTTGTCTTTGTCATAGTGATAAGGGCCGATCGATACCATCACTGGTTCAAATAATTTCTCCCAATCCTTGGTATCTCGCAGCATGGAATCTTTCAGCACAGATGGAACCTTTTGGATTCTTGTTTTGGGAGCTTGAGATTGACTTGGGTCAGCTTGTTCTGCCATCCTTATGGAATTAAACCTCTCCTCCCTACTGGTGGTCGAGCCGGATGTGGCTCCAACTTGGACAACAATGCTCAGATTCTCGGCCTCCTCAGCTTCAATGACAGGTTGGTCACTGTCCCAGCTACTTGCTTGACCGGCTTCTTTTCTTACAACCTTCCTCATTTCATGCAGCTCCTCCATGGAAACGACCACCTCCTCACTCCCAGCCATTTTCAGTATATTATACACCTCTAAATTAACAAGGTGAGTTCTATGATGATATTTGTTTATTTTCCAGTGCTCATATTTATACCTTCTCACTACATAGAAACCAAGCTACATTGGGCTGATGTAGCTTTAAGACTATTAGGATCACTTAGTTACCAAGGTTGGTATTAAATTTGCTTTCCTTTTTTTTAGAAAAAGGGTAATACTTGCCTCCACACCGTGCACAGGAACCTCATTCTTACATTCAGTCCTATTCCACTACTTGCTGGAATATTTATGGAGAATTGGATGTATGTATATATGCATGGTATCCCTGTGTTTATATAATTATGACCACATTTTCATGTGTTGTCAACATGTCCAATTATTCATATGAACTTGGAGACTGTCCACATGTCTAGCTATGATATATCGGTGGCGTCTTGGCTTGTTTGGATCCATGAATTTATATATATATATATATATATATATATTTTTTTTTTTTTTTTTAATTATGTCAAACACATGCATGGCATGAAATGAATGAAGGTCAATAACAGCTATTCCATACCAATGTAGAAGGCTCCATTTGTTCCAATAAATCTTTTCTTGGGCAAGAAAAAATACTTAATATGCTTCAAAAATAGGAAACTATGCATATATGATACATGTGCTCCTTTTCAGGTTGGACATAAATGGTAAATAAATCTTGTACCAAATTGTATTTCAAGTAGTCTAAATTAGCAAAGTTCGTAGACATATAATTAGCTTGGCGTCTTCGCTACTAGTGGTAGGATATTATTTCCGTACTTCGGAATTTTCATTTCTCTTTTACTCATGTTTTTCGGGAAGTTAATTGAGTTGCAGATCAGTTGGCTAAGCATGGTGTTTCTACCAAACAGCAAATTATTTTTAGAGATAAGCAAAATCTTCCTACTCTTATCAATACTTCTATTCGTCTAGAGCAGCAAGGTTTTCCATACTTAAGTATTTAAATATTTTATTCTCTTTGTATTAGACATCTTTAAGGGGTAAGATACTTTTGTCCCCCTTTCTAGGTGTATCATTCTTCATTTTATCAATAAATTTCCTTCTCCTACCGCAGAGGTTCTACCAAAATAAAATAAAATAAATAAAAAATCTACTTGTTTAACCATAGAGAAGATATTTCTAACAAGCAAGTCTGATGCATCATCAAGTATAGTTAGGACAATAAATAATTGGCTAGCAGAAACATGGAATTCTGTCAGAATAAGAATTTTCCATTCTAAAATTTTGGATCATTTGTCCAAAAATAAAAAATAAAAAAATTTGAGTTACTTTTCCCACCATGATCGAACTTAATTACGATGTCTTTGTCTGATTGTCTTCAAGAGATTATACAGTACGAGTTAGAGGAGATGCATGCACAATGGTGCAACGTACAAATTAAGGAGCTTGTCTCATCTGATCCCTGCCTTTTGTTTTTTTTTTTTTTGGATAAGTGATCCCTGCCTTTTGACCTCCTCTAAACAACTCGTTCGATAAATTAATTCCTACCTTTCTATCTATCTCTCTGATATTTGGATTTTTCAGAACTCCCCGGAAATGGATTTCCATTTTGAAAAATGGATCGCTTGGTAAATAAAGCTCTAATTATGTTCTTCCTTTCACTTTTTTCACCGTGAAATTACATTATTCTTCTCCACAATAGATTATATATACAGCTATGAGGTACACGAGAGGCACGCAGAATGTTAAAGTACAAAAGATCTTGTGTCATCTCTGGCATTTTCACCTTTTGTGTACATCAGCCTACCAATGTTCATCCGTTTTCTTTTCCTTTTTTCCCTCTTTTCATTTTTTTTTTTTTTTTTTTTTTTTTTCGGTTGCTTAGAATAAAATTTTCTTCACAGCACTTTAGATGGGCTGTTCTTTCTTCTGTGAGAGTATGCTTCACGACATAATGAATGTCGAATAATAAGGTGTACATCAATCAGCCTAACAATGTTCATCCGTTTTCTTTTCCCTTCCCCACCCCCCCCCCCCCCCCCTTTTTTTTTTTGTTGGTTGCTTGGAATAAAATTTTCTTCACAACACTTTAGATGGGCTGTTCTTTCTTCTGTGAGAGTGTGCATCACGACTAGGCCTGGGTAATATGGGCGGGTTGGGTGGGTTTGGGTTGGGTATAAATGGGTTGGGTTGGGTCATTAATGGGTCATGTAATTTGTGTCATTAATGGGTTAAGTTATGCCCAACCCAATTACTGTGCATACCTAAAACTAACCCACTGACCCAATTATGACCCAACCCAAATCTAAACCCGACCCATTTTTTACTTGACCCGTTTTCTTGACCCGACCCATTTGTGTGTGTGTATTTTTCCCCCCCTCTCTCTCTCTCTCTCTCTCTCTCACTCTCTCATATCCTAAAAATTCTCTCCACTGAGCCATTCCATCAACTTACAAGTTACAAAAACATGTACACAGACAGTGAAATAAATGGACAACCCACCTAATTATGACCCAACCCATATCTAAACCCGAACTGTTTTTCTGACCCGATCCGTTTTCTTGACCCGACCCATTTTATGCCCTAGTTTTGTTTTTTTTTTTTTTCCTCTATCTCTCTCTCTCTAATATCCTAAAAGTTATCTCCACTAAGCCATTCCATTAGCTTACAAGTTACAAAACATGTACACAGATAGTGAAATAAATGGATAACCGACCCAATTATAACCCAACCTATATCTAAACTCGACCTATTTTTCTTATCCGACCTGTATTTTTGACCCAATTATGATGGAAATTTTTTTAAATGGACCAAATTGCCCTTAAAATTAAGATAGAAAAGAGAAAAAATATCACAGAAGGGAAAGGGTTTTAACCGCCGCTGGCACTTCACCGAAGAGAAATGAAAAGGAGGAGCAAAGAGAAGGGATGTGAGAGCAAAACAAAAATTTTCTTCTCTTTTCCACTTTACTTTCTCACCAACCAAACAGAAAGTTTAGCATTGTCTAATTACACAAACCCAACCTCGAAAGCATCTGGCCGGAACTTCAGATGAGGAGGAAATCCTTGGAGAGACTGAAATGAGAAATTGGACCTTGTGGCAGAGGCAGTATTGAAAAGATCAAATCTGCTCCGAGATAAGGATGAGTCCGAGAAGGGTTTAGATGAGAAGAGCGACAATGCAGGATCCCTGTGAATTCTTGCACCATCGCCCTAGAATTTGATGTGTTGGTGGTAAGAACAGTAGTGGGTGTTCGTCAAGATGCTTTGGATCGCTTTTTTGAATGACGGACCACCTTTGTTTGTTGCGATGAAGAACTCGAAGCCAGTTCACCCATTTTCTAATGTTGATAGGGGCACTACCAATTATGGGGTTTGAAAAGGAGCACCTAAGATCTGTTGGGTTGATTGCTTAAAAGGGTCAAGATGAACACTAGTGCCTGATTCGGCTTTGGATGGATATGAAGGAAAGTTGTTTTAAGGGCAATCTAGTCTATTTACCAAAATATCGTGGAAGCATACTTTTTTGACGCCACCCTTTCTTTTTTGCTCCGCTTCTTATTTTTCTAAATGGGTCCGATGGGTCTGCTTGTAAACCTAGAACCGTCCAATTATAATTGGGTTGGATTTGGGTAACCCAATAACAACCCATTTAACAATATATCATTACCCAAACCCATTTATTACGAATGGGTTTGGGCGGGTTGGTAGGTTTGGATCCAATTTGTCAGGCCTAATCACGACAAAATGAATGTCAAATAATAAGGTGTATATCAACCTAACAATGTTCATCCGTTTTCTTTTCCCTTTTTCCCCCCTTTTCTTTTTTTTTCTTTTTTTGGTTGCTTGGAATAAAATTTTCTTCACAGCACTTTAGATGGGCTGTTCTTTCTTCTGTGAGAGTATGCATCATGACAAAATAAATGTCGAATAATTAGTGGTCTTAATAGTTGAAGTTGATTTTACTCTTGTACTAATTTAGGAAAAAAAAATGTTACAAACAACAACTAATGACTATAATGACAACAACTGATGTGGCATTTATTATTAAACCCAAATACTTTTGTCTTGCTTATTGATGCAGCAGAAAATACGCGGTCGAGACAAAGCTCACCAAAGAACAATCAAACGTCCACCAATCTATTGATTGTCGTAAGAATAATGACAGATAGTAATCAACCACGATTGATATTTACTCAAGAATACAAAAGCAGGAAATAAATGAGAAACTCTTTTTTTCGATATTATTGATCTCAAAATAATCAATTATCTAAACTGTTTGCCATAAAGCTTATATCCCTTTATATAGAGAACAAGTCCTACGGAATAAGAAAACTTAGTTCCACTAGAACAAGTAAATATTAAACTACCTAAGAAACTAATTAAGGTAAAAGCAATAATTAAATAAAAATAAAATAAAAAATTAAACTAGAATCCCAAATCATCAGCAACAGTAAAAGGGCTCGTGGTGCATACGCATATTTCAATTATGCGTACGCCGATGCAATCTACATCATTCTCCCTTATTTGGAGAGAATTCGCTCTCGAATTCGCACCCTCATCCTTGGAGCTATCTTCATGATAAGGAACTAAGTACTTAACGTTGAAGACTTAGATTGTTCGGTCCCCAATAAAACTACCACCGTGCTTCCAGCTACTGATATTGTGGATTTATTACTTGATCTGCAAGGATTTAGTTGTACAAAAGTGACTGTTTTACACCTTACATTATTCTCCTTATTCTCCCCTATTTGGAGAGAGTTTATCCCCGAACTCTGCGGGTTGGCTTCACAAAAGTATTAATGTCGACTACTCCATTTGAATAAATACTTTAACGACTATTTTGGTTTCAATTGCCTCCAAGAGTTATTTTCCCAAAATTTCATAACAAAATTTTTTTTCCAACATTTCCACCAATTCCTCTAATTGCGGTTTCAATGTGAGTGAAATTTACTCTAGATCTTGTATAACCTACGTTAGTCGAAGGTGGTGAGGCCATCTATTGTGATGGTTCCTACAGACGATGCCAAATTGTACGAGTCTAAAACTGGACCGTGAACTCTGCAATGAGGGGTTGGAGTAGATTTTACCGTTTGATCTGCAATCACAAGCTAGAAAACAAGGTTAGAGGGAGGCCGAAGTGGGTTCAGCCAAAACCTTTCCAATGCTTAAGTCAATGACTGTATATTTTTGGGAAAGGTGGAAAGGTAGAAGATGATGTATAGAATTAGGGTACTGTTTTCCCTACCTCATTTGGCTGTAGAATGTTTCTTTTATACCCACCTATACGAACTGACCTAGGCCAGCTATGATAACCACCTGGGTTGAGTTAAGCCTAACTAAGGTTAGTCCAATAACCGTCAAACCATGGTTTGCTGACCACGGTTGAGTGGTAAACCTCAGGTTAAATGTAACTGCCAAACTATGGTTAACTGACTATAGCTGTAAGGTAGAACCATAGTTCGATTGGGGTTGCCACATGTACCGAGCTAAGTTGAAGACATGTTGCAACGATAATGATGTTATCATGGACTAGTCTAGAGATGGAACCGAACTGATCCCCGGATCGGGCTATTAGGACCGAAATCAGATCTCCCCATCCTAGAATTGAGGACTTAGCTCGTGACTCTAGTTCCAGTACTTCACTTCGAGGGCTGTGTTCCCAGTTCTTATGCTTTACCATAGGAATATACTCACACAAGACATGTAAAAAAAAAAAAAAATCTGGCACATCATCAAATAGATTTAGGATAATAAATAACTAATAAATAACTGGCTGACAAAAACATGGAATTCTGCCATAGTAAGATTTTCCATTTTAAAAATTAGATTATTTATTAAAAATAAAAATAAAAATAATGTAAATTATAAGATACCACTCTAATGTTTAGCTTTTTTTAACATAACTCTTAAAGAAAAAATTGGTTGTAAACCGCTTACAAATTTAACAATTAGCATCATTGTTAAGTGCTAACTATTATGAATTTTTGTATGTTGGACCCTTGAAGGGTCCTATGTCAAATGATATACGCCTTGTCTTGAAATTTGTACATCAACTCTTAAAAATTAAGTAGAGCTCATCAATTCACCAACAGGGAACCCCCCATCATGGGTTGATCCCCTCCAGTCCTACACTGTCCAGCTCAGTCCAGTCAACAACCCTGAACAACCCAGCAGAATCCAAGCATCCACTCTGCCACATCATCTACTAAACTACATTAACGTTTCACTCTCTGATCCATTTGGTCATATAAGTCTTCTCATTTTGAATTTATTTCTACCCAGATTTGCAAAAGTTTAGACCCATATTGATCTAGGTTTTTCCCTCAACTGGATTTTGACGAATTTGGCAACAAAGATTGGTTCGAGTCTGTTTCTCTTCAAACTAAACTTGAATCCCTTCCCATAATCAGGTATATGGATATTCCTTATATACATGCATTTGATTTAATTGAATATTTTTTTGCGAGTCTCTAGTCTTTTTTTTTCTTTTTTTGGTTGTAAAATTTGTTAAGAATTTACTGAAAATTGTTTGTAAAATATCATTTTATTCAAATCTCTTCAAACCAAACCTGAATTCGTTCTTATAATCAAGGTATACTGATCAGTTTATTTAAACTTGTACTGGATTGTGTCTGTTTACATTAGATTAGATTGTTCTTATAGCTTCTGCTATGCACGTAAGGTGTTCGATCAAATGTTGTAATGAAACGTCTTCTTACTTATTTTGGATTTTACAAGTTTTCTTTTGGTACCTTCAATTCTCAAACTCATTCTGAATCTAACAAAATTTTCAATTAGTTACATTGTCGATCAAATTTTTTTATTTTATTTACTAGAAACAAAGTCAATTAGTTACATTCCGTGATTGTAGGGTTTTTAAGATTTGAAAAATATATGAAGCATCTAACAGTAGAAAGGTATATATGCACGATATATGAAGCACTTCTTGATGTTTTACTCTATATTCTTTTGACCTCCGAATTAGTTTTTCTTTTTGTTTGATGATGTAGGGTGTTATGGGATCTTGGCAAAAAAAAATTGTGGGAAACTTTCTTCTTTTTTTCTTTTCTCTTTTTTTTTTTTGGAATATGTATAGAGGGTCCCAATTTAAGAGTTCGCTTACGGCCCCAAGAAACTCAGAACCAGTCCTGCAACCCTCTTATGCTCTTTAAATGAACGATAAGGTCTTGTTTGGGAACCTCAAAACTGAGTCAAACTGGGTCTAGTCCATAACTGTTATCTGGTTTTTAAATAAACTAACTCATGGTTTGAAAAAAACACCATCTTTATACCATGTTTTTAGAAGAAAGCTGAACTGATTAATAGAAAAAAAATAGACGTACCAAACAGTGTGAAATCAAAACTAACCAGATTTATCTTCAAGCCATGTTTTCAAGTTTGGCAAGCAGCTCCCAAGTGAACCAATCAATACTGTTTTTAGAAAATCCGCAATCCAAAGCTTTGACATCAATGATTTGTGTTCGACGAAGTTCAAGAAGATGCACAAGGTGACCTTCAATTCCTCTAGTCTTCAGCTCTGGCGAGCCTTCTTTTGCTCGAATGTAAGTACGAATTAATGCTTTGAGAGCCTATTTGATTGTCCAATTCGAAATTAAACAATTCAATGAATTTTACATGATGTTAAAGACATAAATTTACCACCTTGAATAAGAATACCTTGTACAGTTATAGTCATCACTATAGTTAATATTGTACAATCAATTCTTAGAAATTTTTGAAATGCCACTATTTTGAATTTCTCATTGGATTCAATCTCACAAAGCGTACTGGGGAACTTTCTATATCTTGGGCTTCTCTGCTGATCACTCTCTCCGCAAGCAGCTCGTCCACGAAAGTCACCTCCACGCCAGCAGCCGTATATTGTTTGTGCACACAGCTAAACAGAATACACATGAATTATGAGTCTTGACTTTTATCCTACATTTGACTATGTTGGATCGAGGTATGTATATAGCTTGTGGGATTGGGAAGTATATATCTCAACTTTACTCAGATATCAAGCTTGGTATCTCCTGTACTTCTGTAAAGAAAATAGGTCCCTTTAACTTTTGGAAGATATTGTAACGTTTTGAACTTTTGGAAGATATTGTAACGTTTTGAACTTTAGGGAGTTATGTGCCATCCCATACATAAGAGAGGTTATTTGTGATTTACTTTTGTTTTTTTAGACAGATGGAGCTAGAATGAACTAAAGCCAGTGAGTAAACAAAACACCGCCCCCCCCCCCCCCCCCCCCCCCTTCCCCCCTCTTAAAAAAGGGAAAAAGCCACAAAGACCCCCACCCCATTGTTTTACTTCTTAAACCAACAAATTAAATTCATAAATGTGTCCCTTTTTATTCCTCCTCAAACCAACAAATATAAATACATAAGTGAAATTAAACATCCTGGAAACATGTAAATAAAGGAATTCTCAAATGTAACCTCTGGACCAGTCCAGCCCAGTCCATCCGTGAAGTCAAATATTTGGGAACGGCTAATGCAACCCTCTATTCTTATCACCTCATCCCTCATTTTTTAGGTTTTTAAAGTTTTATGCAAAATATAAAAAGTTTTTATGAAATCCAGTCAAGATGTCCACTAGAAAACATCATTTTGAACAACTTTACAAAAGAAAGTTTTTCAAAAATCTATCGTTTAAATATACTTTTTAGCCATTTATATCTTTTATTTCATTTTTTGCCAAAAAGTCTGTCTAAACGATAGATTTTTGAAAAACATTTTTCTGCAAAGTTGTTCAAAATGATGTTTTCTAGTGAACCAAGTAGCCAGTTTTTATAAAAACCTTTTATATTTTTCATGAAATCTTAAAAACCAAAAGAAAAAGGGTGGGGTGATAAGAATGGAGGGTCGCAATAGCCGTTTCCTAAATATTTAGATGGGCTAGCTCTGGGTTTTCAATGTTTTGGGTTGAGTTGGGGCTCAAAATAAGTCTAAAATAAATACATTAAAAAAAAAATTTTTTTTTTTTAAAAACAAAAAGGCGGTGGTTGAGGCCCAATTTTCGCTTTGTTCAACAATTCCTGCACTCGGGTTCCTAGTTTTGATGGGACTGTAGCTTCAAATTATTTGGGGGTTTTATTATTTTATTTTTTTGTCCCTATCCCAGAAGGGAAAAAAAATTTGACATTGTAATCATGGTTCCATTCAATTCAGAAAATTGCATCTTCAAGAAATATAATCACGATTTTATATTCCCTATTTATTCAGCAATTTTCCTTGTTACTATACTAATGACATTAGTTGTGAAATTACCATTGTGCTTGAAAATTTAAGAGCCCATTTGGATAAGTTTCTATTTCTTATTTATTACTTTCAAAAGTAAAAAAATTAAAATTAAAATTAAATTTTTTAGTGTAATTTTGAAAGTTAATTTTAAAAATTGAAGAAGTGAAAAATTCTTGCTACCCCAACTTTTTAACCAACAAAATTTTTGCATTATAAAAAACTATCAAAAAATTTAATTTCTTTACTTTTAAAAGTAAAAACAAGAAGTAAAAATTTATTCAAACGAGGCCTAATTGATCATTAAAGAGAAGTATGGGACTACCAAATTATGGCCAATGTATAATGAAGAATTTTATCCACCGAACATAATGGAATATTGAGTTGGTGAGCTATATGAAGGATTGGATTTTTTTTTTATTTTTTTTTTTCCCCTACCTTTTCATAGTGATAAGAAACAGAGATGGAGTCCTATGTTCCTTGTAAATTTGGATTTATTGGAAGAAGAAGATAATTGCGATTTGAGAAGAACATTTCCATTGAAGATAATATACAGCGTATCAGTGCCCTGCACTCAGACATAACTCTCGCTTTCATCGGTAGACATTTCTATTCCAAACATAACATGGGCCGACTTATTTGCTGGATGCGGCCACCGTTGGGTTGGGCTAAATTAGACACAGATGGTTGCTGTAAATGATACCCAGGTTGTGCTGGAGCAGGCGGGTCTCATTCACTATGGTTGCCTGAAATCTAGGGCTGCAACTTGGGCGGGTTGGGCGGTCAACCCAAGCTCAACGCTAAGTGTAAATCCTTAAGCCCAAGCCCAACCCAACCCATACGTCGGGTTGAACATTCCTAGTCCAGGCTCAACCCGTGCTCGGGTTAGGCGGCACGGTTTAGGCACGGGTTACATGGGTTGAGCAGGTTGAAGTTGGGTTGAGCGGGTTGTGCAGGTTAGCTTATTAATTTCATTTTTTATTTTTCATCTTTAGTAAACCTACTTCAATAAAATAAAAATGCATTGTTACATATGCTTACAAATCTTAATCATCTAAACTCAATTGATTAATCTGCTTCAATAAAATCAACGGCGATACTCATTAGTAGCCGATGGAGACTGGGGAAAGAAGAGAGAAGTGGCAGCAGAGTGCTTTGATGCCAAAATGATAAGAATTAACTCAGAAAAATAAGAAAAATTTACATTAATGGACACTTATTTAAAGAGCCTTTTAGGTCAAACATAGATTATAATCCTATGATTCTAGTAGATTTTACAGATTTTTTTTTTCTTTTTTTTGCTAAGAGATGAGATTTTATAGTTATTAAACGCTAGGTTAGGGCTAATAGTTCTCCCCTTTTAATCCCCCCCAAAAAAACAATAAAAGGTAATCTGGTTGCACATCTTTTTCCAGCCGATTACACATCTTCCTTAAGCAATTTCTCATACAAACCCCCTATGTCCACACTGAATAACCAATAGTTAAAAACCATATGATGTCATATTTAATGCATATAAAAATATTTTTAAAAAATTATATTATATAGGTCGGGTTCGGGTTGGGTTTGGGTTAACCAACCCCCTTCCCAAGCCCAACCCGATTTAAATTGGATTGATATTTTTCAACCCAAACCCAACCCAATGTCTGAAAACTATTTGTCCAACCCGTTTATTGACCAAGTTGGGTTCGGGTTGGGCGGGCTCAACCCACCCAAGTTGCAGCCCTACTGAAATCTAAGTGCGGAGAATTAGACGGGAAGAACCCTGTAGATTTTTTGGGAAATTTGGGTCTCAATGGGATAGCCGGATAGGGGAGAATTGAATGTACTTATGGATCCTCCCATCCTCCTCTGGAGTTAGAAATTTTCCTTCCAGGTGATGTGGTAAGGGTTCATTTTGTAAGGGATTAGTTGTTACTGTATTTATACTGAACCATAGGAAAACAAACAAGCAAACAAACATTAAGGAAAAAGGGAAAAGAAAAAACAGCGCCATTACGAACGGAAACCCAACCCACAACTCCCATCAAACCCCATATCCCAATCTGGAAGGAACTCAGTCTAGAGTCTAGAGCGAGAAAATCTAGAGAATGAAGCGGCGATGTTAGATATATGTTTGCATGTTGCAGACAACCGTGATGATAAGAGGGGTATTGGTTGGGACAACTGATTTTGGGAATTTCAGTCGAAGAGGAGTACTATCTGGTTTGAGAGAGTCTTGAAGATGAAGATGCTCATCCTGATTGAGGTGCTTATTGAAAACAGTAGTGAATAAGCAATAAGAAGATTCTAGAGTTTATTTTCAAATTAATCTAATTGCCAGTCCTAGACTCCTAGCAGCGTAGTAAGCCTGCAAGCTGCTGGGGACCATTCCTAGCAATTGCACAAATTCCAGCGATGCTGTTCTTATAGCCTTTCAATGCACAGTTTAGCACCAGCATAAGCACAAGGGTTGGGCACCAACTCCTGGGCCATCTCATTAAAGAGATCCGCTTCCTTTTGGTCCCTACCAAAGTAGTTGAGGATTATGCCTCCTGAACGCAGCTTCTTCATATCCCCAGCATCATTAATCATTAATGAGTGCTAAAACCATGAAGCATATGTTAGAGGTGATACCAAAGTCATCAGGAGTAGGGGTATAAGTTGGTTCGGCAGACTTGAGAACCAGACCAGTCCGATCAATACGATATGATTCTGGTTTGGTCAAAGCAGTAACTAGTCTGGTTCCGGTCTAAAATTTATAAGACCAATCAATTCGATCCGGTCCACAGTTTAGGGGTTTCAAAACTGAACCAAATTGAATTCTGAATTCCAACAAATTATATATATATATATACATGTGTGTGTCAGTGTGTGTGTTAATGTTATATACAATATAACTCAAAACCAAAAACCGAACCGGAACCGGATTGTTTTTTCTTTGTTGGCACGGTCAGGTTCGGTCCAATACTATTTCCGTTCCGGTTCCGATTTTGTTTTTAAAAGACCAAATTAATTCGATCCAGACTGGATTTCCCTCTAGCTTGGACCGAGTTGCACTAGCTCCTAATTAGGAGCATCCGGACGTTTCTCGTAAGCAACTGATGCAGCGGAAATTACGCGGTCGAGACTAGCTCACCAAAAAACAAACAAGCTTCCACCAATCTGTTGATTGTCGCAAGAACAATGCCAGATAGTAGGCAACCACAATCAATATTCTCTCAAGAACACGAAAGTAGGAAAATAAAGGAGAACTCTCTCTCTCAATATTATTAATCAAATAATCAACTTAACACCATTTGCCATAAGGCTTATATCCCTTTATATAGAGAACTAATAAGAAAAACCTAGTTCTACTAGAACAAGACAACCTAGTTCTACTAAAACAAAAAAACCTAGTTCTACTAGAACAAGAAAATATCAAACTACCTAGGAAACAAATTAAATTAAAAGCAATAATTAAATAATAACAATAAAGACTCCTAAAATATCTAAATAAACTAGAATCTCGATTCAGCAGTAAGACGTCCAACAGCCCGTGATGTGTATGTCGATGCAATCTGCAACATTCTCCCCTGTTTGGAGAGAATTCGCCCTCGAATTCGTAGCCTCAGCCTCGAAGCTATCTTCATGATAAGGAACCTAGTGCTTGACATCAAACAAACTATGAGTACGAATACTACCACCACACTTGTAACTGCTGATATCGCAGATGGAGTGCTTGATCCACAATGGTTCGGTTGCACAAAAGTGATCGTTCCACACCTTGCATCATTCTCCCTATTCTCCCCTGTTTGGAGAGAGTTCGTCCCCGAACTCTGCAGGTTGGCTTCATAGAAGTATTGATGTCGACCACTCCAACTGAATAAATACTTTAAGAACTTTTTTTGTTTCAATTGCCTCCAAAATTTATTTTCCCAAAATTTCATAACAAAAAAAATTTTCTCTACGCCCTTCATCTCACTCAAAATTTTCAGCAATAAAGCATTAACAACACAACAAATATATTCAACTCCAATAAAATCATAACGCTCCAACTCTTCAACAACAAAAACTTCATCCTCTATAAAATCACGACAACAAAAATTATTACGTGAACAATTTTTATTACGTGTCTCACAGGTTATAATCTCCTTTTGCCCTTCCAAATTTTCAATAATATTTGGCTCAATATCATCATCATAATATTCATCAAAAATAGGTGGAGAATTAAAATCCACTAATTTTTTAGTTTCAGCATCATGAAAATTATTTAAATAAAATTTTTCCATGACTTCAAAATTTTTACCTTCTTCAACTTCATTCAAATTTTCATTTTCTACAACAACATCCTCAACCAAAACATCCTCATCACTCTCTTTGTCCATAGAACGCGGAGATGGAGGTCGACGACTACGACGCTGCTCAAGACAATAACTCTTGAATAGAGCTCGTATCTCGTCTTTGATTTCTTGTTTAATTCGGGTCATGTTCTCGCAATAATACACGTCCTCCAGATTGGCTTCACGGCCTCCGATACGTCTTCCTCCTCGCCTTGGCATGATGGCAAGAACGAACTGGGCTCTGATACCAACTGATGTAGCGGAAAATACGCGGTCGAGACTAGCTCACCAAAAAACAAACAAGCTTCCACAAATCTGTTGATTGTCGCAAGAACAATGCCAGATAGTAGGCAACCACAATCAATATTCTCTCAAGAACACGAAAGTAGGAAAATAAAGGAGAACTCTCTCTCTCAATATTATTAATCAAATAATCAACTTAACACCATTTGCCATAAGGCTTATATCCCTTTATATAGAGAACTAATAAGAAAAACCTAGTTCTACTAGAACAAGACAACCTAGTTCTACTAAAACAAGAAAACCTAATTCTACTAGAACAAGAAAATATCAAACTACCTAGGAAACAAATTAAATTAAAAGCAATAATTAAATAATAATAATAAAGACTCCTAAAATATCTAAATAAACTAGAATCTCGATTCAGCAGTAAGACGTCCAACAGCCCGTGATGTGTGTGTCGATGCAATCTGCATCAGCAACCAAGTTTGAAAGCATGGACTTGGTTATGTCGTCAACCGTTATTAGAGGAAAGAATACTTGTACATAGAACATCGAAAGACCCTACCCACATATCTGACAAACATTTAGTCTCGGCAAGCCAAAGTCGATCCCAACTCTCCGAGGCCGGTTCTGAGGCATACGAGGTAGGCGGTTGCATAGGGTCCCATATTTTGGAGAAAAAAAAATGAGGACTGTCTCATTTTAGGACTAAAGCTTATAGTAGGCATTTTTTTTTTTTTAAATACCTTAATTATTCAGTGACACTTTTTTTATAATTGATTCAATTTTATTTTTTTTGATATTATAGTTTTAAATTTTGTTTCGTATATATATATATATATATATATATTTTTTTTTTTTTGTTGTAAAAGTGGATATTACTCAATTATAAAGTAAGAAGTATGCTTTATATATTTTTGAATTCTTATAATGATTTCTTGTCATCTTATTAATCTATAAGAATAAATTTTAGTAATTTTATATGCAAACAAACTTTATGTTAGTATTAGGCAAAAAAAATCTGTGGGAATCTTTCTTCGTTTTTTTTTTTTTTTTCATTTTTTTTTTGGAATATGTATAGACGGTCCCAATTTAGGAGTTCACTTACGGCCCCAAAAAACTCAGAACCGGTCCTGCAACCCTCCTATGCTCCTTAAATGAACGATAAGGTCTTGTTTGGGAACCTCAAAACAGAGTCAAACTGGGTCTAGTCCATAACTGTTATCTGGTTTTTAAATAAACTAACTCATGGTTTGAAAAAACACTATCTTTATACCATGTTTTTAGAAGAAAGTTGAATTGATTAATAGAAAAAAATAGACGTACCAAACAGTGTGAAATCAAAACTAACCAGATTTATCTTCAAGCCATGTTTTCAAGTTTGGCAAGCAGCTCCCAAGTGAACCAATCAGTACTGTTTTTAGAAAATCCGCAATCCGGAGCTTTGACATCAATGATTTGTGTTCGACGAAGTTCAAGAAGATGCACAAGGTGACCTTCAATTCCTCTAGTCTTCGGCTCTGGCGAGCCTTCTTTTGCCTGAATGTAAGTTCGAATTAATGCTTTGAGAGCCTATTTGATTGTCCAATTCGAAATTAAACAATTCAATGAATTTTACATGATGTTAAAGACATAAATTTACCACCTTGAATAAGAATACCTTGTACAGTTATAGTCATCACTATAGTTGATATTGTACAATCAATTCTTAGAAATTTTTGAAATGCCACTATTTTGAATTTCTCATTGGATTCAATCTCACAAAGCGTACTGGGAACTTTCTATATCTTGGGCTTCTGTGCTGATCACTCTCTCTGCAAGCAGCTCGTCCACGAAAGTCACCTCCACGCCAGCAGCCGTATATTGTTTGTGCACACAGCTAAACAGAATACACATGAATTATGAGTCTTGACTTTTATCCTACATTTGACTATGTTGGATCGAGGTATATATATGGCTTGTGGGATTAGGAAGTATATATCTCAACTTTACTCAGATATCAAGCTTGGTATCTCCTGTACTTCTGTGAAGAAAATAGGTCCCTTTTACTTTTCTTTTTTTTTTTTTTTTTCCCCCATTTTCAATTAATGATAGCCACAATCTTGTTTCATACAGATTCTAGGAACCTGTTTTGATTAAAATTGAAATTGAATTGTTTCATTATGCTTTTCATATAATTCGGAGCTCGTCAGTTTTGGGCATGAGATCAGAAAGGTGGATGGGGTCAAAGGTTCACTTCTTAACAATGAACAATTGCAACCATATATGTATTATCTTGTAGGACTTCAAATCCAGAAGGATGTCGTTTTTCACACAAAAAATTGCAATATTTAAAAATTTAAAAAAAAAATGTTCACTCATATAAGCTTCACGAACAGTACCCTCCAAAATCAAAATTAAATGTGGTAGTTAATTGATAATTTCAATTAGGATAAAACACTAACTATGTCCCCGGCCATTTTCAAAGAAAGAGTACTGCAGCAGAGGAATTTTCTTCTGCAGCAGAGGAATTTGCTTCTGCCATGGCCTTGACATCTTTTGCGTTCAACAGGCCAACAGTGGCCCTCGGCTTTGCCCTCTTATTATTGTTATTTATTTATTTATTTTTATTTTTTTGGGGGATCAGCCCTGGGCTTTGCCTTTTATTGGAACTAATATTCAATTTGCAGTAAGTTGGCAATTCTTTACACAATCTGTGACTTGATCCATTCGGGTTTTGGATTGTCCACATGGGTCAGAACCAAGGGATACAATTTTTTACACAGCTCTTAAACAGTCGGATCTACAGGCTCTAACAGTCTAAGAAAAAGTTGATATGGCCGAACTCTACTCACTATATATTCGACAAATCAGCTTTTATATGAAAATTACATCTTTGGTCATGTTCTTATCCATATTACATAAAATATTAAATGTAACATTATATAATTACATAGATCCAAATTAAAATATGCTTTCACCACACAGACCCTTTTAATCATATGCAAAAATAGAAGCTTAAATTTTATTGCATGCTGATAATTTCAATGACTTTTGCCTCCACTACAGTGCTTGAAAAAATGATCTTGCCCAATAGCCAAAATTTGACTCTATCTTCCTAAGCTAACATGCATGCACGCAATGCCAAATTGCAAATTATTTGGGAAGTTCATAGTCAATTTTCTTCCAACATAAAGAAAGCTATATTATAAAAGCCACATCAGCCAGTGGATGAATCTGAAAAATTTATGTGGCATACCTAGCATCACTCTTTACATTGCTATGCCGATTCTCTGTTGTTCTAAATGATAATGCTTAGAAAACAGAAAATATGACATAGAATTATATGATTATAGAGTTACAAAACATGCATTTACCACACCCTTTAATCAAATTCACCACCCCCGCTCCCCCCCCAAAAAAAAAAAAAAAAAAAAAAAAAAAAAACGAACGAACGAACGAACAAGCGAACAAAACAAAACAAAACAAAACAAAAACAAACTAATTCATGCCGGCTGATAGCTTCAACCACTTTTGCCTCCACAAGTGCCCAAAAATTGAATCCGCCCAGCAGCCATCTATGAATTTTTGGGAGGGAATCTTGCATAGTAAGTCTGCATGACACTGAGGGAAAGGGCTAAAATTGCACCAAAAAAAGCGAGAAAGGTCCAAGGGCTAGTAAAATGGGTGTGCAGCCATTCAGCTATCCATATTTTGATGTTGCTCTTACAATGCCTTTCAATACCCCTTTTGGCTTCAAGATAAGCATTAGGGTTGGGCACCAAATCATTGGCTATCTCATTGAAGAGATCGGCCACCTGCTGGTCGCTACCAAGAAAGTTGAGGAGTATACCCTTCGATCGCAGCTCCATCACATCTTCGGCCTGATCGATGAGTGAATCCATGAAGCATATGTAAGAGGTGACACCAAAGTCCTCAGGAGCATCTGGACAAGTTTCATAGGCAACCAAATTTAAAAGCATGGACTTGGTTGAATCATCGATGGTTACTGGAGGGAGTGTTAGTTGTCCAGAGAACAGATTAGACTTGAACTTCACATCCGAAAAACAACGAATTTCGTGAGCCCTGAAGTGAATTCCAACCATCTTAAGTTCCTTGGCAGAACGATAAGAGAACCAATCAGTACTGCTTTGGGAACATCCGCAATCCGACGTCAGAGCTTTAATATCGATGATTTGCGTGCGAAAAAGTTCAAGAAGATGCACAGGGTGACCTTCAAATCCTCCTTTCTTCGTCATTGTTGAGCCTTGTTTTCCCCAAATGCATTTACTCATCATGAAATTTATTATCATTTTCTTCCAAGAATCTCCTCGAGGAGGAGGAGTCGCTCGAGCCTGCTTGATGAAATTGATGATCATTTCCCTCCAGCCATCTTTGACTAACCTCAAGCTCATCAACTCCTCAAGGACTAGAAAAGGCAGTTGGTTCTCCAGTAAGAACAAGTCTCGTTGCATGAAAGCTACATCGTAACTTTTCAGCTTCATAGTTTCACGCTTACTATTTACAATGCAGTACATAAATTGAAGAATAAAACAACCATCAAGGAACATCATCCGGGTGAATGCCTCGTCAGTGAAGCGCTCTGTTGCGCCCTCCGCATAGCATTCCCTCGCGTCACCAGCCACCTGCAAAACCTTATTGTATAAGACATCAATTGATTTTTCGCTACCTTTGACATATTGACGTGCCATTGTAATCTTTAGCTTCTCCATTGACTCCAGCTCGGGTTTCCCATGGTGGTAAGGGCCGATGGAAACCACCAGAGGATCGTAACACTTCTTGTTGGATTCGTTCTCACGAAGCATTCTTGGAACCTTCTGTATCTTGGGCCTTTGCGATTGGTTGTTTACCAGCTCGTCTCCATTCATTATGGATCTCAACCACTCATCCTCCTGGATTTCGACACTCACCATATCGCTGTCATCAGTTATAACAACAGGTAGGCTACTGCCGCTGTTCCCACGGCCAACTTCTCCTCTGACAGCTGTCCTCTCTTGGTGCTTGTCCGCCGAAATCACCTCTTGGCGAGTGGCCATTGTTCGTTCACAATGCTAAAACAGAGGTGATTGTCGGCCTTAGCACACTTTATGAGTCTTCTAAGTTTTATACTAGTACAGTACGTAATCTATCATATATAGTTGAAGGTGCTTGTGGAATTAGGAACAGGTATCTTAACTTTACTCACATATCAAGCTTGGTATTGCCTAGCTACATGCCACGTCCTTAAAGAATTCAGGTTTCTTTCACTTTTTCCCTTTTTTTTCATTTTTTGAACAAAACTTATATTCCTGCTCCAAACAGATGGTAAAGGTGATTCCAAATCTAGTGAATCCAGTTGTTTAAAGTTTAAAGCATGAAATTGATGGGAGTCCAGCCTTTGTTCTAGCTCGTTCAGAACCCAACTGGTGTACATAATCTGTACCTTAAACTTCTCTAGTCTCAAGTCATTGTGTCTTTTATTTAATGATATTACAGAAAAAAAATATATTATTATTATTTTTTTTTATTTTTTGTTTTGGCGGACAGATTTGAACCTATCCATGCACAGGCGGAGCCAGGATTTGAAATTGCCTTAAGCTAAGTAAAAAGCTAATAAATATACAACATACAATATATATATATATATATATAGATGGATATTGGGGCTGCTATTGGGTCCCTAAAACTTTCTTTTTGTCCCCCACTTTTTAAACTTCTCAAGATTTTATGGAAAATACAAAGGGTTTTCATGAAAAAAATGGTCATGTTAATTACTAAAATTACATTATTTTGAACAACTTTGTAGAAAAAAAATTTCAAAAACCTATCGTTTAAGTAGACTTTTGAGCCTTTCAATGAAACAGAGATTATAAATAGTCAAAAAGTTTACTTAAACGAGAGGTTTTAGAAAAACCTTTTTAATAAAATTGTTAAAAATTATGTTCTATAGTAGACAACGTGGCCATTTTTCATAAAAACGTTTTGTATTTTTCATAAAACCTTCAAATTTTAAAAAAATAAGGGATAAAAAGTAAGTTTTGGAATGTTGATAGAAGCCCCCAATTATATATAAATTAAACTTGCAGGCCATTTTTTCTATTTTGTAATTATCTTATTATAAACATTTGGACTGTAGGATATAGCCCTGGGCTAGTGGGCAATTTCTTACTTGGATTAAAGCCCCCTTAGAGGTAAAACTCAACTCAATCAATACACAAAAAAGGATAAAATAAGTAGGGCTACCTGGGCTATAGCCTAGGGTAGCCCTCAACATACTTCCGCCCTTGAATGCATGGCATCCACTTTGTATAGACATAAATTATCATTATGCCAAGACAACTAAAGTTTATTTATAATAGTCAAATAAAGGCCTCTTCAACCGTGTACACTAAAAACTATTACTTAAAATGCATTTTCAAAGAACAGGAAAAAAATTTTAGAACATGTTTTTCGATGATTTATGGTTATTGAATAGAAAATAGAAGCCTAGAAAAAGGAAAGAGTAGAAAATTTAAATTGATCGAGAACATTATTTTATGTTGTCTGAAAGTAAGGTATTTTGAGACAAATTTTCAAAAAAAAAAAAAAAAAAAAAACAGTTTTCAAGAACACGCTCCAAAACTATCAAAAGAGTGATGAGGTGATTCTGTCCCGTTGTCAAGTAAGGCATAAAAGCACCTGGCCAAGGGTTAGCATAAAAACTGGCCAAGGGTTAAAGGGTTTGAGAGAAAGAGAGAGGCAGAGAGTTTCATCATTTCTGGCTGTTGAATATAAGTTAGGGGCTGCCCCTCTTTTTGAAGCCCAACAGGAAACTTATTCTCCCCAACAAGCTCAACTTCCCCCTTACTACCCACTTTCCAGATTGGTAACGGAAAGCGCTGGAAGCATATATTCTAGACTTCTCGATCTACCATGTTCATATAATCATATTCATTATGGGTGCATGGAAATTCTCTGCCACAGCTCTAGCGGCCATGATAAGCGGAGGGAGATTCTCAGACCTCTCTGGTTCCGACACCAACAAGGGCGCGGCATAGCCGTTGGCTGCATGCCAACCAATTCTGTTGCCGGTGAGACCACTTCCACTGGCTCGAAAAAAAATTGCTGAATCTGATTGCAAAAAATTTCTTAAACAATTATTATTGAGTTTGTTTCTTTTTTTTTTTTTTTTTTTTTTTTTTTTTGGTTGGGTGGGGGAGGGGAGCTTGAGTTGAGCTGGGTCTTTTGGAGTTTGGACTTGGGTAGGCATGTGTTGTAATTTGAATTTGAGTAGGGGCCCTCATTTAATGTAGGTTTAAGAATATATATATTTATATATTGTTTTTCTAGTACTAGATATAGCACACGCGTTGCACGTGAATAATTTTAAATGATATTAGTTATACAAAATAATAAATACATAAAGATTTTATATTTTTTTCATAAAAGAGAAAGTTTAACATTCAAAAGTACATATTTTTTCCTATTTGGGTTTGGTTTTATTTAATTATTATATGAATTATAGTTTCCTTAAAATTCTTATTAAAGTATGTGTTTTATATATTAAGGTATGTGTTTTAGAATATATTAAGGTATGTGTTTTAAAATTATAGTTTCTTAAAATTCTTATTAAGGTATGTGTTTTATATTGCTATATTTCTTATATATGTTGAAAGGTAGTTGTGTATTTAAAAATTAAAATAAGGGTATATTAGTCAATCAAAAGTTTTTCTTACATTTATCTTTTTATAGGTAATATAGATAAGGGTTAAACTTGATTTTGGACCCTCATTTTTACCTAAATTTGGGGACCCAAAGCGCGCGGTTGCTTTCGTTGGATATGCTCAGGGCCAACCTTGGGTGGAAATTATCTACCCAACCACTGGCTCGTACAGTCTAGCATTTTAAGGGTTTGTGGCCGGTTTTTGACTCATTTATGTAAAGAAATTAATATGATAAAGATACTGTAGAAGCTAAACATGCATACAATGCCAAATTACAAATTACGGATCGAGTAATAGGGAAGGGTTTTTTTTGTTTTGATAAGCAGGGGTAATAGGGAAGTTGATCGCGCCCTTTTTCTTCTGCAATTAAAACAGAACATAACAAATAAAATAAATATAAATAAAAAGAGCTACATCATTGACACATAGATGAATCCGATATATATACCCAGCATCACTCTTTACATAGCTATATTGATTTTTTGTCGTCCATAATACTCACAAAAATATAACATTAATTACAACTATAGAGTTAATTCAAAAATATGCATTCACCACACCCTTCAATCAAATTCCGCAAAAAAATAATAATAATATTAATAAAAAGGGGAAAAAAAAACAGTTTACTTATAAAACTAATACATACTGATAAATTCAATGTAATTTTCCTCCCATAATGCTTAAAAGATGACATCGTTTGGTTGCCCGGCTGTTAATTTCCAGATGGGAATGCTGTATAGTAAGTCTGGATGATGCTAAGGGCAAGGGCGAGAATTGCACCAAAGAAAGCGAGAAAGGTCCAAGGGCTAGTAAAATGGTTGTGCAGCCATTCAGCTATCCATATTTTGATGGTGTTCTTGTAATGATTTTCTATGCCGTTTTTAACATCAACATAAGCATTAGGGTTGGGCACCAAATCATTGGCTATCTCATTGAAGAGATCGGCCACCTGCTGGTCGCTACCAAGGAAGTTGAGGAGTATACCCTTTGATCGCAGCTCCATCACATCTTCAGCCTGATCGATGAGTGAATCCATGAAGCATATGTAAGAGGTGATACTAAAGTCCTCAGGAGCATCTGGACAAGTTTCATAGGCAACCAAATTTAAAAGCATGGACTTGGTTGAGTCATCGACGGTTATTGGAGGGAGTGTTAGTTGTCCGGAGAACAGCTTAGATTTGAACTTCACATCCGAAAAACAACGAATTTTTCCAGCCCTGAAGTGGATCCCAACCGTCTTAAGTTCCTTGGCTGAACGATAAGAGAACCAATCGGCTCTACTGCTTTGAGAACATTTGCAATCGATCAGAGCTTGGACACGAACAATTTCTGTCCGAAATATTTCAAGAAGATGCATACGGTGACCTTCAAATCCTCTCAGCTTCCCCTTTGATGGGCCTTGTTTTGCCCAAATGTATTTACGAACAAATTTTTTTGCCACTTCAATCCGAGAATCTTCTTCAGGGGGAGTCGCCCGAGCCTGCTTGATGAATTCGATGATCATTGCTCTCCCGTCATCTTTTATAAAGCTCAAGCGCATCAACTCCTCAAGGACTAGAAAAGGGAGTTGGTTCTCCAGTAAGAACAAGTCCCGTTGCACGAAAGCTACATCGTAACTTTTCATCTTCATAGTTTCACGCTTATTCTTTACAATGCAGTACATAAATTGAAGAATAAAACAACCATCAAGGAACATCATCTGGGTGAATGCCTCGTCAGTGAAGCGCTCTGTTGCGCCCTCGGCATAGCACTCCCTCGCGTCACCAGCCACCTGCAAAACCTTATTGTATAAGACATCAATTGGTTTTCCACTACCTTTGACATATTGACGTGCCATTGTAATCTTGCGCTTCTCCATCGACTCCAGCTCGGGTTTCCCATGGTGGTAAGGGCCGATGGAAACCACCAGAGGATCGTAGCATTTCCTGTTGGATTCGTTCTCACGAAGCATTCTTGGAACCTTCTGTATCTTAGGCATTTGCGACTCTTTGCTTTCCGCCTCGTCTCCATCATCCATTACGGATCTCAACCACTCATCCTCCTGGATTTCGACACGCACCATATCGCTGTCATCAGTTATAACGGTAGGTAGGCTGCTGCTGCGTCTGTTCCCTCGGTGGACTTCTCTTCTGAAAGTTCTGCTCTCTTGGAGCAGCTCGTCCACCGAGATCATCTCCTGGTGAGCGGCCATTGTGGGTACACACTAGCTGCTAAACAAATTAAGGTGATTACTGGCCTTAATTCGCATCATGAGTCTTAAGATTTATACTGGTACAGTAATCTGTCGTGGTTTAAGGTAGATTGTGGAATTCGGAACAGGTATCCTAACCTTGCCCACATACCAAGCTTGGTATTGCCTACATAGAACAGTAAAGAAAGAATTTAGTTCTCTTTTCCCTTTTTCCATTGTGGGTATACACACTAGCTGCTAAACAAATTAAGGTGATTATTGGCCTTAATTCGCATTATGAGTCTTAAGATTTATACTAGTACAGTAATCTGTCGTGGTTTAAGGTAGATTGTAGAATTCGGAACAGGTACCCTAACCTTGCCCACATACCAAGCTTGGTATTGCCTACATAGAACAGTAAAGAAAGAATTTAGCTCTCTTTTCCCTTTCCCCCCCCCCCCCCCCCCCCCTTTTTTTTTTTTTAAAAAAAAAAAATTATAAATGAACTTATATTCCTGCTCCAAACAGGTTGTAAAGGTGATTCCAAATCTAGTGAATCCGGCCAGCTATCTAAAGTTTAAAGCATGAAATATTAATGCGAGGCCAGCCCTTGTTGTAGATCGTCCAGGACCAAACTTGTCCACATAATCTTTGCCTAAAAACTTCTCTAATCTCATGCCATTGTGTATTTTATTTAATGATATTACAGAAGTTCTTTTATCTCAAATTTTTTTTGCCTTTTGGACATGGCAGAGAGATTTGAACCCATGACATCCACTTCATATGGCCATAAATTACCACTATGCCAAGACAATTGGACTTTATTTTGAACCCATGACATCCACTCCATATGACCATAAATTACAACTATATCAAGACAATTGGACTTAAATTACAATGTTTCTCTAAACTTTTGTCTTAGAGTCAAGAGGCTAACGTACCCTGGCCAGACTATCAAACTAGTAAATTGGAACCAGACTGATTGACAATTTGGTCTCTCGTTCAGTTCTAACTTCTAATTAAGAACAGTGTAGGCCTCTTTGACCATGTACAATGAGAACTATTTTTAAAAACTCATTTTCCAAAAACAATAGTTTTTAGAACATGTTGTTTTTCAATGATTTTATCTTTCTTTCTTCTTTTTTTTCTTTTGTTGCTAAACCCACTAAGTCACACACAGATCACACAAATTGGGACCCTTTTGGCCTTTTTGGGCTATGTCATCTATCTGACTTTATGGTTATTTAATACAAAATAGAAGCCTAGCAAGAAGAAAAGAATAGAAAATAGAATTTGAGAACATTATTTTACGTACATTGTCTGAAAATGAGGTATATTGAGAAAATTTTTCGAAGAACAATTTTCAAGAACACGCTCCTAAACTGTCAAAAGAGAGAGTAAGGCATAAATTAAGCACCTGGCCAAGGGTTAAAGGGTTCGTATATATAAGAGAGAAAGAGAGAGGCAAAGAGCTTCATCATTACTGGCTTGAAGAAGCAGAAGTCCGTCCAAAGTGTGAAGAAATGTTGCCTCAAAAAGATGGGTTTGCTTTTCTTTTTCCTTTTTTACTGACATTATACAGGATTGATAGAATCATATAAACAAACCAATCAAGATAAAATATAAGGGTCATTGAATTGTTAATGGGCCTGATTTTTACGTGCCAAACCCAAAATTAACTCTTCTTTCTAATTAAAGACACCAAGAATCATTGTGAAAGTGCTCTTAGGGGAAAATATCTAAAACACTCTAAAAATTTTGAAGATCATTAGAATTAAAATTTTGAATCATTGGCCGGTAAGTCATGCGATTGTCATAACAAAATCCGCAGTTTTTTGGACAGACGCCACTAATGCTTTGATGACAAACACGAGTAGTGGTATTGATAGCTTTTTTCTTTTCTTTTTTTTTTCATTTTTGGTTTGACAGTTAGGGTGTTTAGGGAGTTCGCGCGCACCTTAACTAAATCTCTCCGCAGGCGATCTTAAGGACGCACTCTCCCACATTGGCTTGGTATATTCAAGAATTAATTCCTGGTGATCTTAAGGGCGCACTCTCCCACATCGGCTTGATATATTCAAGAATTAATTCCTGGAGTGCTCCCAAAAGAAATCAAACCCAGGTTGATAAAATAGAGGGGCTCTCCTCCTAGTATTGATAGCCTTTTTTCTTTTTTTCTTCCTTTTTGTTTGACGGTCAAGGTGTCTGGACCAACTTGTGCGTACCTCGACTAAATCCCTTCCCGGGCAATCTTAAGGGCGCACTCCCTTATATCGGCCTGATGCATTCAGGAATTAATTTTTAGAGTACTCCCCCTTTTTGTTTGACGGTCAAGGTGTCTGGACCAACTTGTGCGTACCTCGACTAAATCCCTTCCCGGGCAATCTTAAGGGCGCACTCCCTTATATCGGCCTGATGCATTCAGGAATTAATTTTTAGAGTACTCCCCAGAAGAATCGAACCCAAGTTGATAGAATAGAGGGGTTCTCCTCCTACCAACTAGACTAACTCCCTTGGGTAGTATTGATAGCTTTGAACAATTACAACAATCATCTTAATTAGGCCAAAAAAAGAAAAAATGCAAATAAACAAATGTCCTCGGACAAGGGAGATCAAAATCACTATCAACAAATCAAGGATAAAAATTCGGAAAGGCCCTTTTTACACGCTTCTTACAGTCCAATATTCAAATAATGCAAGACACCGGCCTCACAACAATATGTCATAAACACTCGCAGCCATTGAACTTAGGGGAAAGCCAAATATTCAAGAACTACAAAATATTAACAGTAAATGCATCTCTTAAAATCCAGGCCCTTGATTTTGAATATATTTGCAAAATTTTTTTTTTTTTCAAATCCAGAAAGAGAGCTAAAAGCATCAAAGAGAAATAAAGAATCCCAACTAGGTTGGCACCCAAAGCACTCACCATCATCTGCCTTCAACTCCAAATTTTATTAAAAAAAGAAAACTAAAGTCAATAAGTAAGCATACAATGAGATAAGGAAACAAAAACCAAACTGTCTGGTCTTGGTGGCTTATAATGTCACAATCCAGCTCACATAGGAAGAATAAAAAGGCATTCAAAGACTCTCCAACAATAAGGAAACCAACTTCAAAAAAGAGCTTAAGAAACAAATCTATAAAAAGGAAGCCCCAACATATCTCTAGCAAGCTCAGAAGAAACAATACCAAAATCTGCATGTCACCAAGTAAGATTAGAAAAATTGAGAGCCAAATTAGCTATTTTGTCTGTAACAAAATTACCTTCCCTGTAAATATAAGAAAAAACCACATTCATCATTCATCTTCTTCAGAAGAAACCACATTCATATTTGCAAATAGATTCACTGCATTTGTCGAAGAGGGAAGATTGTGAAGAAGGTCTGAAGAACACTTGCAGAAAGTGCAATAAACCCAGCCAAGACAGCGATTGTAGTCCAGGGGCTTTTGAAGTAGACACGGACCACTTCAGCTATCCAGGTCGACACCTTGGCTTGTCCTCTGTTTTCAAGGAAGGCTCCGATTTTCCCTAGGACATTGACATAATTTTCAACATCTGCCACCGAGTAATCAGCTAGATCTTTGAACATTTTCATTACCACCTCGTCGCTGCCAGAGGTGGAGCAGAGTATGCCCGCCTCCCGCAACACCTTAACATCGTCGGGATGACTAATGAGTGATTGAAGGACGCTTATGAAGGTCTGGACCTCCACGCCGGTGACATCTGGACACATTTCATAGGCTATCAAGTTCAGAAACAGTGACTTGGTGGAGTCGTCAATCGATATGGAAGGAAGTTTCAAACTTCCACTGAAGCAGTGAGGAATGAAATCAATGTCTGTCAAGATATTTGTGGGAGTAGGCTTAAAATGGATCCCAGCCACCATGAGCTCGGAGACACTACGAAAGGTGGGCAAAACGACGCCGTTGAATTGGATCTTTTCGCCTGTCAATGAGCCCAGGAATCTTACTCGCAGAATTTGAAGGAGATGGTCGGGCTTTTCAGGGAGGAAATTATGCTCTTCCCTTCGCATAGTTTGTGGCGTCATGACGCAAAAATTAATGTAATTTTCAATGATTCCTTTCCATTCATGACTTCTGAAAGTCTGGCCCAACACCTCCAACACTCGAAAGGGAAGTTGGTTCTCCAGCAACATTAAGTCCCGAGACACATTGTTCAGATAGTAACTCTTCATATTCAAATCCTTCACTTTCCAATATACCAAGCAGTAAATGTAATACAGAACGAAGCAGCCATCCATGAGCATCATTCTTGTCAAAGCCCCATCGTCAAGTCCATGTGTTGCGTCCTCTTCATAAAAATCCCTTACTTGTTTGATCTCTTTGAATATATTCTTGTACAATTCCTCGGCAGGGCCCTGACAGTCCTTGACAAACTGTCTTACCACTTTTTTCTTGAGATCCTCCATTGGCTTGAGCTTCTTATACTTGGCATGGTGGTAAGGACCAATTGAAACCACTACTGGCTCGAAACATTCTTCGATAGCTTCGGCATGTTGCAGCATATTTCGATTAACCCTTGGTAATTTTGCTTTATGAGTTTGAGGTTGAATTGAATCCTCACCTTCCATAAGGGACTGAAGCCACTCCACACTTTCGTGCTCTGGATCCTCTATGTAAATCACCTCCTCGGGCTCTGCCCTAGTTGATGTCGGATGTCTCCTAACAGACTCGGCCATTGTCGGTGTGCACCTCGATCTGACAATGTAATTCTATTGTCAAATTTTGGTTGGAAAAAAATTGTCTAGTTCAATATGTGACAATAGTGTTTGGATTTATACCTGAGAAAAATGATTACTTTGTCGGTTTCATTCACCCATTTTGAGTACTGGATGATGCACGTGGTGACGGTAATTAACACAACACAGATAAGTTATGTCTATAAAATCAGAATATTGGTTGTATGAAAAGCATAATTTTCATTATTCTTTGTAAGGTATATATACAGATTTACATCCTTTCCAAAGTCAATGTGAATCAATCAGAATATATTCTAACTAAAAATAGTTACAGCTAATCATAGAAATAATTCCATGAATTAAGCAGAGGAGATGATTCCATGAATTAAGCAGGGCTAGCTGGGATCCACTGGATCTGTTGGTGGCGTGGCTGGCTTAGGTTCCACACGCCCCCGCAAGATGGTGCTCCCATTGGAGACACCAATCTTGGGCCGAAGATGAGAGAGACGTTGGCGAGATAGAGGTTTGGTGAGTGCATCGGCAAGCTGATCAGCAGTGGCAACATGAGCGACACGAAGGAGACCTTGAGAGACTTTGTCACGGACAAAATGAAAGTCGATAGCAATGTGTTTCATACGAGAATGGAAAACAGGATTTGCACACACATAATTAGCTCCAATATTGTCACAGTAGATTACTGGAGGTTGAGAAGAATGAACACCAAGCTCATGAAGTAAGGATTGAATCCAAGAAAGTTCAGCTGCGGTGGAGGCAATTACACGATACTCTGCTTCAGTGGAGGAGCGAGCAACTGATCGTTGTTTACGGGAACTCCAAGAAATGGGATTGCCACCAAGATACACAATATAGGCAGTTGTGGATTTGCGGTCATCAAGGTTACCAGCCCAGTCGGCATCGGAGTAGGCATGGAGAGATAAGGGCATATTCCGCCGAAGAAAGAGACCATGAAAGATAGTGCTTTTGAGATAGCGAAGTAAGCGCTTGACGGCTGTCCAATGTAGTTTAGTGGGACTGTGCATAAATTGAGACAGTTTATTCACAGCAAATGAAATATCTGGACGTGTGAGATTGAGATATTGTAAGGCACCAATGACACTGCGGAACTTGGCGGCATCGGCTGGAGCAGAACCATCGTGAAGGATAAGAGAGCCAGTGGTGGGAAGTGGAGTACTAACTTCCTTTGCACCATCCATCTGAGTCCGGATTAGAAGATCACGGATGTACTTTTGTTGAGTAAGAAAGAGGCCATGAGTGGTGAGAATGACCTCAACACCAAGGAAGTAGTGAAGAGCCCCCAAGTCTTTGACAGAGAACCGCAGGGAGAGAGAACTAATAAAGCGAGAGATATGGCTGTCATGATTTCCTGTAACAATAAGATCATCAACATATACAAGGAAGTAAATAACAACATCAGTGCAAGTATAAATAAAGAGGGATGGGTCGGATTGGGCATTGATGAACCTATAGGAGAGCAAAAAGGAACGAAGCTCATGGTACCAAGCACGGGGTGCTTGTTTAAGGCCATAGAGAGCTCGCTTAAGCTTGCATACATGAGAGGGAAGTAGTGGATCAGTGAACCCCGGTGGTTGAGACATATAGACATCCTCCGAAAGTGAGCCATGGAGAAAGGCATTGTTGACATCAAGTTGACGAATTGGCCAATTGTGTTGGAGAGCAAGACTAAGCACAAGCCGAATAGTGGCTGGCTTGACAACCGGACTAAATGTTTCAGTATAGTCAATGCCGGGACGTTGATGGAAACCTTTAGCAACCAGTCTCGCTTTGTAACGGTCAATGGTACCATCTGATTTCCGTTTGACACGGAACACCCATTTGCAGCCAATGAGATTTTGTGAGGAGTGCGAGGGAACGAGAGCCCATGTACCATTGTGGAGCAAAGCATTAAATTCTTCTGACATGGCAAGACGCCATTTAGGATCACGCAAGGCCTGTGTAACACAAGTTGGCTCAAGGGAATGTGGGAGGCTATGCTTGGTGGTAACATGTAAATATTTGGGATTGGGTTTAAAAATGTTATTTTGGGCACGGGTAGTCATGGAATGAGATCGAGAGAGAGTAGGGTCTGGGTTAGGTGGGGAGACGGGAGGTACAGGGAAATGTTGAGGGGATGCTGGCTGTGGGGAAGGTGGAGTGGTAAGAGATGTGGAGAGGGGTGGAGGAGCAGCAAGCGGGGAAGATACATTAACGGCAGTAGAGAGCGGACCTGAGGAGCATGAAGACAAGGCAGGAGCAAGTGGGGGCTGCCCAGACGATGAACCATGCAAGACTGGTATGTAAACACAAGCGTCAGTGTGAGCGGGAAACCAAGCACTTGATGGAGGAGATTGCGTGGAGGAAGACGAAGGAAAATAAGAAGGATAGGGAAACACAGACTCGTCAAAGACAACATGACGGGAAAGGAAAAGGCGATGAGTTGAGGGGTCAAAGCATTTGTAGGCACTTTGAGTGAGAGAATAGCCAAGGAACACACATAGGCGAGAGCGAGAGTCAAGTTTATGACGAGAATAGGGGCGTAACCAAGGGTAGCATAGGCAGCCGAACACACGCAATTTAAGATAATTGGGTGAGTCACCAAAGAGAGTGAATGAGGTTCCTGGATTTGCAGGATATTGGTTTTGAAAGAAGCGAGTGGGATTGTGTGGATGACTTTGATGTGCACTGGATCGGTTGGGTGAAGAACGACCATGAAAGCCACCACGGTTGGTATGAGAAGGGAAGCGATTTGTGTTGTTGTTGGCTCGGTGAGTTGTATGGGCAGAAAGCACTGGGGGTTCATGGCGGGCTTCTTGCCGTTTGAGATAGGCTTCAAAATCAACCAATTTGTCATGGAGGTCCTCAAATGAGATGGGATTTTCCCTAGCACGAATTCCAGCAATGATTTCCTTGAAGTCATCACCAACACCATTGAGGATGTGAATAACAAGATCATCATCGAGAAGGGGAACATCAATGAGGGCTAACTCATCTGAGATAGCTTTGAGAGTTTGTAGATATTCAGCAATAGGCTTGCCGTCACGGGGTCGAGTGAGTCGTTCTTTGAGACTCATAACTCGTGAGCGAGATCGATTCGCATAGAGGCCTTTGAGTTTGTCCCACGCTTCTTTGGAAGATTTGGTGGATGCAATAAGAGTTGCAATAGAGTCAGAGACTGAAATACGAATGGCATGTAATAGGAGCTGATCTTGGCGCTTCCAAAAACTGGTTTTTGCTGGGTTATCAGAGGGACATAGGTGCGAGCCATCAATGTAGCCGATTAAGTCATAGCCAATCAAGAGAGAATCAAACTGTGCACGCCATGTTGGGTAATTCATAGGGGTAAGTTTGAGGGGAAGTTGGGCGTTGGCAATGGCGATCAAGGTCGCGTTTGAATCAAGAGAAGCTGAGGCGGACACAACTATGGGATTTGTGACAGGGAGTTCTTGGGCAGCCATGGGAGGGATTGAGTTTCTCGTGAGAGATGATGAGGCTCTGATACCATATAAAATCAGAATATTGGTTGTATGAAAAGCATAATTTTCATTATTCTTTGTAAGGTATATATACAGATTTACATCCTTTCCAAAGTCAATGTGAATCAATCAGAATATATTCTAACTAAAAATAGTTACAGCTAATCATAGAAATAATTCCATGAATTAAGCAGAGGAGATGATTCCATGAATTAAGCAGGGCTAGCTGGGATCCACTGGATCTGTTGGTGGCGTGGCTGGCTTAGGTTCCACAATGTCCACAGAGTTTCCCATTAAACCTCTAAGATTGAATCGGGTCGGGTGCTGTAAACCGGGTCAGATACTAGATCCCTAGCTCGATTGATGAAACCAATAAAAAAATATATATATTCAGAACCTGCTTGGCTGTCTAAATAAAAATCAAATGATTACACTGTTCTTGAATGGGATTAGTTAAAAAAAATTGGAATGGATCATTACCATAATAGCTGATATTATATATTATATTGATTTTAGAAATTCACGAATATCTCTATCTCAAATTTACACTCTCATTTGTGATGATGGTCTATACATAATACACTATTTTTTTAATTTCCCTCCATTCCGAGAACCCACATATGGTCAATAAATTTAGCAACAATCTTTATAAATAACAGTATTAAGGGGACAAGTCCCCGACAAATTCAGTGTGACGTACATGAGGCTTTGAACAAGCATGAACAGTCACAGACAAGTCCAGCTCTGCTACTCACTAGTGGCCATTTTTAACTTTATCTTGACATCAAGTTTGGTATAAATTCACTTACTTTTGTGAAGGTAACCTTCATTTTAGGAAGAACTTTAATTAGAGGATTTTTTTTTTATATTTTATTTCTAATTTAGTTTGAGTCACTTTGCAATAATTAATGTCTATGGAAGACGGTCACATTTTCAAAAATAATAATAATAATAATTCACAATACACATAAAAGTCTAGAATAAATCCATTTTAAAATGCGTTGACAAATAACGATATAAATTTTCATCAACATATAATATTACAATAACAAAAAATCGTGATAAAAAGGTTTTTGTCCAGACATGCATATGAGATTTTGGGCTGTTTTATAAAGGGGAATTCTCTGTCGACCTTGGGATTTTTTTTTTTTCTCTTCCTTTTGCAGCAATGGTGTCTCCTGGCTTTGTAGCACTCTATTCACTTTTTTTCTAATATAATTTTACTTTTTGCCGAGAAAAAAAAAAAACACCCATTTACAAAGACCATGTTTGTTTTTTCCTTTTTCTTTTCTTTTTTGAATGGAATTTAAAACTAATCTTGTTTCATACAGATTCTTAAAGTGTTTCAAAATCAAGCAAATCTAGGTGTTTATGCATGGTGCAGTAAACGTAGGATCGATGACACGTGGTAATAAGGAGAAATAGAGGGCTGAAATTCGAGAGATGCATTTGATACCCAACACCTAACAGTCCTCCATTTCTCTTCTTTGTCACGTGTCATCGATCTTATGTTTACTACACCATGCAGTAAAAGTAGCCAACTGCACCAAATCCTAATCCGAAATAAAGGCCCATGCATCCTTGATGTAGATCGCTCAATCACCACCTAAGACAATATCAAACTGGCTTGTTTAACCACCGTTTGGGATTAGACATAATGTGTCTTAGTCTTCTCTGGTTTACTACCATCCTGTCTTCAGCAGTGTTCAGGATGGCAATGGTTTCCCAATGAAAACTAATCTTTTACACTTAATTGCTCTCATAGAGATTTGTGATTATTTGTTGATATTATTGCTTTAAAAATTTTAATTTAACCCAATTGATTTATGAGACCAATCTGGGTACGTGTCTGTAAGTGAGCCCCGGAACCTTCCCACGTAATAAGTCAGTTCTTGAATCCCCGTATTTCATTTATAGACCATAGTTTTCTTAAAAATTGGAGTCTTTTTTTTTTTCTTTTTTTCTTTTTTTAAATAAAAGTGTTTTTTAGATTTCCTTGTTTTTAAAAAAATAAAGTGGTGATTACTTGATTTCTTGAAAACCAAAAATAAATTACGTTTTCTTTTTTATTATTCAAGTTCCATACATACCCGTATAAAGAACTAGAACATCCTGCAACAAAGGGAATACCCTTATACTCTTTGCTCTGCCTTAAGGTTGCTGAATCTCATTGGATAGATTGCAATGGTAAAAAAAAAAAGCATGGACTAACCCTTAATATTTATAGAAAATATGTTGTAACCCATTAAAGACCGCTAATCACAAATCCACACAAAATAGGAAACTCCATACTTGGTCAAAAAAGCCGACCATACGCAATAAGGTGCACTCAAACTCAATAAACCTAAAAGGGAACACCAATCATCCATTAAGCCGAACAAGGGAAGTCAAATATTCTTACTTATCCCAATTTTTGCAAACCCATGCAAAAAGAAAATTCTAACATTTAAATCAAGGGTGGATGGAATTAAATGGCCATAGTATTTTTCTCCTTAAAAATAATTGCACACACACTTGTCTCTCCATTAGTGATTGAAAAATGACCTCGCGGGTTGCCTGCCTATGAATTTTCAAGTGGGAATCTTGCATAGTAAGTGTACAGAGATAAAATCTGACCGTAAAAAAGTAATGACTGGATGGAGCTCCTTCACCAATCGAATGACCTGCAATCAGGAAACACAGTGGTCAAAGGGTAGTCGGAATTGGTCCGGCCAAATCCCGTCCGATGCCTAAGTCAGGTGACTTAGTTTAGAGAAAGAGAGGAAATGGACTAGGGTTATTATGCATACCTTGCTCAGCATTGTACTATTCTATTTATAGTAGAATGTAGATCTAACCATGGTCTAGTTAGATAACGGTTTGGGTTATGTTAAGTCTAACCCGAGTCAGGCCTATAACCGTTCAACCAGGGTTAACTGACATTAAGTTTGAACCATGGTTTGGATAACTGACTATCCATTTGTTACAAAAGTAGTTTAGCCACATGTTTCATTCCATATAGAGCTCAGCCCATGATTGAGTTCGGCCCGTGGTATGGTCTTCTTGATGTAGGCTTTTGGAATGACTCAAATGGTCTTTGAGGTCGGGCCGTCTAAGAGTTCGGGCTATGAGCCCAAGACGATGCATATTGGCTCGTGTAGATCGGGCCACAGCTCAAGTAGTTCAGGCCATAGCCGATGGAGCGGTATTCGTCGGGTCAGTAGGCTCTGACCCACGACCCGTGACTAGTTACCCGTGGATTGTTGATTGTTCCCTTGCTGATTCATACCCGCCCTCGATTAGATCGGGAGGTCGGGATTTACCCACACAGTAAGTCTGCATGATGCTAAGGGCAATGGCGAAAACTGCACCAGCAAAAGCGTAAAATGTCCATGGGCTACTGAAATGGTCGTGCAGCCATTGAGCTATCCATATTTTGCCGTAATTCTTATAATGATTTCACTTTGCCATAAGTCTGAGAGCTGGGCACCAAGTCATTGGCTATCTCATTGAAGAGGTCTGCAACCAGTTGGTCACTACCCAGGAGGTTTAGGAGTATGCCATTCGATCGCAGCTCCATCATCGACAATTATTGGAGGAAGTGTCAATTGTCGAGAGCGCAGCGTAGATTTGAACTTTACACCCGTAAAACATAGTCTTGCCAGGCGTGAAGTGGATCCCAACCGCTTTAAGCTCCTTGGCTGAACGATAAGAAGAGCAATCACCACTTGGGCTAAAACAAGTCCTCTTGGACCAAGGCCATTTCGTGACGTTTCATCTTTCAATGATTCACGCTTATGATTTACGATGCAGTAAATAAATTGGAGAATGAAGCAACCATCAATGAACATCATCAGGTGAATGCCTTGTCATCAAAGCCTTCTGTTAAGCCCTCAGCATAGCAATTCCTCGCATCACCAGCGACTAGCGCGACCTTTATGTATAATTCAGCGATTGGTTTTTTACTTTCTTCGACATAATCGCGTGCCACTTTAATCTTGTGCTTCTCCATCGGCTCAAGCTCAAGTTTCCCATGGTGGTAAGGACCAATCGAAACCACCTTGGGATTGAAACATTTCTTGTTGGATTCGATGTTGCGAAGTATCCTCGGAACCTTCCGTATCCTGGGCCTTTGCCACTGGTCTATTCCGGACTCCTCTTTATCATTCATCCTCAATATCAACCACTCATCCTCCTCACTTGGTGTATTGTTATGGGCTTCTCTTTCGACCACGCTTGTCTCTGCAATCAGCTCGTCCATGAAAATCACCTCCTCGCAAGCTGCCATTGTTGCGTACACACTGCCATACAAAAGGCTGATTATCTGCGTTAATACACTGTTCTATCCGCGTTAACACACTGTCATGAGTCTTAAATTTTTGTTCTACTACAATAATCTATCCTGAATTGAGGTAGTTTGTGGAATTACCAACAAAAGTATCCTAACTTCACTCACATATCAAGCTTGGTATTTGCCAAGTTATATACTTCTGCAAGAGTAATTAAGCCTCCTTCCCCTTTTCTTAATTTTTTACCCCTTTTTTTTTTAAATCAAAATTATATTCCTGTTTTAATACTAGATTGTAAGAGTTTCAAAATTAAGTGAATTCAGCTTTTGTTTAAACCACGAAACCAAGGGCCACCCTTATTGTAGCTCGTTCGATCAACCACCACCTGAGACCAAACCCGCTCCATTTAACCACCATTTTTTGGGACCAAATTGGTTTACACATAAGCTGTACCATCAAACTTCATTTTCCCTCTGGGTGAAGCATTCTGTCGAGAGAAAATTAAAGGGGATTCTGTCCCTCATCAAGTTAGGCATAAAAGTTCATGGTCAAGGTCTAAAAGGTTAGAGAGAGAGAGAGCGAGAGCTCCATGATGTCTGGCTTTAAGCATCAAAAGCTTCTCTCCAACCAGTGAGCAAATATTGCCTCAAAAAGATGAGCTCGGTTTGGATTGACAGAATTATAGAAACAAATTAATCAAAGGGTTACAAAATCTCCAAGGTATTTTTGATATTTGACAACCAAAAAAAATAAAAATAATCATCATTTTTAAGAAGTGTATAATTAGTCCACATACTAGGCTATTTCAAGCATTTCAGGAACGACAGTACGTGGGAGTCTTTTGGAACCACTTGTAGGGTCTACTTTCCTGCAGTACCAAAGCCGGCCCACTGAGAAATGCATACCTTGAAGTTGTTTCTCATGGACAATAAATGATAATTTATGAATAAAGACTGAAGAGTGAAGACTTATTAAAAAATAAATAAATAGTAATTTCATATGATGGTGATCAGAAGTTCTCCCTTTGATAGGCATTAAATAGTACACAATAAAATTGAAGTTCTAATCTTGATCAAAATAAAATTGAAGTTCTAACAAATTAAAGCGAAGATCAGAGGAAAAAGCAGCACAATATGATTTCTAACCCTCCAAAATTTTCTCTTTAGCCTTGCACAAGGAAAAGGAAAGGCACAAGACCTGAACTTCCCAAGTTACAAAAAATTATTTCAGTTGCTTTTGCCTGCTATGCCATAAAAGAAAGCGAAACTATTAAAACTACTTCGGAGAAAGTTCTTGACCACGCTTGGTGGCAGCAACAACAGCATTCATCAAGATCCCACGGAATCCACCCTTCTCCAATTCATGAATACCAGCAATGGTCGTTCCACCAGGGGATGTAACATCATCTTTAAGCTGACCAGGATGCTTCCCTGTCTCAGTGGCCATAGATGCTGCTCCTAATACCTGCAAGAGAAATACATAATTTAGTTGCCAAAAGCAGCATGGAATTTCAAGTAAAAAAGCATAATACTGAAGCATTAAGGGCACAATTTAAATAAATAAATGAAAAGGAAGCAAACACTATAATTTGAGCTCCCAAATTCAGTCGAAGCTAACCTACCAAGTTGAGGAAAAAATATTAAAAAGAAACGAAGTGTCAGAATATTACAGTTTAATTATGACGGGGAGGGTCATGTCATTTGCTATAGAAGACAACCCCAATAGATTTTGGATAATGGATAGAATACAAACTACAGTTCATTTGTAGTGAAATTTTGATGGAAGTAACTTGTAGTGAGATTAAACTGATGTCTTAAGCTGATCTTGAGTTGCATGTGATTGGCAATTCAAAATTTTTCCACCCATTTTGTTTTTTTTTTTTTTTTTTTTTCCTGATAAAGTAAACTTATATGAAACTATCAAAAAGGCCAATAACTGAACCATGCACACGCAAGGAATACAAGAGACAGCACCAAACATAATTACAAAGGGCGTCTAAATTACAAAGGCCATCTAAATTTTTCTACCCATTTAGGTTTTTTTGTTTTTTCCTGATAAAGTAAACTTATATGAAACTATCAAAAAGGCCAATAACTGAACCATGCACAAGCAAGGTATACAAGAGACAGCACCAAACATAATTACAAAGGGCATCCAAAAAATTTACAAAAGATGTTCACTTCCCTAAATGATTCAAAATTCCAAACCAACCCAAATAAGAAGTTTTCTAACAATCCTGAGTTTTAGCTCTACAATAGGAAGTTCTAGACCATCGAAAATCATATAATTTCTTTCTCTCCAAGGAGTCCAAAAAATAGCATGAGGTACCATTCTCCAAGCGAAAAATGAATATCAATTGCCACTCCTAGTCCACCAACTCCCAACAATCCTAAGTTTTAGCTCTACAATAGGAAGTTCTAGACCATCAAAAATCATATAATTTCTTCTTTCGTTCTTTTTTTCCCTTTTTTTTTTTTTTTTTTTTTTTTTTTTGTTGATGAAGAAAATCATATAATTTCTTTCACTCCAAGGAGGCCAAAAAATAGCATGGGGCACCATTCTCCAAGCCAAAAATGAATATCAATTGCCGCTTCTAATCCACCAACTCCTAACCACTTGTAGAACCAAATGAGACAAAACCCACCATACCCTAAAGATGGAGATGTTAGATGCCCACAATTCAAAAGCCACCTTGCAATGAAGCAAAAGATGATCAACCATCTCGGTGGCCTCTTTACACATGATGCGCCAATTACATCTCTATTAATCAAGTGGTCCACATTCGAGCACTTATCCCGCATAGCCATCCGCGTAGAAGTTAGTTTAGAAGGAACCAATGGCATCCAAACCTTTAAAACTGGAAACCTATTACCAACTGAAAACCTATTACCTTCTCTCCTTGATAAGGAATTAAAGTAAGACCACTGAAAGGGAACCATATACACTTTGTGTCCAAACTGGCTTTAACCCATATTCACCTTCAAGGCCACCGCTGCATCAAAGCAAAGATGCACACAACTCAGATAGAGAATTTGTTTTCCCTACTTGGATCACCAAAACCAATAGCATCATCTGCATAAAGCAAATGTGAAATGCACCCTCTCTCCCCTCCACCCCCTACAACCTCAAAACCCCTAATCAAATTAGCATCAATAGCCTTTTGTAACAATTTACTGCAAAAATCCATAACTATAATAAACAAAAAAGGGAGATAGAAGATATCTCTGTCTAAGAACACTAAACTCCTAAAGAAGCTATAAGAACTCCCATTCACCACCATAGAAATACAAATCTCGACTCACTCCCTCCACTTCTCTTCAAGCCCCATCCTTCTAAGCATATAAAGAAGAAACTCCCAATTCATATGATCGTAAGCTTTCTCAAAGTCCAACTCCAAATCACACCCAGAGACCCATTTCTTAATCTTAAATCAATACATTCATTTGCAATAAGAACCGCATCCAAAATCATTCTATTAGCAACGAAAGCATTTTGACTAGGAGACACCATTTTTCCCACATTCTTCATCCTCCCTGCTAAAACCTTAGCAATTGTTTATGCACACTTCCCATCAAACTAATTGATAGAGAATCTCTTATGTCCACTACATCTCCTTCCTTCATAATCAATTCCAATTACTACAAATGACTTCCCTTTTCTTGCAAGATAGAAATCCTCTATAACTTTCAAAAGTGAAACTACTCCCTATTCTCGACTCTGGGACTATATATAAACCCTTAGGTAGTGAGACTCCATCCAAGGAAAAGATTGAGGAGAATCCACTCTCAACTGCCTCCCATTCCTTTCTTTCCCTTGTCTTATTCCTCACTCCTCTCTGTTGTTTCTCCATTTTGAGAAGATTCAGTCAAGCTACCTTTGAGCTAACCGCCAAACTATTTTTTCTTGCTACCTACCTTTCCTTTCTTCTCTCTCCCTTCTTCCCCCTTAAGGAAGGATACATTTCTCCTCTAATTAGCCAATTCAGAAAAGCTTCCCTTTTTAACCTTTTCATTCCACCATTCCCCAACCCCCTAATCCAAAAAATTTCATTTGTAATTGGAACTTGCCCCCCCAAAGTATCCCCACTTATTTCATGTCTTTATTTAAAATTCCTATATCAGTAGCTTCAAGGATTGAAAACTTCAAAGGGATTTTCTTTGGAATGGTATTAATGGTGATTCCAAATTCCATCTTGTTAATTGGATTGTTATTATTGGATGGTTTTCTCCTTGAGAGATTCCACTCCAGATAGGAGGATTTGGTCAGCTCATTCCTCGAGTGATTTTTCTTGTAAATCATATTTCGATTTGTTGATTGACGCTCCAAATAGTCCCACTTGTCCTCCATCGGTCTTCATTTGGAAAGCTAGTGTGCCTCGCAAAGTTTGTGTTTTTGCCTAGACTGTTGTTCTCAAGAAGATTAATACCAATGAGATGCTTCCAAGAAGGAGGCCTTTCCTTTACTTATGTCCGTAGTGGTGTGTTATGTGTAAGAGTGATGTGGAGAGTATTGACCATCTTTTCCTTTTCTGCCCCGTGGCTTGTTGGTTGTGGCAAAGTCTTTTTAGTCTTAGCGGCAAATCTTGGGTTCTCCCAAGTCGTGTTTCGAGGATGTTTGAGATTCATTTTTGGGGCCTTGGTAGTGGCAAGAAGGCGAGTATTATTTGGAGTTGTGCTATTCTCGTAGTGTTTTGGGTTATTTGGATCAAAAGGAATGCTCGGATATTTGATAACAGGGAGTCTTCTTCGCTTGAGTTGTGGGATAAGGTTCACTTTTTGGGATCTTTTTGGGCTCACTCCTCAAAAGTGTTTGGTGACATTCCTTTTTTTGTGCTGAAATCTGATTGGAGGGCTGTTTGTCTTTAGGTTTATCTTCTCATTTGTTTTTTCTTGCTTTTCTTTTTGGTGTTCTGGCAGACTTCTTGTCCTCCTCTTGTACTTTTCTTTCTTTTCTTATTAATAATATTTTCTTGTTGCTTATCAAAAAAATTGGAAGTCGGTGTGCTAATCAAAAATTGAAGGCGGATTGGGCATAAAGTCTCTCACTTGTATGAACGAAGCCCTTCTTGGTAAATGGATTCGGAGGTTTGGGAAAGGTGATCATGGCCTTTGGAGAGATGTGGTTATTTGGAAATATGGGGTTACTAATACGGGTCGAAGTCAGGAACTCTCATGGTATGAGCCTTTGGAAAGCTATCATGCAAGATTTTGATTTTTTTTCCGAAAGAGATTGGCTTTAGAGTGGGGGATGGGGGGAAAGTGAGGTCTGGAAGGATATTTGGTGTGAGGATACATCCCTTATGATCAAATTTCCCACTTTGTTTGATATTATGGGTGATAAGTAAGCCTTGGTGTAAGACTTTATTGTTGGGAACAAGGACTTTAATATCGATATCGATGGATATATCAAGGGTCCAAAAATGTGGATATATTGGATATATCGTTGGATATATCGACAATATCAATATCGTTTTAAAGATATGGTGGATATTATGAGTTAAACATGGATATTTTTATTGAAACTCTCTGGGAACAATGATTTAAACTATAATACACACTCTAGCATCAAAATATTATAATTTAAATATGTATAATACAAGTATGTCTTGCGTAGGGTACAAAAAATATACCGCACTAAGTAAATAAATAATAGAAAATTTTGCAAATTCAACATTTAAATATTATATCACATTGAAATAGATTTTTGTAACATTTAAATATAGAGTGCTATTAGACCAAAGGCCATTGGATTGAAATAATATTTTAAATTATGTGAAATACTAAGCATAGTAAAATGTACATATATATGTGAATCCTAACCTATTCTAATGTGTAAAAATTTCACCAGCAATCAACAAAAGGGTATTTAAACATGGCAGTGTCATCTTGAACGATATCTTCGATATATCGAAGATATGTCCACGATATTTCGACGAGAAACTATAGAAATCCATCGATAAAAGAATTAATCGATATATCGCTTCGATATTGTGTTTTTTTCAAAATTTTCAAATACCGCAATAGGATTTCGTTTCGTTGGGGGGGGGGGGGGGGGGATATGGCAATATATCGACGATATATCGCCCATATCGTCGATATTAAGGACTATGGTTGGGAATAATGACCATATCTTTTGGAATGTCACTTTTATTAGGGACTTCAACGATTGGGAATTGGAAGGTGTGTTGGATTTTTTCCAACTTCTTTATGATTGCAAGATTTCTTTGGAAGAGAATGACTCCTTGGTGTGGCATAAGGACTCTAAAGGGTCATTTTCAACGAAATCTTTTTATAACATTTTGAATTCTTGTGGAGTTTCTTTTATCCTGACTAAGCTCATTTGGATTAGTTGGGTTCCTCCCAAAGTTGCTTTCTTCACTTGCTTGGTGGCATGGAACAAGTGCTTGAATTTAGACCATCTCATTGATAGAAGGTTGGTGATGGCTAATAGTTGCATCATGTGTAAGCAAGCAACGAAGACGGTGGATCATCTTGCCTTACATTGCTATGTGGCTAGGAACTTATGGATTCTCACTTTTAACCTTTTTGGAATTCATTGGGTCTTACCCTCATCTACTCATGATCTTCTTGCCGGTTGGTGGATAAAGACGGTGAGCAAAGATATTAAGAAGATTTGGAAAATGGTCCCCCATACTCTTTTTTTGATGTCTTTGGAAAGAAAGGAATCTTAGAACTTTTGAAGATATGGAAGCCTTGCTCATTGATATTAAATCTAATTTTGTGAAGATACTTTTTTAGTGGTTCTCTTCATACTCTAACAAGCGTAACCCCTCTTTTATTCTTTTTGTTGATTCCTTGAAACTCTAGATGGGGTTTTTTTGTTTTTGTTGGCTAGTACTTGTACGTATCTTATGTACATGGGCTATGCCCTTTTAATTTTCTAATACAATTTTACTTCATCAAAAAAGGTATGGGCTAATTACAGTCTGCCTGGTTGCAACCTCCTTATATTATTCAAGATTATGCTTCAAAGCATTCTGTTCTAACGTCATCTTGAGCCTGGAGGAGTTGTCCTCAAAACCCTCTTAAAACTATGGTTACAAGTAACACTAATGAAACTTTACAAGTGAAAAATTACAAAGTTAAAATTTCATTTATTCACAAAACAAGCTAGACATTTAGGCTACTGCACAACAGCCTAATGACACTAATCTTATTTTTCAGCTTCATCTTTAATGGGTTGGAAGTTGGAAGCTCATTGCAGTGTATCCACTACAAACTATTATTCATTCACAAAATAAGCTTGACATTTAGGTGATTAAATGAGCACCCAACACCACCCTAGAAACTTTCTTTTCACCTTTCATCTTCAATGGGTATGAAATTAATTTCAGTCTGTCATATCAGATAATTTCTCCCCTAAACTTTACAGTGTAAGCGTTACAACTATAAACTTTATTTTGGAGGTGTTGATTTCATACTGTCCTACTTAATCATAGGTGGCTTGGCTTCACTATCGTTCATGACTTGGTATAGAGTACATGTAGTTGTCAGCCTTCCCACCAGAATGCCACAGTAGTTAAAGTCTTGTAATCAGAATTCCCAGAATGCCTATGATACAGTGGTCAGCCTTTCGAATGCCTCCTTCCTTACTTTCCTGAGAAGCCCATTATGACTATAAAGGACGGGGCTGTTCACCTTTGGAAACTTAGCTACTTTAAGTACTACTCAATACTAAATTCAAGGCAAATGGGGCTCTCAGGCCAGGACATCTGACAGAATGCTTGGCCTCCTGCACTGGAAGTGACACTTGTAGGGTGAGCTTCTGCCAATTGGCTTCTAGCACTAAATTTTCTAACAGAAGTTCACCTTATTGAGTTGGGGACCTTTTACTGGAAAAGGGAGGGATGGGGGGGGAAGAGAGAACTTTCAAATCCATGCAAATCTTAAATCCAAATGACTAATTAAATAACAGATTAATCAGTCACATATTACTTAGAGAGTTGAGTAATTGTTTAAACAGATTCCATGCAGTCATAATTTAACTTACGGTCTGAGAAGCAAGACCCAATGCAAGTTCTCGTGGTAGACCTGCAGCTACCCCTCCATCAGCCAACGCTTCTATCGCTAAGTATATATATGCTGGGCCGCTACCACTGAACATATTTAAAGAGAAAAATTAAAAACAAACTGCCATTTGCCAATCACTATCTACCCAAATAGGTACATTCAGACAAAAACATGTGTGCGCAACTGTGTGAGAGAGAAAGAGACAAAGAGATGTGCACATGTAAGAACCACAAACCAAATAGATAAACACAAATCAAATACCAGTACCTATAGGCAGTAAAGATATAAAGAAATTTTTGTTATAGGATAGTAATAAACATGATTCTTCAAGAGTACAAGTGTAGCAGAAGCCACAAACCTCAAGCCAGTGATTGCATCAAACAATTTCTCATCAGCCCTCCATATCTTGCCAACTGCTCCAAATAGACTAGCTATTAATGCTCCATCTTCTTCTGTTGCAGCCTCTCCCAAGCTTAATACTATTTTAGCGCAAATCAATTAGAAACCAGTAATGTTTTCATGCAATTTTAACAATCCTGACATTCAAATCAAAATCTTGAAATCGTGAACTAGAGGAAACCATGGGATTTGGTTCCAAAATGAAATTGAAAGATTATATGAGTCCAACAAAAATCCATGGGGTTAGGGCAACATAGAATTGAAGAATATAATTTTTTTCACTTCTTTATCAGAAAAAATATCAACAGTTTGATAGAAGAATCTTTGTTATAGACACCAACTGATGTATAAACATGATATTATATCCACACATAAAGTATGGAAATCTGCTATCCTGGTCTAGCTACATTTTCTAACAAGATGATGAGAAATATTAATCAAGGAAAAGCCGTGCTAACTCGTGTATGTTGCAACTCTTTGGCTCTCCAAATATTGTGAACCAACGAAACTTCACAAGTAACCTTATACATCTTCAAACCTTCAAAAAGAGTTCTTTCTTTTTTTTTATAAGCGAAGAGTAAATTTATTAATATAATAATAAAGCAATACAGGACTACCACAAGCAACACGCCCCAATGTCCAAAAATTGCACATAATCAAGAGAGAAAACAGTCAAACACCCAACACACAGAAAACCCTCGCCAAAACGAACCTTCCAACACTGAACAAGAACCCAAAGCCACAACAAAAAAGGAATCCAAACTGCAACCCAGTAACTAAGCAGAAGAAAACAGGGCACCTTAGAGAAAACTCAGCAGCCAAATCACGCTAACAACCCAAGAGATCCCTAAAAAAAAAAAAAATACAACAACCGCCAAACCAAATCTGGATAAACCTTGAACACACCAGAACAAAAGGAGAGAGAACTTGCACACCAAAATTCTGCATAAATCTGAATGAGCAGAACAAAATGGACCACCCCAAACTGCATACAAAAACTGAGCCACCTCCACTACAATTTGAAATAAAGGCAAATAGATCCAGCTTCAAAAACCAAGCAACGAGCAATGCAAGAATGCATTCCTCCACTCTATTACCCACAAACTGCCCCAACTTAATATGGAACCAAGCCCCAATTCAGCTCAAAAAAGTGTACGAATTATTATCAATTTCCATCCCCTTCTAGTGAAGGGGGGATTTTCAAACTGCCCCACCTTTATGAACTGCAATACTGCCAGATATACAGTTTCAGAATAACCAAATTTTCTAAACAGTTCACGAGCATGCATTGGCCAAAAAAAGAATGCGAGGGGGGTGAGAAAGAAGAATATGCTCGCCAAATTTTCATGCTGCATCCCGGCTAATTGCACTGATTTATATTTATATATAATGCTTTAGTCTTTACAATGAGTACCAGACAGAAATGCTCTAGCTGCAAATTTAAAAGAAGGATCATTACAAAACGAGGTACACTCCTTTTGCAATGTGAATTGTCCCACGCGCTGAGTAAAGATTATTACTTAACAAAAGTATGTACAAGGCATAGTTTACAAATCACTAAAAAAATGTTGGATTACAGGAAAAAATTTAAGAGAGTTATCAGGCCAATATCAGTTTTATTAGAGACGTTTAACGGGGAAAAAATTTAACATCATAAGGGAAAAGGTCAGTAATACCTGTCGCTGCCTTGCCTACAGTGGCCGGAGTATTTGGTACTACCCTAATAAATCGGCTTTGACCAGCCCATTCCTAAATGAAACACACAATAACTTCAATAAAACAATAAGTTTTGGAAATTAAGAATAAGCCATAAAAAGATAACCTAGAAAAAAAAAATGGTGTGCATGAAGATGATAAAAATTCTAGAGCATACAGGCTGAAAGCAAGAATGCATTAAGGACACGAGTACACGAGCAATGTTGCAAGGAGCATGGCTCGCTCTTGTTCGTAGTACTACGTGTACAGGTACGCTGTATGATGCTTTATTCGGTATGCAGTACGTTGGGGGTATACTTAATTCATTCGCTATTTCAGGTCGTGGTTCACAATAGAGCTCTTATTGGGGTCGCTGCGGAACTTTAGGTGATAATATATATATATTAAAGGCAAAATTCCAACTCCAACATATTATTGTATAAAGAGTGAAAAGCAATATGTTTTTTAAAATAAAATAATAATAATAAATTAATTATAGGATGTGAAATGTTGTTTTAAAATTGCAATATTCTTGCATTCAAATTAGGAAAACAACTAAAATTTTGGTAACAAACTTAAGAGCAGTGTCACCAAGAAAATAGCTGTAATTTTGGTTATAGACTAAGGATAGCAACTCTTAGGAGATCTAGGTCGCAAAGGACCTACAATCTAGTACGTGCAATCCAGATCATGGTACAATGGGGGTTTACGCGAATCTAGTAACTTTGTTCGGGACTCTAAAAATGGAGATCCTGGTCGTGAAACACAGTGAAAGTTAAACAGGGCACAATCCTTAAATTCATTTCTTGGGTTTGACTTCCCCACAAGAAGCAGCCTGCGGTCACTACAGTCAGTCAACTGTTATCAAGAGTATCTGGCCATATTGAGGTAATATCAGTTCACCTATTATTATCAAAATACTATAAATCCTGAATTACAGAAATATCCCTACATTTTCAGAATTATTTACGAGCATCAATTTGTACCTTGATACTGTCTTGTTTTCAAGGGTGACAAATGGATGACAGTAGCAACTGCAGGCTTTCCAAATGCAGAAAAACCACACTATCCCCTATCTTCAACATTCAAATCAGCACTATCATCATCATAATCAGGATTATGCTCTTCATCATTGTCACATAATCAAAAGATTCACTTTCCCCATCATACACTTGGAGGTTGTCAGCAATCTCTAAAGTTTGTGATCTATGTGGTTTACAAGCTCACGAATGCATAATTGATAGACATCTACGTGATTGTGAGAATTTTTTTTTTTTTTTTCTTTTTTTGATAGCAGAGAAAGTGTTAATTAAAACTACGCAAAAATAAAACTTTACCATTTTGTAACTTAACCAAAAATCTCTTCTGGATACCATTCTATAGATTCCAGACATAATATTTTCCATCTTATTTTACTATCCTGTATAAATTAATTTTATTGATATATATTAATCTCATTAACAAAATATCATATAAAAATATTAAGAATAACCATTAATAACATAACCTTGATCTAATATTCATTTCAGACTTTCAGTACTACGCATACAATATGTCAGGACCAATATTTTTTAATACAAAAGTAGGGTAGATCCTATAATGAAAAAGTGTTACACCATATGGCCTGTGACATGCTAATCCAAAATATTCTTCTTAAGCAAGACTAGAGAGCACTCTCAAGTCTCAATAGCCCAAATGGAACCCTTGGGTATTGCTAACTTAAACTGCTGCATTATACAAGCTACTCTCTATTGGAGCTCATGGAACCTAAAACCATTACAATATATTAAGAATTTAAACGCACAATTATAACGACAAATGCATGGATTTAAGTCAAGCAAAATGCAAAGTAAAAAGTGGAATTAAAGGAGATGGAACTATGGCTTCCACAGAATCAAGTATTGAAATTCTAATCTCGAGTGGATACTTTATTTAATCATAATACTGAACGTAGCCACTCACATGCAAAACTTTGAGCTTTGAAAAACTCATCCATTTCAATGTTACATAAACTAAGAAAAGATCGGAAGGTTTTTTGGAAATCAAATGTCTTGTCATAGATTTATCGATTCTTTATCATTGCAATTAGTTTTTTTGCATGTACAGGGGCTTTGCCTGCCTTCTTATGTATATAAAAATAAATACGTATAAATATATATACAGGGGCTCTTCCTGCCTTCTTATGCTTATATATATATATATATATGCATATAAACATGCATACATGCATACATACATACCAAGTCTCCATCAAGTGAGGACATGTTGATATAAGTTATATCAACAACGGCATTGGGGGTTGTGCTCCGTGTATTGATGGGTTCCGAAGTACATTAGACCAATGCACAAGGTACAACTCCCAATGCATGGTGAGCTGATATATATCAGCACATCCTCACCTGACTGCCATCCGATACCTATATATATATATATAGTCTTTGCTTGATCAAACAAAAGATGTTACATACACTTAGAAGCATGTTATGGACTTATGGTGTACAAACCTCTAAATCCTTCAATTTAACTCCTGCAGCAATAGAAACCAAAAGCTTCTTCTTAGAAAGTAATGGCCTCAGCTGCAAGATCACATCTTTTACTGCAACAAAAACGAACCAAAGGTGTCAAAACGATGTTGTGGTCACAAAAAATCACAAAGCAATGTCTAAGAAATAACTATCCATAAGAGTCAAAGAATTTTGTACTAATAGGCAAAAGACCAACCATATGATTTCAAAATTCAAAGTAAAACTTTTCAAGATAACCTAAAATTCTATTTGGATGATGAGAAAGTGAGAAACCTAAAGATCCAAACAATTTAATGTTTTCAGTCATTTTTATTGCCCAAAAAAATGAATTCTAACCACAACTAAGCCATATATCAGCATTAGGCTCAGTTGAATGTAGATCTTTATCTCCGCCGGTCATTTGGTCCCAAATTATCAAAAATCTAATATTCAAGATTTTTATTTCTTTTGTTTATCAACCTTTTCTGAACAAACCAAACAGTGAATAAAATTAAAAATTCAGGAATGCAAAAAGAGTTGCTGTTTTAAAATCTAATTTCCATGCTGTTCGAATTTACAGATGGGTATGACCACAAATCACATTTTGTTATTCTTTGAAGTGTTTACTTAAGTTAGCAAAACTTTAAGTGTATGAAATAATTTAACCTATAAATTCATGAGGTTAATTTGCTACATGGTTGCTAATTTGACAAAATTAATCCAATTTGACTAGTTCTACAACCTTGACCACCTTAACATATTGGAAAAAATTTCATTAGTCTACTACAAACATAAGGTTCCATTTGGTTGCTGACAAAACATAGGAACAAACATGGAATCTTACAACAGCCAATACAACCCCCACCACCAGTTATTAATATTCGAAGTTTTTATTTCTCCTCCTCAGCTTTGTCAGCAATCAAAAAAACCATAAGTGAACTACAGAGTAAACATTGAGCGGCAAAGTGTGCTTAGCGCATGGGCAATACCAATTTGAGGTTTCACAGAAAAAATCACCACATCACTGTCTTCAACCACCTGTTTTCATAAGATATACAAAAAATGTATTATTAAATGTTAATACCAATAATAATAACCAAGAAAACTCTGAAAATTACAATACATATTAATAAAAATCACTCCAAGAAATTAACTATAAGCAATTCAAAACTCAGTCATGAAATCGGTGTTTCGTCAATTGACCCTTCATTTTGTTGCTTAGAAAACAGAGGAAAAGAAAAGAAAAGAAAATCTTGAGTGTCATGTGTTCTGTTGCCATTAGTTCTTTAAAATGAAAACCCAAGACTCAACCCAAGTAAGCCAAAACAGGTGTTTTCATCTCCAACTATTTTGCTCTATAGAATGCTACAAAGGCCATTACCCAATGTGGGTCCCACTGAACTGAGTCCTAAGACGAAGGAGTTGGATACGGTCCTGACCCTTTGTTTTCTTAACACAAAGTGATCACTTTCAAGACTCAAACTTCCATTTCTTTTCTCTCCTTACATTCTCTCAGAAATCAATATGTAATAATATACACAAATAGATGTATGCGCAATTGCGCAGAAGCATAACAAACTCAAGCTTAATAACAAAGCTTTCATCCCATTTAGCTATACATTCATGGACACACACAAACACACATTTATAAATAGAGAGAGAGAGAGAGAGAGAGAGAGAGATTACATCACGATTGTGTTCGAAGACTTGGATGCCAAACGATTCGAAGGCGGTCCTGCGATTCAATTTGGAATGAGCAGTACAAATACGGGAAGGAGGCAAGACGCCTGAATGGACGATGCCTTTGGCAATGCTCTCAGCCATTTTGCCCGCTCCGATAAACCCTAGCTTGTACGTATCAATCGGAATAGGAAGTACAGCCGCCATAGCTTCTGCTACTACTACGACAGCGTCTGTAAATGTTCGTTGATTCCTTCTTCGTAAGATCCAGAAACGAGTTAGGGTTTCTTAGCGACAAAACCCCGTTTGGTTCTCGAGAAAGAATGTGAGGGAAATGAAAATCCCAAACTTTCCCAGAATCAGGTTTGGTCGTTGGGAATAGGAATAAAAAGAATAAACAAAGGTTTGAACTCTCGCATTCAATTTAGACTAGTTGTAGCACACGTGTGTTGCTGAGAATTGATAAACGTTCAAACTTGGACTCAATTTGTTTGCAATAAATTCCAAGCTTTCTTTCCCTTAGCTGATACCACACAATCAAAGAAAACAATTCATAATTATCATTAGCATAATTCATTCTTATTACAAGTTAGCTCGAAAAATTTGCTATGTGTTTATACAATTGTATTCCATTCAAATCTAATGTACTAATATCAACATGGGTATATGAATGCGAGAATGTTTGCATGCATTTAAGAAAAGCAAAAATGGAAACCATAGTTGATTCTAGCTTAAGCTATTTAATAATTATACTTTAGATGATCATCATTAGGCATCTTTATATCAAAATTAAACATACAAAAGTGAATAATTAAGTATTCTTTATCTCTTTCCTACACCACCCATTCCCAAAATGATTTGTTGCCACTAAGAAGCTAACCTATAATAAGCAACACCATTAAAAATTCAATCTATGAATGGTAAAATTGCAAAACTTAAGAAACAATATGCCAAAAGCTAGCCTCAAGAGGGATGAAAACCAAATAGCTATTTATAGAGTTGCCGCATTAAGTCTGATAAACCAAGACACTAACTAATACATAGATAGTTGAGCCAAATGAGGTCTACCCTTATATAAGCACCTACAAAGACTTCTAAAATAGAAAGAATGATTATGATCTTGCCAAGTAGCAATGATCCAATAGTAGGGAGAGTTTCTAGAATTTTTGGATTTCTCTTCTCAAATCTAAACCAAAGAAATGCTAGTTGGTTCTAAAGTATTCTAGCAAATTCTTGTATTCTCTTCTACATTGGTAATCTCAATTTTTTTTTAATCTAATGAGAGCTCGATCTTAGTATCGCATGCTGATGAGAGCTTAATCTTAATTAGCTTCCTAAAACCTCTGCAAGGCAAGTTCGTTCTTAACAATTTCTCTATTATAAGATATCACCTTTAGTGAATTATATAATTAAGATGAGGAAAAAAAAAAAACATCAATGAGTAAGATTGCGTGATAGGATTTAATTAATTAATTAAGTAATTTTTTATTGCATGGGTTAACCAGCAGCCAAATTAGAGCAGAGCCTCACCCACACATACTAAAAAAGGTTATGTTGATGCATTACTTTATTTTCGCGGGCAAGGGCAGGGTGACACCATGCTAGTGTGATTCGAGCTGTCCATAAAAGTAATGGACAACTCGGAGCAAAAGACCAAAAAGTTGATGAGTTAATCATCACCGTGCTAGTGTGATTCGAGCCGTCTATTAAAGCAGTGGACGGCTTGGATCACACTGGCACTGTAATAGTTTTTTTCAAACTATCATCAAATCCAGATCCTATTTGCGCATGCCCCTTTTTTTTTTCTTTTCTTTTTTTCTTTTTTTGGGATCAGCAAAAGAATATAATTTTATTAAGTGAAAGCGATAACTGATAATACACCCAAAGCCTAGTAGAAAAAGTTGTTTTCCCAGACATTTTGGCACTCTGCAAGAAGTTATTCCTTGTGAAAGGCAAAAAAAAAAAAAAAAAAAAAAAAAAAATGAGAGAGAAAAATAACGAAGTAAGGAGGTGACGTTAAAAAGTCAAAGAATGAGGAACAAAACCCAAGTAGTGAACTATTGGAAACAAAATATATAAGGATCCCTTTGTCCTGATAGGATGTATACAACATAAAACTTATAGATACCTAGAAAAAGAAGACTTAAAAATCAACCCTAATCTCATTGTTGTACCTCTTCTAATTTGCTCATTGCAAAAACCCTAGCAGAATAAACAACAGATACTGAAATCCTTCTACAAAACCTAAATAATAATCATTCTAAGAGCAGAACGTGATTAGAACAGCGTATTAGGGGCTTACCTCACAACTCTAGTTCGCTTCTTCTCTTCGATTGGAGAGGCACTCGCACGAATTTCTTTTACATGTTAATACCTGCACAGAGCGGACCACTGATGTCCAACATCCCACAAAGTTATTTATCCAACCAAAACCCCAAAAAATAAGCTGAAAGAAAGATTCTATAATTAAATAAAACAGAAATCAGTCAGAATCAAAAACCCTAAAATGAAATAAAAGAGAAATTGGTAAGAAGAAAGAAGAACAAAGAATAGGAGCGAGACAACACTTAAGGGAATAAAAAAAAAAAAAGAACCCTAAAATCAAACAAAAGAGAAATCAGAATTTACATATAATCTCAGCACACAAAAATGGATCAGAAATTGTATATAAACTCAGGGAAAAAAAATATATAGAACCTGTGCATAATCCCAAACCAACCGAGAAGCATGAACACCCGAAGGAAGCGGGCAGACTGCAGAGAAACAGGTCACTTTCACTTCCATCGGGAGACGTCACCTACTCCACTTTATGCGCACCAAAAACCACCCTTAAACGACGTCGTTTATTGGTCTGGGGTTTCCTAACGCACAGGTAGAAGGCGTTCTATGCTTTGTCGCCTTGTGGTTGAACAAACCAAAACACTGTAGAAGAGATTGGAGGTGTCGTTTTGCTTTAGAGGATGAACTTTGAGTTGCCGTTTTGGACCAAACTTTTGGGAACGAAACTTTTGGAAAAACCTTCCCTTTTATAGGAGCTTTAGAAATTTTTTGCCCTTTTGGTTCCGTTTGTTCTGATAGAAAATAATTCGTAGAAATAATTTTCCAAAGTTTGTGGGTGTACATATTGAACCCGAAATTTTTGTTACAAATCAGCCGAATCATGCTAGTAAATCCCGAATGGTTCGGCCACAAGCCCACAATAATCCATTTGCTAGCTACTTGTGAGTACTTCCCATGTAGATTAAAAAGGGCCAGGCTTTTGGAGAATAGTCCATAGGGAGCAGCTATTGCAACCCCCCAAAGGTATATGTTGCCCTCCCTTGATTTCCTCACCCCCCCCCCCCCCCAATTTATATACACACCCCTCTCAAAGACTAAAATACCCCTCCTTCTAAATAAACCTTAATCCTTCTCACCCACCCCTCTCACCCAGCCCACTCCCGGCGAAGAAGGGCAGCGACCAATGAGGAAGGGCAACGGCGAGTACAAGCACCCCTTCTTCCTCTTCTCTGTTCTTCTCCTCTTCTTTCTTTCTTTCTTTCTTTCATTTTTTTTTTTTTTTTTTTCATCTGCTAGTCAGATCTATGCAAGGGAGTTTTTTTTTTCAAAACCTCCATTTTTTCTTACAAGGAAGGTTATTCCTTTTCTTTCTTTCTTTCTTTTTTTTTTTTTTTTTTTTTTGTTTTGTTTCTTCTACTGGTCAAATTTGTGTGTTTTTTGGCGAGGGAGGCTTTTTTTTTCAAAACCTCCATTTTTTCTGGCAACGAGAGGGAAGAGAAAAAAAAGGAAAGAAAAAAAAAAGGCTGCCGACGGGAGGGAAGAGGAGAAGAAAAGGAAAAGAAAAGGAAAGAAGAAGAGGGAACAGGAGGGAGGAAGAAGAGGGTTCTGACGGGAGGGAGGGCTGCTGATAAGAGAGGGGTGCGGGAGAGGGTTTTGGGAAGGAGGAAAAAAAAAAAAGGAAGAAGAAGAAGAGGGTTCCAACGGGGGCAAGTAAGGACTGCTGACGAGAGGGATGCAGGAGAGGGTTTTGGGGAAAAAAAAAAAAAAAAAAGGCAGAAGAAGAAAAAGAAGAAGAAGAAGAAGAGAGAAGAGGAGAAAGGAAGAAGATAGCTGCCAACGACGGGAGGGAGGACTGCCGTCGCTGTTGCCTCGCAGTCGCCAGTGGGGTGGGTTGTCGGAGAGAGTTGCTGGACTTGTGGGAGAGGGGATGGGTGGGGGGTACTTAAGCCCTTTTTGGTAATTTTGTATAATAATTTTTTTAATTAAAAAATATGGAGGGGCAACTTATTAGTTTGGGGGGTTGCAATAGCCATTCCCTAGTCCATATGATGGAGCAAAATCCATAAACATGGACTCAAAATTGCTAATGGCCTAAATAGAGCGGCTATTGCAATCCTTAACTTTATTTGTACTAGTTGGTACACATGTGCATTGCACGTGAATATTTTTGTATTGTAAAATAAATATTCCATCAATAGTATATGAATTTATGTTGAAGTGGACCATATAAATTGTCTTTTAAAGGAGATTTTTGTGATGGAAAAAAAAAAATCAGTGCCAAAACTAATAAATTAATTAAATGTGTCATCAATAACTTAAATAAATACCAAAAATATATGCAAATTTTAGTTGTACACTTGCCTATTAAAAGGATGTTTTCTCATGGCTTTGTCGGTGTAAATATATATATATATATATATATATATATATATATTTTTTTTTTTTTTTTTGTAGGGAAAAAGTTAAATAGTTTAACCCTTTTCTTCAAACTTGTTTGGCAACTAACCTAGTTATGTACTTATTTCAAAGAGTAATAATTTAAAAAAAAATTTATTTCATAAATAAATTGAACAAATAACATCATGTTTAAATTCAAAAAATAATAAATAAATTAAAATAAATGTCATCCAACTCATTGAAAATATTATTCTATGAGTTGGAAAGTTGGGTTTTTTATAATATAAAAAATTAAATGAAATTATGATAAATATACTTATTTTTACAATTTTCTCAATGAAAAATGTGCTTAGTAAAACATAGGAGTCCTCCTGAGTTGTCCTTTGCTGAGATGATGCTCTAACTATCGACCAGATAACGTTGAATTTTTAACATTGTTACATATAGGATTTCATTTTCTTAATGCTAGTTTATGATAGTCTAGGAACCTCATTCGATTTTATTATATTATATTTTAATAAAAGGTTCTACATGAGAAAATAAACCAACTCTAAAAATAATAATTAAATAAAAAGAAAGGTATTATCATAAAATATTTGTGAATCACGATTTATCAAAAACTTACACCAAAAACATAAAATAAAAAAAATACTCGAAAGTAATAATATTGAACAGAACTAAAATAAAACCCAATTGCGTTTGCAAGGAATCTTGTAGGTAGAGCATTCAGTAAGAATAGAGGTAGGAGAACCAAAACCTACAGAAATATTACGAAGTGCTTGACCCACATGGAAAACAGTATTTTCTATAACAATTAGAACAAACCCTAAAACCCTATATTTCGAGAAAGAAAAGAATATGAGGGCTCTATTAAAATAGGTTGAAGCTACTGTTAATGGAGAAAGTAGAATTTAAAATCCCGCTGTTAATGGAAAGATGATATATGTTATGAAATATAATTTACTTACAATTATGGGTTTTATTTATGGGAGGCGTTATTGCCAAAAACAATAACACCTCTTCTATGGCTCTTATTATGAAAGGACAAATTTACCCTTTTCCTGTCAAAATAGTGATAATAGGAGAGGTATCTGAGAGAGAAAACGTCACAAAAAGGGCCAAGTGAACGAGGAGAAACAAAAAAAGTTGAAAGAGAGAGAAGAGGGGACTCGAAAAGAAGAAAAAAGAACAAACGAAGACGGTCGGCTATGGCTGCCAACAGCCCAACACTATCTCCTCCCTCTAACAAATCACCCACAGTGCCCCTATCTTCTCCATCTCTAGATCTGCTACAAGCCATTTCTATTTTTATTGTCAGATGCTACAAGCCTACAACCCAATTAATTTAACCCCTTTCCCCAAAACAAAACAAAAGCAGGAAAACAAAGGGAATATACCAAATTAAAAGAGAGAGAGAAAATGGGCGGAAGGAAAGTAAAAAAGCTGGGGAGAGAAAAACGAAAAACATATAAAGAGAAGGAGAAGAACAAAGACCAGAGAGAGAGAGAGAGAGAAAATGGAGTATGGAATATAAAGAGAGAAGAAGAAACAATAGCATAGACGAACAAAAAAAATGAAGAATAGAAGAAGTAGAAAAATTTAAGAAAAAACAGAGAATTAAGAACAAATATAAGACAAAAGCAGTTCCAAATACTCCTCTCTTTTTTCTTTTTTTTTTAATTAAAAAGTTTAAATAAAAAAAAAACAGAAGAAGAGGAAATGACTCCAAGAGAGAAAGAAATGAGGACGAAGTTATTGTAGCAATGGTATTGCATCACCGGGGCGAGCATCGCCGACAGCATCAACTGTGACATTAAGAAATTTGGCCAAGTCAATCAACTTCTCTCCTCCCTCTTCCTTCCTCTTCTTTCTCCTCTTTTCTCCCTCCTCTCTTCTCTACTTCTCTTTTGTCGTTTTTTCTTCTCCTCCCTTTTTGTTGTCTCCCGACAATCTGCGAACTTTATCATGGCTATAAAACCAGCCAACCTGGCAAATCTGCAATCCCCTGTTTCCTCTCACATTTTTTATTAAAAGGGGTAAATTTGTCCCTTCACAATAAGAGTCGTGGAAGAGGTGTTATTGTCTCTGGCAGTTACGCCTCCCTTATTTATTTACTAGATATGGGCACACGTGCGTTGCACATGAATATTATTTAAATAAAAAATTTTATAAATTCTATATATATATATATATTGAACATGAAAATCTAATTATTTATTACTTTTGTGTTGATTTAACTTATTAGAATAAACGCTCAACACAATAGGTCAAAATTCCTTCAATTGTTAGGAGTTATGGAAGGAATAAGAAGTTAGCTAGAACACATGCATAGTAGTAGAAGCTGTATAGAATTTATGAAGTGAATATAAATTGTGTTATCTTTTTTCCTTCTTTTTTGCTAGAAAATAAACATTTTTAATTGGTTAAATATAAAACATTCTTAATTGGTTAAATATGGGAAGCAAATAAATATTTAAAATTTAAAATAAGGATGTAATGATCAATCAAAAGTGTTTCTAAAGTATAAACTTTTATAGGTAGTATAGATATAATATAATTTAATATGTGATACAAGAGCATCTTTAAGGGAGGTAGCAAGAAAAAAAAAAAAAAAAAGTAACAAATCTGTCTTTTGCTACCTTACGTGGGCTGTGGCAATTTGCTACTTCAATTTGAGATGTGCATTCCAAAGGGAAGTAGCAAACATATTTATTTTATTTTTATTTTCTATATTTTATATTTTTGATGTTTTTAAATATTATTTAATTTATTTTTTTAATAAGTGAAGTTGATCCCTCATAATATAGTTTTCTTACTTTTTCTATAAAAAAATTCTCAATTTTATTTTTATATGGTATCATCATCTACATTTTTTTTTTGTTCACTTAGAGATTGAAAAGAGAGTGAAGATCGAGATTTTCATTTTATTTTTTCCTCATTTCTTTTATTTTTTTCCTTTTTCTTTTGCCCCCTCCCTTCCCATCAACAACCAAATTCAAGCAAAATAATAATAATAATAATTATCATATACATATATAACCCATTTCAACAATTTCCACGTTACAATCAAAACACATTCAACGGTTTTCCTAGTCTACCCAAAATCCTCGAAAACAACCACCCCCAACCACAAACAAATTCAGCATTATATGAATTCTCACCAAATTTCAAGAAATACATAATAAAAGTATAAAACACTCACGCAACAGCCCATTGAGATTCGGTATCATCTCCATGATGTGGATATTTGGTTTGTAACTGCGTTAGGAAGTAGGTGTGCCTCTAACAAGCCATTCTCGTTTGCTAGAGAATGAGAGGAAGAGGGAGATACGAAGTCAACGTGTTTTAGGATTATATGTATAGTATTAAATGGAGTATTTGATTTAGGGTTTCCTTTGAATTCCTATTTGTGTTTTATATATTAAGATATGTGTTTTAGAATATATTAAGATATGTGTTTTAAAATTATAGTTTCCATATTGCTATATTTCCTATATATGCAGAAGGGTGGGTAGTTGTGTATTTAAAAATTAAAATAAGGGTATATTAGTCAATCAAAAGTTTTTCTTACATTCATCTTTTTATAGGTAGTATAGATATGAATTATAGTTTACTTAGAATTCCTATTTATGTATGTGTTTTATATTCCTATATTTCCTATATATGTAGAAGGATAGTTGTGTATTTAAAATTTAAAATAAGAGTATATTAGTGAATCAAAAGTTTTTCTCACATTCAGCTTTTTATAGGTAGTATAGATATAGATATAGATATTAGCTTCAAAACTCGTGCGATGCAGAGATTTATTTATAAAAATAATATTATTAGAAAATTAGAATTTTAAGAGAATATTTATTCTCTAAAATATTAAAATGTATTTGTTAATATAATATGTGCCCAATAGGTTTTTTTTTTTTTTGGTTTGACAGTCAAGGTGTTCAGGCCAGCTTGCACGCACCTCAACTAAATCCCTCCTTGAGCGATCTTAAAGATACACTCCCCCACATCGGTCTGATACATTCAGGAATTAATTCCTAAAGTGCTCTCCAGAGGAATCGAACCTAAATTGATAGAATAGAGGAGCTCTCTTCCTACCAACTACTTGGGTCAGTGGGATTGGTTTATTGCATAAGCATCTCAGAACCTCTTGATATTAGGGTGCAAAAAATATAAAAGACCTATTTGGATGTTCCAATGGAAATTAAATAATTTTAACGGTAGTTTACAATCCTCCAAAGTAGCCATTTCTATCTATCCCCAACTCTGTCCTAGCTGCAATCTTAGCTTACTTACAAGAACTACCAGGTGGCCCCACTAAAACCATTACCTATCCCTTCCAAAACAGCATACACCTCAACAGCAGAGGAAAGAAGTAACCCTCCATGCCCTTCATCTGATCATATTCTTCATAATTAGTAATTAGCATATCAAGTATACAAAATGTTAGTTTTGATTACACGAGTTTTAGCTATCTAACTTTTTTTTTTCCCCCACAAATTTTCCACTTAACTTGAATGGGCTAAAATTCTAAAAACCAGTTAATTTTTTATGCCCTTTATCTCCTTCCTGGAACCTCTCAAATGGTGAGTTGAATGCTTGTGTGATGCATGAAAATATTGAAACTTAACTAGAAGCAAATTACTAGAAACTTGGAATGTGACCAAATCCATGGCACAAAACCAAGTAGAATCCAAGCCACTAGTTAAGTCGGCCATTGTGTCATGCTTTTAGGGGTGCCAACCTTTTGCCATTTTCCCTCACTCAGAAAAATTGGATTGGGTGAGAATATTTTGGTCCAAAAGAAAAGGCATACCCCATTATCTTGAATTAACAAATTTAAAAAATGATAACTATCATTACAAATAAGAGTGACAATTCAAAATAATGATATTTCATGAATTATTAAAATTTGATTCTACAACATCAATTATAACAATAACTATAATATTTTAAAATATTCTAATTTAAGGTGATAGATTTATGCCTTCAACTCTATATAAAATTTTTTAAATTATTTAATTTCGATTTAGACAATCAAACAGACCATTATTCTTTTGCTTCTTTTTTTTTTTTTTTTTAATTTAAATAATTTTTTTTTTTTAGTTTACAATAGCCAGATCAATAAATGGGTATTCCCTTACCAGTTACCATAACCCATTTGTTCAATCTGTCCTGAATCTGAAAGAAAAATTTTCAAACATGCCAAATAAGTGCTACGCTCTAACTCTGGCTCCTATTTTTACCATTGGCTTGATGGGCGACAAATCAAGTGCACAAATTCTCCCACTTGCCCATGACGTGACCAATGATGTCGCCTGCTACAAAGTCTTTGACATGTAGGTTGCTGTAGTGCCGTAATGTTGAAGACTTCTTGGCACATCACCCATGACATAATCTCTGTTATTAGCATTTTCCATACACCATCTAGGACACACCAAGAAAACCTTGACATGAACTCTTCGTTTTTTTTTTTTTTTTCTTTTTTTTTTTTATGAAAAAAAGAAGAAGCTTTATTCATTAATTAAGATTGCTTATATATACTTGGTCTTGCCGTACAGCGGGCATCCCACAACAAAAAATAATAATAATAATAATAATACAAGATTATTAAGAGGATAATGAAATACAACAAAATCTTCTTCTTGAGTGGCTCCTTGTTTAGCAAAAAATCTACGCATGCATTAGCTTCCTGGTACACGTGGTGGCTGGTGTACGTGTCAGTCAAGCTACAATAGGACCTTGCAATCATTGATTAGAGTCATATACCAAGGGGATGGAGGATTATCCCGATGTGATAATGTAAGAATAGGTTGTGCATCTAATTGTAACAACACATGCCAAAATCCAAGATCCCAAGCTACGGATAGCCTAAGGGTTTAGTCTAGTAGCAGAATGAGCCTTGATAAGCATCTCAAGAAGTGTAAGTCGAATATTCAAAACCCTATGAAAATGTTGATTTTTTTTTTTTTTTTTTTTTTTTGTGTGGCTATCCTAAGGTCCAAAGGGCCTAGTAATTACCAATGCGTGTAGGACTAGGGACTGCATATGCATAAGGGATTAGTCAGAATAAAATTTCGAACAGCCTTATTAAGTTGTTATTATAAACAAAAATATCAGAACTGGAAATATAGGATGGGAACACACTATTTGAATGATACCATTTAGTGAACAAATTTACTGGAAGTTACCTAACTTAGATGAATTCCAAGAACATATGATTCAAACAATCTATTATTAAAATAATTTCAAAATTTTATTTCCCTCTTATCAAATTTGATTTAAAGTGAAAATTGAATCTTATTATTTTTTTTGTTTCTTTTGTTTTTAGATCTTATTTTAAAACCTTGTCAATAGTTCCAAAAATAAGAATGAAATTGAACCGAAAACCTTTTGCTTTTTAAGACGTAAGTCTCAAAACCAATAGTTCATATTTTAATATTAAGGAGATTAGGTAATATAAATGAAAACAATCTAAAGTCATCGTAGCAAGGTGATAAGGGCATCTGTTGGGATGGAAGGAGATCATTGTGAGACCAAGATGCACACAAGCTAAGTCAAGTCGAATAATAGAATGTTCAAACTTAGTTTGTTAAATTACACGTTGAACTTACAAGCTAGTGAACTCAAATGAGCTTTTCATCCAATCAATCTTAAGTCAAACTTGAATAGTTTGGTTATTTAAAACATGTGAACTTATCAAAATGAGTAATACTCTATTTGAGCTTAGCTCAATTATTTTTATTTTTATTTTTTTTTGCCAAGCAACGGGGTATCCGAACTGTCAGAGCCCAACTAAAAGAATGTTTAATCCTAACATGTTTATCTTATAAAGTTATAATAAGTAAGTTTGATGAAATTTTTATTGAGACTGTCTCGAGTCAAATCCGAATAACATGGCTCCTCTTACAACACCAATGATGACCTTCAAAAGAAGTTAGCGGGATTCTTCCTCTGTTCCTTTCCGCCCAAAATGAAGTCATGTACTCACGTGATTAATTAAGTACTCAGCTTTTGATACAACTATGGTTGCAGAAAAAGATGACACAATACACAATAGAAAGAAACACACTTAAATTTTATTAAGAATCAATCAATGCCCATTACAGAACCAATTCCCCCTATTTATACCCCCAATCCTAACTAACAATCCCTAACCAACTCACAATCCCCATTTTAGTAACTAACCCTCAAATGAATTAAAAAATTCAACTCACCCTTGACCTAATCCCCCACTTATCCCCCACTTATCGTAACTAATCTCCTATGTATTACTAAACGGTAACGTATCAGCTTACTTACCAAAAAAAAAAAAAAACGTATCAGCTTCACACGGGATACTCTGATTTTGAACCCTATAAAAAAGAGCCAAAGGCAACAGATATTGCGTCAAGAATTTTAGAGAGGAAGCAAAAGAGATGGCAGATCTGTTCATTAAGCAGGCGAATCAATACGCAGTGAGTCGGCCCACTTACCCACCGGAATTATTCCAATTCATTGCCTCCAAGACACCCAATTACGACCTTGCGTGGGATGTCGGCACCGGCGGCGGTCAGGCTGCCCGATCTGTGAGTTTCTCTTTCTCTTTGCTTCTCTAAATTCCAATATTTAGGAGCATTTCGACACATCAATTGAAGTTTTATTTCTAGCAATGCATTGAAAAAAGGCTATATCAAGGTTCAGTTCTTACTATAAACCCAAAAGAAAATGAAGGCATTCTGATTGAAACATTTGGTAGCGTACGTGCCCAGCTAGGAATTGTAAACTCCTGAAATGGATGGATTTTGGGCCTTTTTTTCAAAAATAATAAAAGAAGATATCTAATCTTCTCGACACAAATCAGGCTATCACCCACTTCGTATTGGTAGAAGTCTAGGTGAATTTGAGTAGTACCAATCTCCAAGGTAAAGTGACGAGTGGAATTTGGGAACCTCCGCTTGTGAAAGTGTCTCAAGGCTCAAGCCACTAGCTCACCGTTGGTCCCTGTGCCTGGGCGCTTTCTAATTGAGGGCCTTGTGCAATCTATCACGGATTTGAATCTATAAATTTACTCTAAAATTAGGCACAGAATTGAGGTTGCCCACTAGAAGTCAGGGCTTGAGAAACAAAAGTCAAAGCAAAATAAAATAAAATAAAATAAGTGGGGTAGGCTTTCTTTCTTGTAGAAAGGAAAAAACTATATACTACATCATAAGCTGGTCTCCAACAATAATTTTTTAATTTTTAATTTTTAATTTTTTAAGTTAATGTAATCTGTGAAGTACAAATGTACTGGGCTCTAGCCTTCCTTTTTCTTTTTCTTTCTGGTGAAAGGAAAAGAGCTCTAGCCTTTCATTCCATTACAAATGACACATTTGCATGAGTTAGTACAACTGGAATTTGGCACGTTTGCATCAGCCATTAGCCTTTCATTCCGACTGTTGTTCAAATTCAAATCAATTGCAGTTAGCTGAGATCTACAAGAATGTCATAGCCACAGACACAAGCCAAACCCAACTCGAATTTGCACCAAAACTCCCCAATGTTCGATACCAACATACCCCTCCTGACATGACCATGGCCGAGCTCGAACAAAAAGTGGCATCACAAGCAAGCGTGGACCTTATCACCATTGCCACAGCCCTCCATTGGTTTGACCTTCCAACTTTCTACCCACAAGTGAAATGGGTACTCAAAAAACCCCATGGAGTCATTGCCGCATGGTGCTACACTATGCCAGAAATCAATGAAACTATTGATGCCATCTTCAAACGAGTATATTTCGTTGATTCCAAGTCATATTGGAGTCCAGGGCGTAAACTGGTGGTCGATAAGTATAGGAGCATCGATTTTCCATTCGAACCGGTGGATGGCTTGGATCACACGGGGCCATTCGAGTTCAAAATGGAGCGGTTGATGGATTTGGATGAGTACTTTGCGTACATAAGATCAGGGTCTGCTTATCAGACGGCTAAGGATAAGGGTGTTGAGCTTTTGAGTGATGATGTGCTTGCAGAGTTTGAGCGTGCTTGGAGTGAAGATGGAAATAGCCAGAAGGTTGCTAAGTTTCCTATTTATCTGAGGATTGGAAGAGTGGGGAATGTGAATTAGAAGGCATTATAACATATAAATGGGTCCATTTTGTTTGTCATAGCATCAAGATGTAATCATTCAAATATTGTTACATAAAATCAATTTCAGAATTTCAAGAAAGTTGCAATGTTTTATTTTCAGTTGCCGTGATATTTCCATATTTTACAAATCTGGTCTAAATTGTTCAAACTGAATAAATTTCTGTTGAACCGGAGATCTTAGACTTGTCAAACCGGTTTGACTGTCATTTGTAACCCTTTTAAAGTCGGCTATCAGTTAGGTTTATGAGTTTATCCTCAACATAAGTTGATGCGGTAACTTGACTTTCTTTGTGCTGTAGAGTCGTCATTCGTGACATAATCTCTGATGCCACGTTTTTTAATCTAGTGCAGACCCACCCATTTGTAGCTGTCAATACTCTACTAGGAGAGCGGGCACGCGCAAAAGATAGAAACGGGCGTTTTTCTGCTTTTTAGTATAACAAAGATATAAGAAACGATTGGTTCCGCAGTCTTTGTCTTGAAGATTTCTTCTTCTTCCCATTTTTTTTTTTTTAATAATTTGTTGGCGTCTTTTTCCGCGGATAAGAAATCCCATTAAAAAAAGAAGGGATTAAAGACTAAATGAGCATCATGCACCTCACTTTCAGACTCTTGTGGGTGGGTGGGGTTTTCGATAAGCATCTACACCTCATTTTGAGACTCTTGTGGGTGGGTGGTTAAAGACTAAATAAGCATCTATACTCTGGCGGCGCGGTGGGAGGAGTAAAACTTTTAGGGCCTGTTTGGGAAGTTTAAGAATTTGATTAGATTAAGTTTATTCTTTAATTATTATCTGATTTTTAAATAAACTAGACAATAGTTGGTTTGGAAAAAAAAAAAAAAACTATGTCTACGTCCTTTTTGCAGCAAAAAAAACTGAACAAATTAAATGAAAAAAAGATTTACAAAGTCCTAAATAGAGTGAGATCAAAACTGGGTAAAGTTTTCTTTAGTTTGACGATTTTTAGATTTGTCAAATAGCCCCCTAAACTTTGAAACTGAAAAGATAACTCATTGTAACCATTAAATTTTTTTCACCCAACCCACTTCGTCCATTTACGATTAGAAAATGTGACAGAATTAGATTATAAGAGTATAGTGTGATGTCATTAAATCAATTTAACATCTAAATTAGCCTATTGTAATTGGTTCAAGCCTGTAATTTGACGAAAATAGACTATTAATTGGATAGATAAAGAGATTAAATTTTATGGAGGGGACAACATATAATAATTTAATAATTTAATAAGTTATTTATTCAATATTAAAAAAATTAAAAAAAAATTATGAATTGAGGGGGGACTTTTGTATTGGTCTGGCTAAGGGAAAATAATTACAATCAATACAAATTCCTACTAACTTCGTAGTAAATATCTACTAACTTAACTAAGAATGACAATAACTGTAATTATTTTCCTGTAGCCTGATGAATCTAAAATTCCAAAAGGTTGCATGCAATTTTCCCAAAATTAAATAAGCTCAATACATTACACTTTTAGACATGCACACTTGTCCCATTTTGTCCTTCATTGGAACCCAGCTAAACAGAAAAACTTACGCTATGTTTGGATAAGAAATTTTTAAGTGGAATTTGCTTTTGAGATGGAATTTGTAAATTTTTTATAAGGATTTTGTCTAACTCATCTTCATAAAAATTTTACAAATTCCATCTCAAAAGCAAATTCCACCTAAAAATTTCTTATCCAAACATAGCGTTAGATTCTCTTCCTCCCACAAAGATAGGCCTCTTTAAAAAAAGCACGCATATAAGGAAAATCAATTAATACATTGATTTGTCATCCATTCAACTTTTTTTTTCAAAAATACAATTCTCTACTATCAATGCATTGGTTTTATGTTCAAAGTAATTATTGATATATATATATACTTTTTTATAATGCAAAGTAACTATTGGTATTATAAAGGATTATTTTGGAAAGTTAAAAAAATACTTCGTAATTTGACTTTTCAAAATGAAACATTTTGGCACAACCAAAAAAATATAAAAAAGTCTAACTTTTGTAAGATGAAAGGAGTATGTAATTGTGATATGATTAACACGAGCTAATGAATGTGAAATAAGGTGGAATTATAAAGTAATTTTCAGACATGCCAAATAAGCGCGATGCTCTAACTCTGCCCCATATTTTTACTAATGGCTTAATGGGCGACAAATCAAATGTACCAATTCTCCAAGAAGCCCATGACGTGACCAATGATGTCCCCTGCTACAAAAGACCTTGACATATAGGTTGCTATTGTATCGTAATGTTGAAGACTTCTTGGCCACATGTGAGCATTTTCAATAGACCGGGAAGAAAACTTAGACCTGCCTCTTCAGTCTTCGCATCCTACAATCACTGCCACATGTATGGTGCGAATTAATAGTGTCGTTTGGCACACCATATTTTTAGGATGTCTGCAAGTTGTTGCTTTACTGGTATATCAGAAACTCCAAGGATTTAGTCTAGTGGCAAATCAAGTCTCAATAAACATTTTAGAAAGTGTAGGTCAAATGTTTAGAACCTTACAAAAGTGTTCATCCTTTTTGAGGTTATCCTTAAGGCTTTTTATTGCCTAATGCGTGTGGGATGGGGACTACATGTGCCCAAAAGAATAGTCGGAACCAAAATCTCAAACATTTTTATTATTAATATATATATATATATATATATATATATAAAACCCCCTTTTATAAGATTAATTTACCTTAACTTTGCATTAGGTCACCCTCCAAAACTTTACCTGTGAGTCTGTGACTTGTATATCAAAACTAGAAATATAGGATGGGAACAGACTATTTGAATGGTATCATTTAGTGAACAAATTTACCAAAAATTAGCTGATTTTGATGAATTCTAAGCATATGATTCAAACAATCCACTATTAAAATAATTTCAAAATTTTCTCCCTCTTAACAAATTTGATTTAAAAGTCGATATTTGATCGTTTCATTTTGTTTTGTTTTTTGTTTTTAGATCTTAATCTAAACCCTGTTGGTGGTGGTTAGGCTCAAAAAAAAAAAAAAAAAAAAAATGGAATTGAACTCAAAATCTTTTAATTTTTGAGACGCAAGTCTCAAAACCGTTTATACTTTAATATTAAGGAGATTAGGTTATATTAACGAAAACAATCAAAAGTCATTGTAGCACAATATATGGGCATCCCTTGGGATGGAAGGGGATCATTGTGAGACAAGGTGTAAATGAGTTAAGTCAAGCCAAGTAATAGGCTATTCAAGCTTAGCTTATTAAATTATAAGTATAGCCAACAAGCGAATTCAAACAAGCTTTTTATCCAATAAATCTCGAGTCAAGTTTAAGTAATTTGACTATTTATTACATTAGTAAGCTTATTGAGTTAAATAGTACTTTACTCAAAATTGGCTCAATAAATTAACAAATTTAAAAAAGTATTTGAGTTTTACTTGTTTATCTCATTAATAAGTTTGAATTTTTTATCGAGATGATCTCAAAGTCAAGTCTACCCTACAACCCCAATTATGGCCCCTCAAAAAGAAGTTTTGAAAGAAATTTGCGTAATTCTTCCCCTTTTCCTTTCCGCCCAAAATGAAGTCACATGATTAATTAAGTGCTCTGCTTCACATGGGATAGATACTCTGATGTTGAACCCCATAAAAAGGAGCCAAAGGCAATAGACATTGTGTGAAGATTTTGAGAGAGGAATCAAAAGAGATGGCAGATCTGTACATTAAGCAGGCAAATCAATACGCAGTGAGTCGGCCCACTTACCCACCGGAATTGTTCCAATTCATTGCCTCCAAGACACCCAATTACGACCTTGCGTGGGATGTCGGCACCGGCGGCGGTCAGGCTGCCCGATCTGTGAGTTTTCTGTGTCTCTTTGCTTCTCTAAATTACAACATTTAGGAGTGTATCGACACAACAATTAAAATTTTAATTCTAGTAATGCATTGAACAGGCTAAATCAGGGTTCAGTTCTTACTATAAACCCAAAAGAAAATGAAAGCATTCTGATTGAAACATTTGCTAGCTTGCCCAGCTAGGAACTGTAAACTCCTGAAACGGATGGATTCTGGGTTCTTTTTTTCTTTTAAAGGGCATCTAAAACCTTTGGTTTAACGAATCTTCTCGACACAAATGTGGCCACCACCTACTTCGTATTAGGGTAAATTTGAGTAGTAACAAGCTCCAAGGAAAAATGAGGATTCGAATTTAGGACCTTCTGTTTGTTAAGGTGTCTCAAGCCACTAATTCACCGTTGGCCCCTAAAGGTTTCTGCTTGGGCTCTTTCTAACTTAGGGGCTTGTGCAATCTATCACGGATTTGAATCCATAAATTTCCTCCAAAATTAGGTATAGAATTTGTTAGAAAATATGTGATTTTCTTTAGAGCTTTAAAACTTCGGACCACATAGTGTACGCACCTACATAGCCCACCTCGACTCGGATCGGCCGACTGTGTCGTGATGTGACGCATGATGTGGCGCACGTGTGACTTAATGGCTTATTTATATGAGTTTATTTCATTTAACCGTTAGGACCTTAATTTTTATGATTTATGGGTGTCCGTTACTAGCCGTTGGACTTTTATTTCATATTATTAAGGGTAAAATACATTTACACCCCCTCTGTTTACTGACTATTACACTGACACCCCTATCCTTTCTGAAAATACACTGCCCTCCCCTGTCAGAACGGCTAAAATTGACGGCATTAACAGAAGCATGAAATGACAATTTTACCCTTTAATAAAACACAGCGTTTTGGATTTTTTCATACGGTGGACAAACCCCACCCACCCTCGAACACCAAACCCACCCACCGGCGGCCTGTCACGAAGAAGAAGAAGAAGAGAAGAAGCAGCAGCAGCACTCATGGCTGCCGCCGCCGGCCTGTCACGGGTTCCGGCTATACCCATTTTTTTCCAACAAAAAAACCCAAAGAGGAACATATTGAACGAAGCAAAAAAAAAAAAAAAGCACGAAGAAGAAGAAGAAGAAGAACAGAAGAAGTAGCAGCAGCACTCATGGCTGCCGGCGGCGGCCTGTCACGGGCTCCGGCCATACCCATTTTTTTCCAACAAAAAAACCCCAAGAGGAGCAGATTGAACAAAGCCAAAAAAAGAAAAAAAAAACATGAAGAAGAAGAGAAGAAGCAGCAGCGGCACTCACGACTGCTAAGTTTGATTCGCACTCATGGCTGCACCATTTTTTTTTTTTTTTTAATGCCTATGCCGGAAACCCATGGATCGTACCCACTAGAAACCGCCATCCCACCCTAGCTCCTCTACACCCACGAAGAAGAAGAAGAGAAGAAACAGCAGCAGCAAGAGGAGGGGCCGCGGAAGCTTTCGCCGTCGATCTCCACCGGAGATGCACGGTGGGTGGATTGAAAGCTGGGAAACGCCATCGTTGAGGGACCAAAAATGGGATCTGCTTCAAGACCCAAATCCAGCGTTATTAAATGCGAAGCTTCCCTTTCTTCAAAACCCCAGATCTGGTTGTATCTCAAATTGTCGCCGACATGGGTGCATCCATAGGTGTACCAATCGGCGTCTTCATCCAGATCTGGTTGCTCCTCTTATCGTCGTCGAGAAATAGAGCAACTATAAAAATGACAAGGTCCACCGCTGGCGTGTGTCGCCGGTAGAGCCCCTTGACATCCCCAATCGAACCCCTTGACATCTCCACGACACTCTAGCCCTTCCTCCGTCGAGCTCTCCCGCCGACGCTCTTCATCCTTCTTCTTTTTTTCCCCTTATTTGTTTCTTTTACTGTTTTGTTGAGAAATATGTATTCGGCGGGTATGGTTTTTGAGATGGAGACATGGATTGCTGCCATGGAGGAGCTCGTGGTTGCCTGGGTCTTTTTGTTGATGGAGCAGATCTGGTTATGGTTTGCTTCGACGGCAAACCCCCATCGTTTTGTTGATGACGATCATGCCAAACGCCATCGTTTTGGCTTCACTAAGGCTAAAATGGGTATTTTCAGCCCCTTTTTACATGACGTCAGCAGCTAATGTTAATGTTTCCAAACAGCTGGTTAACGGATGGGGAAAAGTGTATATTATTTTCCAAAGTAAGGGAGGGCAGTGTATTTTCAGAAAGAATAGGGGGTGTCAGTGTAATAGTCAGTAAACAGAGGGGGTGTAAATGTATTTTACCGTATTATTAATTGGGCTGTTATAAAAATCATTATGATATTTATTTTGGACCTTTATTAGCCCAAACCAATTTCAGCATTTTATTATTATAAATAGTGGGCTTCTCTACATGAACAAAGGGGGATTTTACATTATCTTCTCAATCCTTTTCCACTATATTTCTCTAAGAGTTTTATTGAGTTATTTTATATATTGTATTTACGGGCAACTGATCGTGGACGGGTTCATCATACTCTTCTTGTGGACGTACCCATAAAAGAGGGAGCTGCGAGCTTTGGGGTTGTATCTTAGAGGTTCTATCGTCCGTCAGCACCTATACGTAGGGAGGCGATAGTTCCTTTAGGACAGCATAATCTCACGTGCCTTCCCACAGGCCAGTTCTTCTTACTCTATTTTATTTTAATTAAATATATTTCTTGTGTTGATTTTTGTTAATTCCAATTGTGAATATTATTTTATTTATCCATGTTTAATTTCATTGTAATTGTGATTTTTAATTTGTGTTGTAAATTATATTCATATTTAATTTTTTAATAAATATTCTGTGACGAATTTCACAAAATCCACGAATATCCCCAACGCGCACTTAAAGTCAGGGATGAGAAACAAAAGTCAAAGTAAACAAAGAAAAAAAAAAAGGTAGGGAAAGGCATCTATTCATCAAATCATGACGTCTACCTAACAAAGTTAAAATCATAAGTCGGTCTCCAACAACATTTTTTGTTAGAAACTTAGGTCATGTTTGTTTATCTGGAGTGGAATGGAAGGGAATGGAATGGAATTTGATTCTATACTAACAATAATTTAGAATGAAAAGGGATTTGAAATAATTGTCCAAACACATTATTTGATTTCATTCTCATTTAAATTACCATATCCAAACAAACTTTTTGGAATGAATTATGATTCCATTCTAACTAAACAAACATGGCCTTAGTGTAGTATCTGGGCACTAGTCTTTCATTCCATTACAAATGACACATTTGCACGAGTTAGTACAACTGGAATTTGGCACATCTGCATTAGCCATTAGCCTTCTATTCCAACAGTTGTTCTAATTCAAGTCATTTGCAGTTAGCTGAGATCTACAAGAATGTCATAGCCACAGACACAAGCCAAACACAACTCGAATTTGCACCAAAACTCCCCAATGTTCGATTCCAACATACCCCTCCTGACATGACCATGGCCGAGCTCGAACAGAAAGTGGCAGCACAAGCAAGCGTGGACCTTGTTTCCATTGCTATAGCCCTCCATTGGTTTGACCTTCCAACCTTCTACCAACAAGTGAAATGGGTACTCAAAAAACCACATGGAGTCATTGCCGCATGGTGCTACACTGTGCCAGAAATCAATGAGACTATTGACGCCATCTTCAAACGAGTATATTTCGTTGATTCCAAGTCCTATTGGAGTCCGGGGCGTAAATTGCTGGTCGACAAGTATAGGAGCATCGATTTTCCATTCGAACCAGTGGATGGCTTGGATCACACGGGGCCATTCGAGTTCAAAATGGAGCGGCTGATGGATTTGGATGAGTACTTTGCATATACAAGATCAGGGTCCGCGTATCAGACAGCTAAGGATAAGGGTGTTGAGCTTTTGACTGATGATGTGCTTGCAGAGTTTGAGCGTGCTTGGAGTGAAGATGGAAATAGCCAGAAGGTTGTGAAGTTTCCTATTTATCTGAGGATTGGAAGAGTGGGGAATGTGAATTAGAAGGCATAGCATATAAATGGGTCCATTTTGTTTGTCATAGCATCAAGATGTAATCATTCTAATATTGTTCCATAAAATCAATTTCAGAATTTCAGGAAGATTGTGTTTCTCTGGTAGGCCAATGGAGGTAGTGAGTTTCTGTGCAGTACCCAGAACTTGTAATGAGGAGGTTGATATTTTGGCAAAGTTTGTCATTAGTCTTGCTGAGCACGACGTTTGGGTTGAAGAACCCCCCCAGCTAGTTAATACCAGATCTTATGGAGGATGGTCCTCATGTGATGTACTACTTTCCTTTTCAATCTAATAAATCCTATCGTTTCTACCAAAAAAAACAAAAAGAAGAAGATATGTTGCAATGTTTTATCTTCAGCTGCCGTGATATTTCCATATTTTACAAATCTAGTCTAAGTTGTTCAAACTAAATAAATTTCTGTTGAGCCGGAGATCCTAGACCTACCAAACCGGTTTGACTGTCATTTGTAACCCTTTTAAAGCCGGCTACTAATTAGGTTTATCTTAAACATAAGTTGATACGGAATAAACTTGACTTTATTTGTGTTGTAGAGATTAATTAGGCCAAAAAAAATATGGGAATCCCTTGTGGTTAAAAAAAAAAAAAAAAAAAAAAGTTTTATAGCATCCATCCTACAGAGCTTTTCATTTTCCTCTCCTTTCATAGTGTGTTATTTGTCTTACCTTCTCTCATTCTTTAATACTTAAACATTTTTCACTTGTAGGCCCCATGTTGACGGTATTTATTCAATTATTTTGAAATCAAATGATCAAACTAAAATGACAATGATCAATACATTAAGACATATATTGGGGCAACATCAAATTACATTTTGTGTAAAATATTTTACTCTTACATATTTTAATATCTTTTTTGCAGGATCTACATTTTGTCAAGCTCACCATTAGATTATATTCAACTCTCTTACGTACTTGATGTACTCACCAAATATTAAGTTGATTGAAAATTAAAGACTATTCCATCCATGAAGGTCCTGAATTCTAATTTTATTTATAAAAAATATATAAATTTATTGGAAAATTCGAGATTCATGATTTTCATGAAAGGAATATATAACACGATTATAAGTTTAGCAAATGTGAATTCTATAAAAAGTTATTAATGTGTAAGAGAAAAACAAATTCAGATTAAAAAAAAATTTCTTATGTAATTTGATCCGACGTCTTTAGGACCGAGTCAACTGACAGAGGCTTGAGGTGAACGTTGTTAGAACAATGAAATGAGCTTTCTCTCCATCGTCATTCGTGACATAATCCCTGATGCCAAAACATCTGTATCTTCAGTGTACGAGGAGCATTTTGCCACTACAATCCTGTCTTTTGCAATTTGAAAAAAACCTATTAGATTGGGATATGGGCCACGTTTTTTAATCTAGTGCAGACCCATTTGTAGCTGTCTATACTTTATATAATTCTTAAGGTAATGCTCCTAAGAAACTATTGGTCCCGCAGTAGAAAAGGTCTCGAAGATTTTTCCTTTTTTTTTTTTTTTTTTTAATAATTTGTTGGCGTCTTTTTCCGCGGATAAGAAATCCATTAAAAATATAAGGGATGAGAGACTAAATAAGCATCACACACCACACTTTCAGACTCTTGTGGGTGGCTCCGTGGGTGGGTGGGGTGAAAGGGAAGGGAAATTCTTTGAAAAGGGGTCAAAAGGTTAAATAAGCACCACGCATCACATACTTCTAATACTCTGGCGGCGCGGTGGGGGGAATAAAACTTTTAGGGCCTGCTTAGGAAGTTTAAAAATTTGATTAGATTAAGTTTATTCTTTTAACTGTTATCTGATTTTTAAATAAATCAGGTAATAGTTGGCTTGAAAAAAAAAAAAACTATCTATGTCCTATTTTCAGCAAAAAACTGAACAAATTAAATGGAAAAAAGATTTACAAAATACTAAATAGTGTGAGATCAAAACTGGGTAAACTTTTATTCAGTTTGACGATTTTTAGATTTGTTAAACAGCCCCCTAAACTTTGAAACCGAATAGATAACTCATTATAACCATTAACTTTTTTTCATACACGATATCTAAGATAGGTTTATAAGACGACGCTAGACACCCTCTTGAAGTCGGTTTGTGTGTTGGGCCAAAGTGGATAATAACTCAAAGTGATGGACTAGGCCCGCGTCCAACAGTTTGGTACAAGCATATATGGAAAGAAGTAGCGATTATGAATTGTGTACGCACCACAGGGGATACACTCTCTTTTGAGTATTTCATTCATCTATAAAGGGAGATCTATAAAGGGAGAGTAGGAGACATTGGAACGGCAAGAGGTCGAAGAGAGGGAGAAAGATGGCAGATTTGTTCAATAAGCAGGCGAAGCAGTACTCGGAGACTCGGCCGAGTTACCCACCGGAATTGCTCCAATTCATAGCCTCAAAGACGCCCTCTTACGACCTTGCATGGGATGCCGGCACTGGTAGCGGCCAGGCCGCAAAATCTGTGAGTTTCTCTCTCTCAAAGATTTTGAATTTCTCTATTTATTGTCTCTCTACCCGGTTTTGGGTATACAGCAAAGAATCGTAGACAATAAATGAAATTTTAATTTTGGGACCAATGGCACCTCTCCCTCTCTTGAAGGGGAGGTCCTCCTTTCGAGTTCTTGTAGAGTAGGTTAGATATTTCCTCATGTCCTTAGCTACAAATCCACTTATATAGAAATTGTTTAATTTTCATTTGGGTACCCAAACGGGCCCTTATGGGCGTTATCAACAATTTGGTTAAGATAAATAGTTGGCTTGGAAATTTATAGCATCATCAATGAATGTATTAATTTCATTTTATACCCACATCGTTTCCTGTGGGTATGGGGCGTCGTCTCACACGAGCTGTAACGGGATTAGTGTGGGCTGAAAGATCGGCAGGAGTAAGGCCTAGGATACCCTTTAATCCAAAAAAAAAAAAGGTTCGGAAGAATCCTCTTATATAGAGAAGGGTAATAGAGCAGTGGACTTTCTAGCTAGCTTGGGTCATCATTTGAAATGCAACCAAATTTGAGTAATTTTTTTTCCCCCAGATTTGATGAGCATTTTATGAAAAGATATGATAGGTAAATCTAGTCTCAGGTGTTGATCTCTTCTATAACAAGAAAATGCATAAAAAAAGGCAGTGATACGTATAATTAATTTAGTTCACTGTTTCCTTACCATACGTTGTTGGTGTGCAGTGATAGGGCCATTTGTTTTTCAACAGAGTCAGATTCCTATTGCTTTCTAAAGTCTAGCTAATTATAGAGATTTAAAGTAGACATGTAACTTATGATTATGAGAACCCGCTAGGGTAGCTCAGATGGTCAGAGATTACGGTTCATGAACTAGAGGACCCAAAATTGACTCTTGGCACCTCTACTATTGGATGAACAAGGTTTGTGAATGATCTCATCTATCTCTAGAGATTAGCTAGCCTCAAATCTCAGCAGGAGTAGACCTCGGATACCCTCCAAAAAAAAAAATAATAATGATTCTAAGGCCTAAATTTCAAGCCGTCGAGCTTAAATAGTGTCATTTGTATAAAAACTAGCTGTGAATTTTCTTGAACAATGAGCCTATAACTAACTCGATCTTGTTCTTTGCAAGTTAATTTCAGTTAGCTGAGATGTACAAAAATATCATTGCCACAGACACAAGCCAAAAACAACTTGATTTCGCGCCCAATCTCCCCAATGTTCGATATCAACAAACTCCTCCAGTCATGTCTATGGCCGAACTCGAAAGCAGCGTGGCATCACAATCAAGTGTTGATTTAGTGACCATTGCTCAAGCCCTACATTGGTTTGACCTACCTACCTTCTACGAACAAGTGAAGTGGGTGCTCAAGAAACCCCATGGAGTGATCGCTGCATGGTGCTACACCATCCCAGAAATCGATGATCGTGTGGATTTGGTCTTCCAACCATTTTACTCCATTGATTCCAAGCCTTATTGGGATCCTGCACGTAAATTGGTGGACAAGAAGTATGGAAGCATCGAATTTCCATTTGAGCCAGTGGATGGAACTGATCACACAGGGCCATTTGAGTTCAAAACAGAGCGATTGATGGATTTAAATGGCTTTTTTACGTACGTAAGGTCATGGTCTGCATATCAAACAGCCAGGGAGAAGGGCGTTGAGCTTTTAAGGGACGATGTGGTCAAGAATTTTAAGCGTGCTTGGGGTGAAGATGGAAATGGCCAAAAGGTTGTTAAGTTTCCTGTTAATCTGCGGATTGGGAGAGTGGGGAATATTAAGTTTCCTGTTAAGCTGACTATCTGAGGATTTGGAGAGTGGGGAGTATGAATTAAAAGGTTGGCTAGACATGAAATCAATTTTGGGATTTTCATGAAAGACATTGTGGCAATTACTTATTGCTCTGTTATAATATTTCTATTTGTTGTTCTATAATAACTCCACTCTTTAGGATGGATTTGTGACTAGTAATGCTATTGAATGCAAAATGATATGATTCAATATTCCAATTACTATTTGGTGCAGTAATATGCAATGACTTTTTTTTGGGGGTAAATTACATTAAGACCCCTCTAGAATCTAACAATTATAGATACACTCCCTCACATTTCTAAAATTACATTAAGACCCCTTGTTTTACAAAATAGACTACAAAAAGACCCCTCCCCTAACCTCCATCCATTAATTCATTAAATCACTCTCAATTTTTTTCAAAATACCCTAACTACCCTTATTGGATGACAACTTCCATGTTAAATACATATAACTCATCAGTCCAACACATTCATTTAGCACATTTGATTTTTTTTTATTGATAAGCAGCTAAAAGATTATATATATATATATATATATATATATATATATCAGAGCCATAGGAATAGTGCATATTGTTATCTGTATATCTGTGCATGCATATTTCAGGTGGGCAGTAGGGCAGAGGAGTGTAAGTCCCGTAGTAAGACCTTTACCTAAGTGTATGGTGTATAGAGAACATAGGTAGCAATGTTTACTAGGATGATGTCAATGAAATCTACTGCATCCTCTAGTGAGGAGACAGATATTCCTGAGGAGAGGGAATATGTTATAGACAATAAAAAACTTTGCAACTGGAAATTACCAAAAATACCTGCAACAGATATTTATGAAGGCAACAGGTTCTTCTCTGGATTTAGGGTCCGAACCAGTGAAGAGACAATAGTAATGGATGGAGAACATAAGACAATATTACTCTTCAACGAAGAAGTAATTAAAAGACATTTAGAAGACAATTATAAATTCCTACATGTGGGTTCAGTACAAATCTGTGCTAAACCATTAGGAAGAGATGGGCTTAACATGTCTCTATTCATGGCGCTTAGAGACTGTAGGTTCAACAATTTTGAAAAGACAATGTTAGGAGGAATCCAATCTGGTCTTCATGCTGGACCAGTATATTTTAACTGCTATCCGGATTTTACTATAAGCTTAGCAGATAAAAATATTCTGGATGCTTTAACATTGAATGTCAAAATTCACAATTCTGAAATGAAAGCAGGATCTCAGTCCCTTGCTATCATTTACAGAACGCAATATAGGGTATATTCTACTTTGGTAAATACTCCTGTTGTTAAAAGAAGAAGCGATAAAGGCAAAACAATTTTACTGCAAAGCAATCTAAAAGACAAAGAAAATGCAATTATACCTAAGACTTTGTTGTGGTCTGAATTAAAATTTCCTAAAGAATGGAAAATTCCTGAAGCTATTGAAGTTGCTGCTCCTGAGCAACTGCAACAACAAACTAAGCAAACCACAAAAATTAAGCAAATGGTAGAATATTCGGATGGAAGTGCAGGGATTAGATTTAATTCTCCCTTTACCCATTCCTTTAGACTACCAAATTCTAAGCCAATAATAACTGAAATTCCAGATTCTTCCCGAGCATCTTGCTCATCACGAGCTTCTTGTTCAGCTGTACCTGTAAGAATCTTTAGACAAAACTCATCTTCAAGCTCTGAAGTTCCAGATCTTGAACCTGAAACTCCTTTGGTGAATCCTAGGACTCAACCAAATTTACAGGGAGTGAGAAATAGTAACATATCATACCCATATTATGAAACTGCAACAAATCAACAAGATGAACATTCTGAAGACGAATCTCAGAATATGTCACCAACAAAAACAGAAATGGAATTACCTCCAGGCATAATGATGCTTAGTATACCTTTTGTCATGGACAAAGACCTACTAAGAACAGAATTTATGCTTGACAAAAACAAAGAAAAAAGAAAGCAATTTTTTGAAACTTATGACAAAAACCAACAAAACCAGATACGTACACAATGGTATACGTATATGGAGAAAAATCAATTCCATATATACTTTTTTGAATGGTTTGAAAAGGTATACACTATGGAAAGTCAAATTAATGTAACAAGCAAAAATACGACTACTTGGCAATTAACTCCAAGTGATCAATTGGTAGAATCTGTTCATCCACCCCTGGAACAGATCAAGATACCATATTATAAGGTAAGCGTAATAGCTGCACCTTATAAGGTTAAGACTGAAGAGGAAACACAGCCAACAGGAAAAGATATTAAAAATATCTTTGAGCAAAACAATTATACAAACCAACACATTAAGACAATTGCAGAGCAACTGACTAGGGTTGAAAATTTAGTTCAACATGAATCTATTTTACCTAATCAGCAAGATGAAAAACCCCTTTTCATTCCTTATGCAATACCTAAGCAATATACTAGACAATTGGCCAAGGGACAATTACATACAGAAATTCAAGAAAGAATCAGACTTCTTGATGATGTAATTGGTAAATCTGTGGTTCAAGACACTCCGCAGAAGCCCCAGGCAAGTACTAGTAAGGCAATTACAGTGATAACGCAAAATAATAATATCATTGAATCTGAAACAGAAGCTGATGATATTATGCAACAATTTAAGCAACAAGATAATTCGGCTGTTAATGCTATAAGGCATGCCCAGCCTATAAGAAATAATTATCAATATCCTTCTTTCCCAGATATGAAAATTGAAGAAAGAGGAAACTACCATCAAGCTTCATATCATGGAGGAACCATCTATGAATGGAACATTGATGGATTGACGCAATATCAGATACAGAACTTATTACATCAAATGACGATGGTAAGCTCAGCATATCAGGCTAAAGACTCAGAAATATCTGATCATGCCATTGCTCATTCCTTAGTTGCTGGATTTACTGGACAACTAAAAGGATGGTGGGATCATACCCTGACTTTTGCTGAAAAACAGGCAATATTATATGCAATAAAAACTGATCAACAAGGCAATATAATTAAAACTGAAGAAGGAGAAGAGATTGAAGATGCTGTGTCAACTTTACTTTTCACAATCTCCAAACATTTTGTTGGAGATCCTTCTAAGTTAAAAGACACAACTGCAGAAATATTGGCAAATCTCAGATGTAAAAGGTTAGGTGATTTTAAATGGTATAAGGATGCTTTCTTAACGAAGGTTTTCTTAAGACCAGATAATAATCAGCCTTTCTGGAAAGAAAAGTTTATATCTGGTTTACCAACACTATTTGCAGAGACAATTAGGACAAAACTCAAGGATCAGAATAATGGAATGATCCCTTGGGAAAAACTAACCTATGGAGACTTGATTAGTACTATCCATCAGGCTGGAATAGCCCAGTGTACTCAATTCAAACTCCAGCAACAGATGAAGAAAGAAAAGATTAGAAATAAACAAGAATTTGGTTCATTTTGTGAACAATTCGGGTTTACTTCTATAAAAACAAATCCTAGAAAATACCGTAAATCTTCTTCTAAACATCATAAGAAGTATCATAGAAGAAGAAGCCAAAGTAAACCTTCTGATAATCAATATTATCAGAAGTCAAATTCTAGACAACTAAAAGACCATCATAGGCCAAATCCTAAAAAACAACATAGAAGAAAGTCTAACAAGCAACAGACGGTTGTTTGCCACAGATGTGGTAAACCAGGACACTATAAAGCCCAATGTCGAGTAAAACAGACAATTAATGAATTGCAATTTGATTCTGGATTATCTCCTGAAGAGATAAAATCAATGATCATAAATGCAATTTATAATTCTGACTCCGAATATGAATCTTACTCGGAAACAGAAGAAGAAAGACAAATTGATGAAATTAATAATCAAACTGAGACAACATCAGATTCATCTTCTGAATCTGAGCAACAATGTCAACAAGATTGCAATAAAAAATGTTGCAACATGATTAAGAGTAATGTTAATCATGAACAACAAGCTCTTTTATTGGATATCATTGATAAGATGACTGATCCAATTTTAAAGAGAGAATATTTACAAAGACTGCAAAATACTATAAGCACAGTGCAACAAAAACCCAAAAGGATTTATAATTTGCAGGAAATCCTTAATGAAAAATATCAGAGGCAACAAACAGAAGAAGTTTCTGTGCAAGATTTGAAGCAAGAAATTAAGCACATGAAAAATGACATAAAAGAGTTAAGACAACACTCTAATTTACAAAATCTAAATATTGAGGTTCTACGACAACAGATTTGTCAGTTAGAACAGCAACAGGCTTCTACAAGTAATGGTAAACAAATTATCATTCATGAAGCTGGTGAAGAAGATGACAAAATCACCAAGGAAAGGGAAAACTTAGGTGAAGAAAATTTTGTACAACTTCTTAAGCAAATCACATACCAAAAATGGAATACTACCATAAAGATTATGGTACAAAATCCATTTGACAAACAGGACAAATATGTATTTTTCATAACTGCATTAATTGATACAGGTGCAGATATGAATTGTATACAAGAAGGGATTATTCCCACTAAATATTATAAAAAGACAAAAGAAGAATTAAGTTTAGCCAGTGGAGCTAAGCTTAATATCAGATATAAAATAGATAATGTTCATATATGCAATGAGGGAACTTGTGTTGAATCAACATTTATCCTTGTTAAAAATCTGAGTAGAGAAGTAATATTGGGTACTCCCTTCATTACTTGTATTCAGCCTTTTAGCGTTGATACAACAGGAATAACCTCTTACATTAAAGGCAAAGAAACTAAGTTTGAATTTCTTAATCCACCATCGGTTAGGGATGTCAACTTATTAAAAAATCAATTTGTTCATCAAGAAGAACAGATTAATCTAATTGTCAAAAAGACAAAACATCTGAATTATCTTAAGCAAGAAGTTCAGTATAAGCAGATTGAGCAACAACTAAAAGATTGGAAGCTTCAATCAGCTATAAGGCAATTTGAAGACAAATTAAAAGCAACTATCTGCTCTGATAATCCTCATACATTCTGGCATAGAAACAAATATATTGTTAAATTGCCATATGAAAAGGATTTTCAGGAGAGTCAAATCCCTACAAAAGCAAGACCGATTCAGATGAATCAGGAATTGCTTGAAATCTACAAAAAAGAAATTCAAGATCTGCTCTCTAAAAATCTAATAAGAGAAAGCCGCTCGCCATGGAGTTGTGCAGCCTTTTATGTTTTTAAAGCAGCAGAAATTGAACGTGGTGTCCCACGATTGGTAATTAATTATAAGCCTTTAAATGATGCCTTACAATGGATAAGGTATCCTTTACCTAATAAGAAAGATTTATTAGGAAGGCTTAGCAAAGCGACAATATTTTCAAAATTCGATATGAAATCGGGTTTCTGGCAAATCCAAATTGCTGAAGAGGATAGGTATAAGACTGCATTCACAATCCCTTTTGGCCATTACGAATGGAATGTAATGCCGTTTGGCCTAAAAAATGCCCCTTCAGAATTTCAAAATATTATGACTGCAATATTTACCCAATATACTGAATTTATCATTGTATACATTGATGATGTATTGGTATTTTCAAAGTCTGTTGAACAACATTGGAAGCACCTTAATACGTTCTTCCATTTAATCATGCAAAATGGTTTAGCCTTAAGTCCTACAAAGATTAATCTTTTCCAAACAAAGATTAGATTTTTAGGGCATCATATCTATCAGGGAACCATCATCCCTATAGAAAGGTCAATCCAATTTGCCGACAAATTTTCTGATGAAATTAAAGACAAAAAGCAATTGCAAAGGTTTTTAGGTTGTCTCAATTATATTGTAGATTTTTACCCAAACCTTAGCCAAGAATGTGCCATTCTTAGGAGGAGACTTAGGAAAGATCCTCCAGCATGGTCACAAGAATACACTGATACAGTCAAAAGGTTAAAACAGAAAGTTAGGACCCTTCCCTGTCTTAGCCTAGCAGACCCGTTAGCATTTAAGATAGTCCAGACCGATGCATCAGACTTAGGTTATGGTGGCATTCTTATGCAAAGGGTAGACAATATAGACAAAATTGTCAGGTTCACATCTGGTACTTGGAACATTGCACAGGCAAAGTATTCAACAATTAAAAAAGAAATATTATCTATAGTTTTGACTATTTCAAAATTCCAAGATGATATTTTAAATCAAAAATTTCTTCTACGTGTGGATTGCCAAGCGGCGAAACCAGTTTTGAAAAAAGATGTTAAAAACATTGCCTCAAAACATATTTTTGCTAGATGGCAGGCAATACTTTCAGTTTTCGATTTTGATATAGAATATATTAAAGGAGAAAACAATTGTGTCCCTGATTTTCTCTCCCGTGAGTTCCTACAGGGTCACCTACCCAAAGATCAGGGCAATTCGTCAGAATGCCCCGCCAAAACAAAGCCAAAGCCAAAGCCCTTCAAGGGCAATCAACCTTGCAAAATCAGCCAAAAAGCCAAAGCCAAGCAACAGGATCACCCACACAACCAAAGCCAATAGCAAAGAAAAAATGGTTTGAAGATCTCCAGGAAGAAGAGGAGATGCTTGAACAGTACAAGCAACAACAACTCTCGAAACAGCAACAGCTCGGCTTTCAGCGAGTTTCTCCAATCAATAAGTCACAGACTTATTCATTGGCAGCTTCCAGCATTAGGAGTAGTGGCAAGAATATTGCAACTTCTTCTAAATCTGAGGAGCCATTAGGAGCTTTTGCTCCATTTCCGCAACTTCTTTTAAAAGACAAATCTGAGGGCAATTTTCGAAAAAATCGCAAGAATTTTAGCCCATATTTTGAAAGAACCTCTACCTTAGACATTATGGTCTTGGAGAGTGAATTTTCGCAATCAGATATCCCTGATATCCTAGAATCCTATTTTCCTCCTGGATTCCATTATAAGACAAATGATTTTCGCAAAGACCAGGCATGGTACCAATATGTTTTAGAAAAAGGAACAAAATCGGCTGTTTTCAAGCATAATCATCCTGAAAATGACAAATCTGATATTTCCTATTCTACCTGTCAAATTTTGAGGGTTCTTAGTCCTTCCGACTGGGATCAACCTCTTTACCAGCCTAGACAACTCCCCGGCAATATTCTGCCTAATCTCTATAATTATTTTGATTATGAGAAGGCATGGCAAAATTCTTTCTTTATTCAAAATAAGATCAACCGTCATTCATGGATGATCTATTTTGATAAGAAGTTTGACATTGAGGCAACACCCTTATGGTTTCTTACTTGGTGGTCATTCTTCGGCCCCATTCAAGATATCCTCCCTGAGCTACCAGTCAACATTAGCAAATCATACACTTACTATGAGCAACATATCCAGCCAAAAATCCATCTGCAAACCTTCCCAAAACTTTTCCTTTTCTATGCCCAATTTGGTCTGGCATGGATTATGTTTTGGCGTTATGAGTTTACAGGTACACAGCAATGGCCCTGCTTAGGAAGATCCTTCCATGTCAAATGGTGGGATAATGCAATAACAAGCCATATTACTCCTGAAGCAATTCAGAAATGGTTCCAGAAGCATCCGGCAATTCAGTCAACAGTAGGGGACTCATCCAAAGCTCTCCTATCAAAAAGTCAACTAATGTCAAAGCTAGCAGCTGCTCCTCCTAACAGCAAAGAACTGAAAGCTTATCTCCAGGAAGCTCTATCTTCTCTTAATGAAGACAATGAACAGGGGTCCTGCGCTTCAGTCAATTTAAGAGATGACAACGAAGATGACTGTTTTGGGATTCTTCCTCCCATTCCTCATCAATCAGGCAGCAGCAAGAATCCAAGGCAATTTGATTAGACAATTCTACAGTAAAAGCAGCCGTATATGCTTTTACCCTGGCAAAATCAGGCAATCTCATGGCCACAATAACTCCACTCAGCAAAGGCAGATATCTGTGGTTCTTTCGGTGCAAAAGATAGGCAATCACATGGCTATAGTACCCCTTTTTGTACAACAGCAGTCAACAGTATCTCCACTCACCAAAAGTAAACAGTGAGATACCTTTCACGAGACAACAGTATCAGCAATAAGACAACCTTTCACGAGACAACAGTATCAGCAAGAAGACAACACCGACAGCCTGGCTCCATTATTAGTTCTAGGCTCTCTTCCCTTATATAAGGGAAGGTAATTCAATGAAAGAGGGGTTGGAAATTGTTTAACCTCTAGGTAGTTTCCCTCCACTTGTAATATCATCCTCCACTTCCATTCACCTTTGTAATACCTCCACTTCCATTCACCTTTGTAATACCTCCGTCAAGGAACCCTTTGTCAACAGCAAATTGTAACTCCGCAATAATATTTGGCAAATTTGTAAGTTTTTATTTATATAAAAACTTTTATTTATTTGGCAAAAAGTTTAATTTTTTTGTCCAACTAGTGTGGTAGCCGTCAGATTTGTTTATTAGAAACAATTATCTATTTAATTAATGTGCAAAAAAAAAAAAAATGATTTGCCAAGTTGCCACCTCTGTACATGCATCCCTATTGTAATAATTCTTTTCATTTATTTCTATATATGAGTAATGCTACATAGCCCTTTTTTTTTTTTTTTTTTTTGCCAAATCTACTTACTCAAATGAGGCGGCAACTTGGCAAATTAATTTTTTATTTTATTTTGCAAATCAATTAAAAATTTAATTAAATAAATAATTGTTTCTAAGGAGCAAATCTGATAGCTGCCATATCAGTTGGACAGAAAATTTAAACTTTTTAGCATTTTTCTTATATATATATATATATTATCTTTTAGTTATTTATCAATAATAATTAAAAAATTTAAAAGTACTAGATGAACGTATTGGACTTGTGAGTTATCTGCATTTAACATGAAAGTTATCATCCACTAAGGGTCGTTAGGGTATTTTGAAAAAAATTGAACATGATTTAACGGATTAATGGACGAAAGTTAGAGTGAGGGGTCTCTTTGTAGTTTATCTTGTAAAGTAAAGGGTGTCAGTGTAATTTCAAAAACGTGAGAAGGTGTATTTGTAATAATCAGATTCTAGAGGGGTCTTAATGTAATTTACCTTTCTTTTTTTTTTTTTTTTTGAGAAACTTTTTTTTCTCTTTTTGGTTATTTCATTGCTCCCTCTTGCTTTGCTTGACTGTTGAAATACTTGTAAAATTGAGTTGAAAAAAGTTTTGGGAATTCTATGACAATCACTCCAACCCCAAACCATTTAACAATTTTATTAGTGGCGTTCTCTTAAGTTTTCATGACACTGAAACAGGAGAAAAACTTGTATGTATCTGTGACACGGCTGATATGATGTTACTGGCCAATAAAAACCAAGCAAAATGGGATTGTCAATTTATTTTTTGACCCCGCAATCTCACTTTACTTAGTTTTATTGACCCATGACACCATATGATCGTGTCACTGTTACATGAAGACTCACTCCTGAAACAGACCCTTGAAATTGTAATTACCTCATTCATTGAAAAAGTTGTAATTGTCTCACTTTCTAGTCCATCACAAATGACACTACATCACATCATGGTGTGGAGGAGCTTTGCACTTTTGCAATCATTAAATTCAATTCATCCTCAAGAGAAGTGAGCTAAGTTCTTTATGCCTATGTTTACCTCACGAGAAATACTAGTTAGTCCCACACTTTGTCCTATTATAAGAAAATAAAGGGTGTTTCAATTTTGAGGGTGCAAAGTGTAGGGAAAAGTTTGGGGCTAAGTAGTATTCCCCTTACCTCAAATGATAAAAAGTAATGCAAATGTGACACATTTACCATTTCATCACGGATAAAAATTATGATTATGTGCAAATTATGTGAATTTCATGATGGGATTGGCATATATTGGATCACTTCTTTGAAGATGCATTTGGTTTGGCTTTCATTTTTTGATTATATTGGATGAGATTTAACCCTTAAACCATCTAGACATTATCTACAATCCCAATCCACCCAACTACCCAAGTACCGAGCCCCAAGGGTCTGTGGTGTGGTGTTGCTTTCATAGCATATACTCAAGAACAAAATTAGTGAGCAATTATTTAACTCTTATGTAATAGAAGGATTTAAAAACTATTGCCCCTATCCATAGCAAATGAGTTAACTAGTGATGTGTTGATCCACTTGTATGAAGTAAGTGGTGAAGGACTTCTATCTAGAGAGGTAAAAAAAAATTGGACTCTTCGAAACCTTGACTAAACAATGCTACTTGTTTCATAAGTTATCTTTCTTTGTTTTTTTTCCTCTCATCTAACATGACATGTCATGCAAGCAAATTACTTGATTTGGTAATTGTCATGAATGCCACGTTTGTATTACATCATCAAAGCAAATATTTCTCATAAGGTAATGTGGCCATCAGATAAGAAAAAAAAAGGAAAAGAAAAAGTTTGGAAAAAATTAGTGACGCCGTTTAGCATTTTTTAAAAAAAATTTCTTGAAAGAGTAAATATCTTGTAATAAAAAAGACATGAATTCTTACTCCTCCTTGGGAAAACATTTTGGCACTCTTATATTTTTATCTGTACATATGTTTGAATTCGAGAGAAATTAGAATGGAATGAACTTCTACTTGTCATCACTCACTATACGTGACAATTGATGAAAAAATAAACATTTTAATCATTATATATAATATAAGAAAAATAAAAATAGCCACATTTAACCGATAGAAAATGAGGAATGATATTCTTGGCCTGCCCTAGAGGGTGAAGTAACACCTTCCTTCACCTGTCAATCGTATCCGTGTTTTATGCTTCCAGGAAGTTTCCCTCTGAAAAAGAGTTTTTTCCTTGCACCCCTATTGTAATCCTAATTTTGTTGGCAAGATTGGTTTAAATCCATGCCACGTGTCATTAAATCCACCTCATCCCTCATCCTTTTGACACGTGCCCAATCCCTCTCCCCCCTCCCTCTGTCTCTCCCTTCCTCTCCTTCGCCAGGTTCATAACGCCGTAGTTTAATAACTTAACCCCCAAATTGCTTTTCCACGTTCTCTTTCAACAGCAAAATCCAAAATCTATATTTCAAAAAACCCGTAAACCCTTTAGCCAGTTTTCGATTCTCGACAGAAGCGTCATCACATGGAGGCCAAGATTAACATGTTCTTCGACTCGGTCGGCAACTTCTTCACCGGCGGAGACCAGATCCCTTGGTGCGACCGCGATGTCATCCTCGTAAGTTTCTTTCACCTCTCACAGATCTCACAAATCTCACCTCGATTTTTCGTCGCGGATGGCGAGTTGAGGGCCTGTTTGGATGTTTCCCTGGAAATTGAATTGTTTCAGTTTTGTTTCGCATATACCTTTTTTTGTGAACAAACCCATCATTCCCAATGGGGCAGTTCAAGAGAATCACAGCCATCATTGTAAATGGCAGTCAAAATTTTGAAACTTCAACTTTTCACGAGTTTGTCAAATTGATCCTATACCATCAGTTTTGCCGATGGCTCTAAATTTTTATTGATGGCCCCATTTTTAAGGCGGTGGATTCATATCAAATACATGTAACATCAATTTCTAAATTTTTATTATGGAGAAGAGATTTACAAATAGTACGGTCCGCCTATTTACACTATATATATATATATATAGTCTTTGCCTAAAATATAGGAGATTGATTAAATAATGTATCTCAATAACATAAACCTCTTAACTATGTGAAGGAAGGTTAGATTCTTCAACAAGGGAACATTACCTATTCCATGTGGAGCATAATTATCATTCTGTCTTTAGCTGTGATTTATTATTGGGTTGAGTATCAACTGTGCTCTCAGTAATGTTGTTATTATGGCTGGGCTGGGCTTAATAGTGTAAATAGCATGATCTCCCCCACCTTTCTTCCTTGTCTAGTTTCTCATCTACACTTGTTTACTAATTGGTAAGTATGATCTGTAATGAACCTCTTTTTATGCAAGTCCTTATTCGTAGGTGGTTAATTTTGAAGTGTATGGTTTTCTTGTAGGTTAGCAGGATGTTGTTTGTAATTAAACCCCTGAAAATCCATGATCAATTGCACAAGAAATAAGTCTGAGTTGATATATTTGTTTTGCGTAGTCATTATTGTTCTTGAATCCTTATAATTGTTGCAACACTTAAGTTCTTAGCTATAAGTTTCTTTGTAGAGTTTTTTTTTTTTTTTTTTTTTGGGTAATCTCCATTAAACCAAAAGAGGGGGATTACCTCCGTACACACGAGGTATACAAAAAAACCATTTTTTTTTTTATATAAAAAAAAAGGGCAGGGCAAGCAACCTATACATCAAAAACCAAACCTATAATGTTAAATTGTCCAAAAAACATCAATGGGAAGCTGCTGTCTAAAATTATCAGGATCTTCCCACTCAAAAAGAAGCTCAAAAATCCAAAACTTCTCTATTACCCACTCTAACCCCTCAGTCCTATTTCGCTCCCTCCAAATAATTCACAAAACTACATGAGGTGCCATTTTCCAAAACTCAAAGATCATTTTATCTTTACCCCAACTCCAAAAAATGTCCAAACCGACTGTGTCTTCACCCATTGTACTCCAAACACTTTGGAGCAAGTAATCCACATCTTCCCAGCGACTCAAAATGCAACAAGTGATCCACTGTCTCTGCTTCCACCCTACACATAGCTCATCTATTGGCCATAAAAAAGCCTCTTCTTTGTGAGTTGTCAATAGTCAAGCACTTACCCATTCCCAAGCAAGCCACCCACACAAAGAAAGATATTTTAGAAGGGGCTGATGGGACCCACACCCTAGATGTCGGAATATTTCTTCTTTCCCAATTCAGCATCGCCGCAAAATAAGATTTGATAGAGAAAGTACCACTGGATTCTGTATCCACACTATACTGTCATCTTGCCCCCTCCTGACAACCCCCACCTCCACATAAATGATCTAAAAAATGTTAAACACCTCTTCCAGCTCCCAATCATGAAAGTTTCGGACAAACACGACTTCCCAATTCACCTTCTCCTCTATCCATCTAACATATTGACTTATCTAAACCTCCTTGTTAGCCTCGGCCCAATACAGCCTAGGGAAATCCTCTTAATAGATCTCTCCCTACACCAAAAATTACTTCAAAACTTCAGCGTCATTTTTTTCCCCAACCTTGAACTTGATGTTCCTTACAAAAGAATCGATTCCTTTTCTAATGGCTTTCCACAAATAGACACCGCATGTCCCCTCCCTTATTTATACCACCACTCCTCTTTCTCACTGTCATACTTCCACCACACCACTTTCCTCCACAGCGCCTCTTTTTCTATGGCATATCTCCAAATTCAGTTACTTAGGAGTGTTTTGTTAAATAAAACTAATGTTTTAACTTCTAATCCCTAGATCGCCAATCTCTTTGGGAGAGTAGGCTGTTCCCCAATCCACCAAATGCATCTTGTGCTCATCCCCCATATCGGCCTGAAATAAATCTAGCTACAGCTTCTCCAACTTCTTTGGTGGCTACCTGGAATCTGAAAAAGAGACATTAAGTTAGTGCGTAGGGTAGCACGTGTACTCTGAATCAATGTGACCCTCCTTCCTTTGGGTAAATAGCCCTTCTTCCACCTACTCAACCTTTTCTCAAATCTTTCCAACATCGGTTCCCAGATTGCAGATCTCTTAAACTTCGTTCCCAAGGGCCTAAATAAGATGTGAGTGAATTCCTACTTTACATCCCAAATTGGCTGCCAGCATTTTTGTGTCCATTTCCTCATTAACAATCAACCCACTCTTGCTTAAATTGATATTCAAACCTAAACCGCCCCAAAGCACGGTAAAAACCCTTCAGGCAACAGAGCTGTCTGCTTCTAGTTCTACAGAAAACAATGGCATCATTGACATATGGAAAATGCAAGATACATGTCCTCCCTAACCCTCCACCCTCCACCTCAAAGCCCTCAATCAACCTTGCCTCCACTGCTTCTGCATCAATCTGTTAAAAGACTCCAAATGGGAATAAAAGGGTCTTCTTGTCTAAGACCTCACAAGCTTCTGAAGAACCCATGCAAATTACCATTCACAAAAATATAGAATGATGTTGTTGAGATATAGTTCCAAATCCACTCCCTCCATCTGACCCCAAAGCCCATTCTGTGAAGTAAATACATCAAGAATCCCTAATTTACATGATCATAAGTATTCTCCACATCCAGCTTACACACTAACCCAGGCTGGATTTGTCCAATAATCCAATTTATACATGGAGTAGAAAGATTGATTTGGAGTATGAAGTGAGATGGTAGGTTTAACTGTTTAACATGCTAGAAGCAAACCATTTCTGCAAGAAAGTAAATTTATCGGTTGTCTTCCGCTCCCCTTTGATGTAAAACCATAAAAAAGGGCATAACCCCAAGGTGTGGAAATACTAATTTAGCTCCATGCTACCATTGGACATTTGGACTTGCTAATCTGATGTCAAACACCTCTCTCCGATGTCATTGTTCTGCAATTTTGTGGCTGACAATTTTTTCTGTTGTTTTATTCTCATAGAATTAGATTGTCATCACTGCCCTTGTTATTTGTCCATCATGTAAACTGAGTTTTTCTCCATGTTTTCGTTCATTTGATTGCTCACATCTCTGCTTTGCATGTACTAGAGTTTGTAGAAAAAATGTATCATCATTCTTGTTTTCTCTATTTATAGATTATAGATGTCCATTTCAACTTGCAATATCATGACAATTGCTCCTTCTTAAACTTGCTTTACGGTTGTTTCATTTTATAGTATAAATGTATTATCATTCTCCTTTTCTCTATTTATAGATGTATATTTGAACTTGCAGTATCATGACAATTGCTCCTTCAACTTTGCTCTATTGTTGTTTCATTTTATTATTTAGTCTTTATATTTTTCATAAATCCTGTTATGTCAACTTTACTTGTGAAAAGTGTTTCAGAAAATTGTAGAAGTTTTCTTTATTTACTTTTTAAAAATTTTTGGGGTATTGTTAGGAGATTAATCTCTGAAATTTCTGTCAAATATGCCACTAGAAATTTTTGCTTTTGTATACTTGCTATTGGTGTAAGACAATCAAATTGTTTTTGATGTACTGAAATGTACTGGTTTTCATACTGCCATATCCATGTATTTGAAATCCTGTTCTTTTTTTCTTATTATATATATTTTTCAACCCTTTATCTCTGTTTTACGTTTTTTGTATATTGGCAGGGTTGTGAGAGAGAAGTTGCAGAGGCTGCTAACGGTGACTCAGATGAACTGAAGAGTGAAAGCCTCATGCGTTTGTCATGGGCTCTTGTTCATTCTAGACAAGCAGAAGATATTCAACGTGGAATAGCCATGCTTGAAGGTGGAACAAATAATCAACTTACAAACTTCTCCCTATATCTTATGTGTTTCTATATACATATATCTATCGTTATTACCCACCCTTGGGTAGCCCAGTTGGTAAGGGTGAACTTGTGATTGTGTGGTTAGGCGCACGGTCACGGGTTCAATTCCCGTCTAGGAAAACCCAAGATTTAAGTGGGGGTCGTGGTGGTGGGTTGCTGTGCTAATCTCCCCGGGGGTTTAAGTTCCACGGGTGGGTCCAAAAGGCCCTACTATGGGATGGCTCCCTCATTATCCAAAAAAAAATAATATAATACACACACACACACATATTGTTATTATTATTTTTCTAATTTTCTGTGTTTATCCTTATATTGTACTATGTCTTGCACTCTTGCCCTTAATAAAGGGAGTCATTGAATCAATCTTACTTCACTAGTATTTACTTTTCAGTCAAGATAGATGCATTTCTACTAATTACATTATGGCCTTTATGGCTTTATCATTCTCTCTGTGCTTTTAGAGCCTTCAACTATTACCTGTTTAGTTTTTCTGCTGGCACTTTTATTCTTCTATATGTATATATGTTTACCATTGGAATTCGCTCCCTCTTATGACAGCCCTACACAGGATACTCAGTCACAGATCTTAATATAGGCATTTAATTTAGAATTTCCCGAATTTCTTTAATTCACCTCAACATCCTTTTCTTTGCTACACTTTTTTTCATTTATTTATGGATTTTTGGTTTCTTAGTTACATGAATTATTTCCATTCTTGTGTTTGTCTTATAGTGAAATTTTATTTAGAACTTGTTGGGCCAATACATTCAGCTATATATGTTTTAGCAATATTCTCCAGTCCTGCTCTGTAAGGATTATTTAGGCACAAGAATGGCCAGTTGGCCACTATGAGGTTTTTGTGTGTCACCAATCTCACTATCATTCCACTCATTAATTTTCTGTAAAATCTTACTAGAGTTGATCCATCCTTTCTCTTTCTCTCTTTCCCAGAAAGCATAAGATAGTAAAGGTGGACTTGTAACTGACCCTTGTGTGAATCCTTTCTAAATGGGAACTCTTTTGTGTTAAATTTAACCCAATTTCATGTTTAGTGAATCATCTTGTGGCCAAATTTTTACATGCAATTGCTACTCTTTTTACTTTTATTAAATGTTCTATCTTGTCAATAATGCTATTGAGCTTCTGATTTTAAAGTCTGGGAATGTGGATGCCATTTTATTTATTCAACTTACACATCTTCTTCAAAACTGAACAAATTTGTCATTTGCAGCTTCCTTAGGCAATACTGGCACACCATTGCAAAAAAGGGAGAAGCTTTATCTTCTGGCTGTTGGATTTTACAGAAGTGGTGAATATTCGAGGAGCAGGCAGCTTTTGGAACGATGTTTGGAGGTTTGATATCTGTTTCTTTCTTTTAAATTGCAAGCTAGAGATCTTATTCTTGTGGCATTTTCTTCTCCTCTTAACTTCTGCTACATGTTTATTCATGGCTTACTATTTGGTCAGAGTCGGTGATTGTCTTAGTCTGGATGGAGGCAGCATAAAAGTCTGTGGATTAACGATCACATATTATGTTCTTCCTTTTGTTTGTTGTGTTTCTCAAATGTTCGTTTTTATATATATTTTTTTTTTCTTTTGTTAGTCTAGTCATATTGCAAAAATAATTGTTTTTAAATTTATAGAAAACGTAGGTACCTAGAATTGAGGGAGCAGCAGAATGTGAGTACTTTCCATTTTCCCTTTTATCTCCCAAGAAATTCCTTTTCATAAGAGCATCTTTATGGGTTTTAATTAAGATATTAGTTATACTCCGATTTTTTTTTTATTAATCTGGTAGTAACTGTTTATTGATTCACTAAAAAATTGCCACTGGGACAAAATTTCATTCACATGCACGTTGACATCTGGCATGGACAATACTGGCTTGCATGCATGACGACACCTCATAGGGAAATGTGGCATGCAGTGGCATTAGAGAGGACATGTGTCATGCCAAGAATGCAACAAGTGGAGTTGAGGTATACCTGTTTCTCTTTGAATGAACATGTTGAACCTGTGGTTGATGAAGAAGCCTAGTTAAACTCCTTTGCTTCAGTGCTGTCAAAACTTTCAAATCAATTGAGAAGACAAACTCAATGACCTAGAGGTCTCGACCCTCAACGTAAAACTAGGAAGATGGCTAAAGCTTGTGGGAGCTTTCAGAATGCAAGATAACACATGCTATAAAATTCTGGATCCATCTCCAATATAGGGAAGGCATTGTGCCTTCAGGGCAAGGACAGGGGTCCTTAGGGGTTTCACAAGTCCTAGCTTTGATTGGATTAGGAAATCCTATTTATCTCATAGCTCTTTTCTTTCTAACTAATTATACCTAACTTCACTAAATAGATGTAAATTTATTTTAGAAATGTAAAATTTTGATTAAGGCCATTTCCTAGGAAATCTCTACAAAAAAGGCCCCCATTAAATATCCGTAAGTGACATGTGGGAAAAATTACTGTCCTGCCCTTTAGCCACTCATCTTATATGCCTTGAGTATCTATTTAACCTCTTGAATACCGGCATCATATTTTGCAAAAAAATTTCAAAGATTATATATATATATATATATAACATAGACTGAGGGATTTAAAGAAATCAAATTTCTTTAAGTTTACTCAATGGGATACTCTCTACAAGAAAGTGTGGATTCCCTTATGAGAATTTGTCCAACATGTATGTAATATATGAAAGCTCAATTATAAATCTCATATATTAATAATGGAGAGAATAACAAATTAATTAGCTTTGAGGGAATACAATCCAAATGCCACCCTGTAAGTATTTCTCTATAGCTGCCTCGCTATTTCTCCTTAAGTCAGGCATTCTATTTCCATCTCAAGCTTCCCAAGGCTTATTTAGAAGGTCTACATTGCGCTACCATTGTTGTGTCACCACCTAACAAGTACACTTTGGTAGTGACAATCTACATTATCCTTGTTTGTACATGTTAGCATGCACATGCGAGGATCCTTGTTGGTAGTGACATCCATGGAATGATATCACTCACTTGAATCTTGGAGTGTTTCTTTTATTTATTTGTTTTTTATGTTTATATTTTTGTACAAGAGTCCATTTGTTTTTAGTAGGAGTTCTCTTTGCTATGCATAGGATAAGTTTGGGATCAATGTTCAATGCATAATAACATTATATTATCTGTCATCATTTCTATTGATGACTCCAATTTTTGGCAATGAATCCATTATTTATTTTTTTTTATTTTTTTTGTAATAGCTCTGTTTAAAAGGTGGCTTTGTGCCTTGAAATGCTATGGAATTTTATTTCCATTAGACTACCAAATCTCTGGAGTCTCAGCTCTAATGTGATATTGTATCTTGGGATTTTTATATACTCTCTGCATGCATCTATATTTTTCTGTCTTTCAAATAAATTAAACTTTCTTCCTGTTTGTTGCCCAATTTTTCCCCAGCTGCAGTCTGAAGTTCAATTTGATTTTTGTTAATCTGGAAGCATTTCATATTTTTTCGATTTTGTAGATTGCACCCGACTGGAGGCAAGCTCAGTCCCTTAAGAAGACAGTTGAAGATCGAATTGCAAAAGGTAATATCTGCACTTTTTGTCTGAAACTTATTCAATCTTATCATAGCATTGAACTGAAGAGCTGCAAATACATCTGTTGGAATGCAGACGGTGTCATTGGAATAGGCATTGCTGCTACTGCTGTAGGACTTATAGCTGGTGGGATTGCTGCAGCATTGGCACGCAAGAAATGACAAGCCACAATCCCAACAATATGCATAATAGCATGCTTCCAGTATTGCCTTCTTCGGCTGTTCCCGCTTATCTATTGGAAGAATGTTTTAAATAAATTTTAGAAAGTAGAAACATCTCATCACGTTGGATGTCCTTCCAATTGATGGTTTTTTTTTCCTGTATTTGTTTTTTTTTTTTTTTTTGTTGATAAATTAGATTGAAATGGAGTACCTAAATATGTCATGTTGAGTGTTATCACATCATGATATTGTATGGTATTCTTGTAAATCAACAGCCTTTTGTGCGATCAAATTGTGTATTAGAGTGTTATGCATATACAACTGTTACAGTGCTTGAGGTTAGGCTTGTGTAGAATATAATTACCGGGGGTTACTGGATGGGAATTGAGTTTTTTCCTAATCATCATTTGGGGGTTCTCCTTTGAGAAGTCATTCCTGCAAGGGTACAGCCTTTATCCAATGAAAATGGTGGAACTCTATGGTCCATTGAAAGACTTCTACAACTGTCTACAATATTGGTTCATGGTGATCGTGATTGACCTCCTATGTATATGTATTAGGAAAATCTTAGAGGCGCCTATGAAAATGCCACCCTAATTTCATAGAATATGCCAGATTATGAGAATCCAAATCTTTTATGTTAAGCCCCTCAAAATCAATCTTTAGATCAGTAAATATTGCCCCAACATGAGTCTTTATTTTTATTTTTTTGGTACATTGGGAGGGGTTCAAACCCCTAACCTATCCTACTCCTACCCTTTTCCCCACTCTCCCTTACTCCTACCCTTTTCCCCACTCTCCCTCACCACTAGGCTAGACTCACACCACTAGGCTAGCCTCAGTGGCTTACCCCAACATGAGTGTTAATGATTGATAGAAGAAGAGTTCTGAAAAAATTTCCTCCTACGACTCTTAAAATCAGATGCAGAATGGAGGGCAAGGATTGTCAGACCCTTGCGAACTAGCATTAGAGGAATTTTCATTAAGGCTGCTTGGACTAGAGTCGCAAAGTTTACCAAGGCGATGATCAATAACTGGAAGAGGATGATCAGCCACAATGGGACCTGAGACATTGCCTTGACACCTATGGGAGGCGGCAGTGAGGGATTTTCCGCAATGGGTAAAAGCCTGATGGAGCAATGCCGCGAGCAGATAGAAGGCCCACCAAAAAAGAAGAGAGAGAGAGAGATCACGGGCATGTCAAAAGAATAAATGAACACAATAATAGCACAGAACATGATCTGTAAATAAAACCCTGACCATAACAATAGTCACAAACGAACAATTTATATATTTGGTCCATTACCATTACATAAAACCATCTCGCTATTACTTCAATGATATGTAAATGGGGAAGATAGGATCCGAGGAAAAGAAGTCCAAGAGTAGACTCCCATCTATCAACCAGTAATGATAATTTAACCACAAAACATCTATTAATGAATACTTTTTCAGGATATGTTTTTGGCAATACCTTTCATCAGCTTCATATATTATGGTGACAAAGATGAATAAGCATAAAACATCTTCAAGTACATGGTTTCTATTGTGATATGCCTCCTCATCTGAATCTCCGCTATCCATATCTGCATAAGGGCTTCCTAAAACATAGAGAGAGAATAAAAAGGGAGATTTCTGAGACTACCAAAAGATTAAAGTTTCTTACTTCATATCTCAGACTTAATTTGATTAAAATCTCAGCTTCGTAAACTTTATATTAAACCGAAAACCATGCAGTAAGCACCTACTGAAAAAAAGCTTAAAAATTGTGATGTTCAAAAGTCACGATCTACATTTCTCCCAAATATCATATTTACATCATTCACCACTATGACACTATCTCTAAATTGTTGAACATGGAATATTACAACTCATCAAATTCCTTCACATTTTATGATTTTTTTTTTTTTTTTCCCATAAGGTGACTGTCTCTAGATAGAAGACGAAGCAGAATAATGAGAATGATAATAATTGGACATTCTTGTTCTGGAATCCACTGGAATAACTCAAGAAATTTCATAGATAATTCAGGAACGATGAGAACCATAACTCCTCCATAAGTTATCAACAATGATAAAAAGGATATGGAAAGAAGGCTGCACAAATGAAACAATACTTTTAAAGAACATGCAGTGCGTGTTATTCAGTAGTGGCAAGAGCTGACTGTAGCACATCTTCAAGGTACTTCTCAGCAGCAGCATACTGCCTTTTTTTGTCCTCAATTGCCAGAGCGGCCAAAGCTTTATCCTGCACAAACAAAAAGATCCAAATAGTTATTAATTTCTTGGCAAAAATGAACATAACAAGCACGATTATAGTGCATTGTGAATTAAAACATGGAATTACAGGTGGCAAGTCTTGGTAGCTTCTTAAGGTATCAAGGATGGGTTTTGTCTTCTTCTCCAGCTCCTTCCTGTGCTCAGCCATTTCAACCAATACACCATGGCTGATCTCAGGGGTGTAGCCCACGCGATTGAGTACTGCCTGCTCCCAAATAGTTTTTAGTTGAAGTAATGAACAGCATAAATTAAAACAACAGTAGATGTCAATCATAAGCTCAAAATGTCAGCGTGTTCGTAATACAACTAGTTCTCAGGGAATACACAAAATACACACACAGGCCCATGTGCGTGCACACACACATATTCCTTGGAACTTCGTCTGCACACTTATATATACACTTATGCATGCATATATAAATATATACATTAAGAACGCTAAGTAAAAAGGAGAAGCAGATCTAAGAAAACTCAAAACATTTTTGTTTTAAGAAATATTAATACATTGAAAATATATTCTATTCCCAGAAGCAAAAAGAAAAATGAAAAAAGAAGACAATATATTCTATTATTCTTCAAAATGCAGGACAATGACAATCTTTACTGGAGATGTTTTCCATTAGGGAGTCATCTCACTCATAATATATGTTGGCCTATGATTATAGCATGCGTTGTCCCAGAAACAACAACAACAATAATGTGAAGAGATTTAGTAAATTTTTGGAGGTTTCTTATGAGTTGTGAAGGTATGAAAGTGAGGCAATACCTCCCTTCCCAGATATTGAAAAAGAAATGAAAAGGCAATGGAATCCCTTTGAAGTAGAAGAATAGTAGGGGTTCAAGGTCAAGTAGAGAATTGAAGAACTTGCATTGTGTGATTGTTTAAGAATTCGGTGAAGTAGGATTAGGGAGATGAAGAAGGGAAGGGGGCTACACTTTTTTCTTAATAAATTTACACCTTTCATCAGGAAACGTGTGGGGTCTTAATGCGTTGGATAGAAGAAGGGTTGTGAGTGCCGAGGTGAAGGATTGCAAGGTATATGTCATCTCTCTCCAAGAGACACACATTGAAGTTTGTAAAGGAGATTTGATTTGAGACATTTGGGATTCTCCCTTTGTGAGTTCAGAGCAAGGACTTAAATATTGATATTGGCAGATATACTAAGGGGTCTGAAAACAGTGAAATATCGATAAAATTTTGTTATCAATTAAGAGAAATGAAGAAAATTAGAATTAAAACATAAGAATTTTCAATCAAATCTTGCAAAATAATGAAATAGACTCTAACAAACAATTTCGAATCAGAATATTGCAAATAAAATTATTATAAGACAATATTTATTGTGGAGGGAGAAAAAAAGTGCATGCTGCTGAGTTAATAAAAAATGCAAATTTAAATTAAGTGATCTATAATATTTATAAAATTATGTATACAAGGCATACATAATGTTTTATTAACATATTGAGATTTGTTATTTTGTCCATAGACCTTAGTTATGTTCAAGCATGATATCAAGTGATGAAAGAAATTGTCTGTACATTCCTTGCAGCCTTTGCTAGCCCTTTTGTTTTCTCATTTAAGTGATAGGACCCTCATAACTTATCTGTAAGCACTCCAAGAAAGGAGTCTTTTGATAGATTCCCCTACTTTTAAGCCAATAATAGATCTCCAAATTGGGGCTTTTTAACTCCCTCTTTTGGAACTTCATCTCCACAAAGAAAAGATATATTCATATTTCATTGATGTCAATGACATCACCATTTGCAGGCACCAATTATTTATGATCTATCGTATTTATTATGAAATTAATAAATGTATAAGCATATGCACTGGACTGCAAACCCACATGAAGGATGAAAAGCCTTTAATCTTAGATTTGTAACTTTGTATAAGCTATCTAACTTCATTTCAACGTAAAGTATCAAGTCTTGTTGATTTCAATGAATATAGGTCAATTTTGAAATCAATGCAATGCGGAAAGAAAAAAAAGAAAAAAGAGGGGGGGGGGGGGGGGGGGGACATAATGTCAATCGCTGATTTCTTGCTGGAAAATTGCAAAAAGGATATTGTTCCTGAAACACATCGAACACTTCTAATTTCTAACATATTATTCAAATTAATACAAAAAAGAAATAGGCTGAAACATATTCAACACTTCTAATATATTATTCCAAATAATATGATAAATCCTGAAGAACTAACTATAGGAGCGTAGACCTGCCAAACAAAAGTTCTTTTACATCAAGTTTTACCATAACCCTTTGCAATATAAGTTTGATATTAAGTTTTGACTCCCTTGGTCATTTTCATACATTGGTAGCTTTTATAAGCTTCTGTTAGAACTTTCCTTTTATAATTAACAAGACAAGGCCAGGTTAATCAAACCAACAGCTTCATCATTTTTTTCAGAATTTCCAAAACTTGAACATATAAGGACATGTTTAGTTTATTTCAAAGCCTGCTTTCCTTTTCCAGAAACAATGAAAATGAATATACTGTGAAAAGAACATTTAGAGTGGTGTAAAAAAAAAAAAAAATCCAAGAACCTGTAATCTACAATTTCTGTGAAGGAGGTTTTCTTTTTTTATTTTTCTTTTTTATCATTGCTGACCTTTTCAGGAGGATAGGATGAAAGTCGACAATGATTAAAACGAGACAGGATGTCACCTTGTAGTTGGAGTACTGTTGCAGGTATTGTCGCTCTTTTGAAGCCATAACTGCCAAGTTTGTCTTCCAATTTTCCATGTGACCCTCACAAGGAGCAACATCATCTTCCAGCTGTGCAAGTGTTCTACCAAATGAAATAGAAAAATAAGCATCTCTTTCACAAAGTTCATTTTCTTCTTTAAACACACCCATGGATTTAAAGTTTTAAAAATAAAACTTTACTCTTTCAAATAGGTTATGTGATGCGGGACAACCTCAAAACACGTAAGAGCAAAAATTAAATTGACAAAGAAAAGAAAAGAAAGCTTGAAAAGAAGCAAAAAGAAGCTAAACCCCTAGGAGTCGGCACCTAGGGGGTTTGAAGTCGGCACTAAACAAACAAGAAAACCCCAAGAGTCGGCACTTAGGGGGTATGGAGTTGGCACCACACCTAAAGAAACTCAATTTTTATTAATCCATGGTTGATTTATTTTAAGAGATATGGAGTCTTTATATAGACCCCCCAAGTACATCAACTATGGCAATACTTGCTCCTAAATTCATGAAAATTAAAATGCAACAATAAAAAAATCCCATAAATAAAGCTAATTACAATATGGTAAATCTTGGCCTTCAAGAAATGAAGTCGTGGGCTAGGTCATGTCCGCATCATTATGCCTCACAACGACCAAAAGAATTGAACTAGTGAAGAATTTGAATTGGAGCCTAAAAGTTGTATACACAAATTTACCTTTTCAAATAGGTTAGCCTAGCTATCGCCTTCCGGGTGTAATCAAGAAGAATTTTGGACTCTTTTTGTACTTTAGACCTCTTGTCTTCTACTCCAATCTTTCTTAAAGAAATATCCCCCATTGCTACAAGAAAACTAAATGCATTTCTCCAAGTAAGACACTGAAAACTGAACAGAAAAGAAAATTAGAGAGGAAAGACAACCCACCTACTAAGTTCAGTATCTCTAATGTTCAACAAATTCGCCACATTGGAAAGAACTTGTGCCGATGAAACCACATTTGATGGCAGACTCTCTTGCGCCACTCCCACACTCTCCAATATCTCCCTAATCCTTGCAGCTGCAACGATTAAATTTTCAAAATATTGCTTCATAGGACAAGGAATTTGAAAATGAGAACCAAAGAAATAAAAAAAATGATATAATGCTCCATTTGGTTGCCAAAGAATATGTGGGAAAAGAACAGATATCAAAATTTTCGATCTCAAAATCCTCAGTAATGGCCAATGGGCACCTAAGAAAACAAAACATCTCCACTCAGCTAAGCCTAAAATATGGGCTTAAGAAGAGTTTTCAATTTTTTGGAAACCAAAACGATATTAAAACAATCAAATTTCATTTTTTGTCTTCTCTTTTCCTTATTTTTCTTGGCAACCAAACAGAGAGTAAATGAAAAGTGTGAAGGAACCCTTACAACCTTGTGACCGATACTCGGCTGCCTTTTGGCGGAAATCAGTTGCAATAATTCCAGCAGCTTTAGTCTTGGCTTGGGAGATGGTAGCAAGAGAATGTAAATGGGCAATACTTCGAGGAGTGTATTCAAAATCAGGAACATCTTTCCCCACCAAATCAAATTGAGAGACAAGCCATGCTTTAACTTCCGCAATCCGATTCGCATCAACACCGCCCTTCGCTTCACTTATGGAAGTATCAGATCCAAAAACTAAATCACTCATTCTTTTTGCTTATTTCTTTGTTTCAATATTTGAACAACCCTAAAAGAATGAGAGAGAGAGAGATGAATAAATAAATACATAAAAACGAATGCCATTATTACAGAATTAGTATTAATGTATTATGCTTAAGGTGTTTTTAAATAAAGTCAACATAATCCCATTATAGTGCCATTGTCTTGAAATTCATTAACATAGTGAAATTCTTGCAAAAAAATTATGAATAAAGGTTGGTAAGTTGATTGAGTGCAGCAAGATTAACGCCATCAACAAATACAACTCAACTCAACCAAGCCTTAATCCCAACTACATCCACCCGACTATTGAATCCTTTTACGTTATTCAGTTCTACCAAGGTTCAATATCTGTTGTTAAATCCTCAACATACATGTCTTTTTTCACAATTTCTATCCACGTTAATTTGGACCTTCCTCGTCCTTTTAAGACCTTAAACTTGAATCAAGTCACCCATACATACATATGCAATCCTAGGTATTCATTGCACATAACCAGACCACCTTAGACAATTTTCTCTCATCTTATCCTCAATTGGTGCTACTACTACCTTCTCCCAAATGCATTCATTTCTTATTTTATATTTCTGATGGTTTTCCACATATTACCACTACTCCATCTTAACATCCTCATCTCTGTTACACTCGTTTTCTCAGTCTTATAACATGCTCGTTTTTCCCTAACTACTAGTTAAACCTCCTCATTCCACCACTTCTTCGAGAATTCATTTTGCAACTCTTCCATTACAATCAGCCATTTCATTCCACATGGTGTTGGTCTCTTTATCTAAATTTCATTTTCCTTATTTTAATATTTTATCTTGAAACATTACTCCCTCCGTTCCTAATTGACCATCCCCTTTGAAAAAACACACTTTTTTAGGAAACCCTATGACATGCTTTCACATCAATATATATGTTTTGACATTCCAATTTTGCCCTCAAGAGTACAAAACATTGGAAAAAGAGATAACACCCTTTTAAGCTTATTTTAGGAAATAAAATAAAAAGAATTATTGACTTTTAGAACGTGACAATAATTTTGAAACATCCCAAAAAGGAAAGGAGGCCAATAATTTAGGAATGGAGGGAGTATTTGTTTTTCTCCTTTTAAGTCCCAACACCTAGTTCTTGGGTTTCTATTTTTACTATTCTTTATCTTCCATCTCCTAAAACATACATCTAAAATCACTACTCTATGTTGTGTGGTTAAAATTTCTCCATATATTACTTTACAATTCTCACAAACTCCTTGATCCATCATCTTAGTAAGAAAAAAAACTATTTGACTAACAATATATCCACTTTTAATGAAAACATTAAGGAAACAATCACAAGATTAGGCAAGAACCCAAATTAAGAATAGATAGAATCATCAATGACAAAAATTAGGCAATTTTCAAAATTGGTCACCCCCTATACTTTACTAAGCATAGAAGTACATATTATGTGAATGTTACTATGCTAACAGTACTAAAGAAAGCTTCACACTAATATTTATTTTTTAAAAATTCAAACAACTGGAAACCTTGATGAATCTGTGTGTGGTTGATGTAAAAATGGAGTAAAAACACAACACTTCGGTTCTTTTTGATTCGAAAATGTAGAAAACGCAACTCAGCTAAGCCAAAGGGTGTATTAGCCCCATATGAAAGGACCTTTGTGTTTTCTAAGGTCTAAATGTGGAAAAAATTACCCTCGTGTTTGGTTGGACAGAAACTGGAGGAAAATAAGAGAAAGAGAAAAGAATAAAAAAAAACTTGGATTCTTACGCTTTATGTTGATTTTCCAGTTGCGTTATATACACATAGATATATCTTAGTGTTTTTCCTTTTTTGAATTCTAGAGAATACAAGATTAAATTCACAATTCTAATTTTTTTTTCTTTTCCCACATTTTCTCAGTAACCAAACGGACCCTTACTATTCAAAAGTTGAGGAGACTGAGGATATACCTGAAATGCCACTGCGAAAACGAGAATTTACAGATGAGAAGTGGCTGAGTTCCGATTCATCTGAGAAGAAGAAGAAGAAGAAATCTGAATTTCTAGGGTTTTGAAATCTGAGAGAGAGAGAGAGAGAGCCTGCAACTGAAAGCGACTAGCCGGCTAACATTGTTCTGAAAGAGAGGGAAAATTGATCAAAATGGGAAATTGGTGAATATATATGTCGTAGAGGGAGAAAAATGGAACGTTGTTTCTTGGATTTTATCAGCGTGATCAATTGATTGCACACCGTCCAGATTATTGACTTAAAGAAAACAAAATCAGACCGTGAGTAAGCTCTCAACTCTATTTAGATAGTTTTATGTGAAGTTCAATATAAAGGGGAGATTCTTTAGTCTCAATCCGGTGAAAATTGCCTCGCTTGTTAAGTGAGTGTTCTCTCATGTTCAATCTTATGAAATAGTATTGATATACTCCATTCGTTGATACTGGTTACCGGTTACGGGTATTGGTAAGTTATGTCTTTTTATTTTATTTTATTTGACAATGGATAGAATGTACCCCTAATTCCCCAATATCTATAAATGAGTATCAATGCTTTTTCTTAAATTTGAGTCTGAGATTATTCACTTAACAAAAAAGGAGAATGTCGCTAAATTATCATGCCATCGATGTATAAGTAAATTTTATTGATTGTCAAAAAAAAAAAAGAAGGGGCAAATCAATATTTGTTGATTGAAAATTGTTCACTGGGTCACCTGATTGCCTCTATATATTTTGAACCAATCAACATAACCAATTTGATTGGTTATTTGTTGACTGGAAAATGCTACGCAATCCTTTTCATTTTTATTTCCTCTCTTACAAAGGATAATAAGGACACTACCAAATGCTATTCATTTACCTGCCTTCTTTTTTTTTTTTTTGGTGAGAAGGATTGTGGCCTAACCTAGGGCCTAACAGTGGCTACAGAAGACATGTCAGCTAGGAGAAATTTAGTCAACTCCATGGGGGGGGGGTTTTCAAGTTGCACGATGCACTCGCTTTGATCTTCTCCTCTTTCAGCAAGGAAGTCAGCACATGAGTTCCCTTCACAAAGAGTATGCCTGATGGAGCAATTCCAATCTCGAGTCATGAGGTTCTGGCAATCATAGATGATGGCCGCAAGAGGGTGGTCATCGTCATCACCACAGATGAGGTTGATGGCCAACTGAGAGTTAGATTCAACTTGGATTCTTGGAATGGACTTGCTCCATGCCATTTGTAGACCTGCAAGGATAGCTCTAAGCTCAGCTTCAAGGCTTGTACACCCACTCAAGCTGCCCATGAAACTACAAAGCCAAACACTAGCATAATCCCGAATAAGTCCTCCAATACCTGCAGACCCAGGGTTTCCCTGGGAACAACCATCAATATTAAGTTTAAAGAAACCAATAGGTGGACAAATCCATCTCACTAGCATAGGTCTTCTCCTACTTTCTAGAGAAAGGGGGGGGGTGTAAAGTGGCAGTGATATCTTTGGCATATGAGATGGATTGGTCAACAATAAAGGAAGGAGAAAGAGACACATTGGAGAAAATAAATGAATTCCTGTCTTTCCAAAGATGCCAAAGTGTGGAAATAAAGACCGTGACCCAAGAGGATAAGTCCTCAGAATCTTTTTTCCTCTTTTGGATGTTAGTGATTAGCCAATTCTCAAGAGGGGAAATCATGAAGTTGGCCCTATCAATGGGGTCAATGAGAATGTCCCAGACCTGTTTAGCCTTGAGACAATTCCTCAAAATATGGATGGAGTCTTCCACATGTGTTTTGCATCTAGGACAAAAGGGGTCATTAGTAAGACATCTGGAGATACGCAATTTATTGGATAAAATCTTGTTTTGCCTCACTAGCCAAAGAAACACTTTCAACTGTTGTGGGGCTTTGATTTTCCATATCCAACTCCAGTGAGTGTAGTTAGATACATCACTTTTGGTGACAGTCTCAAAGGCCGACTTAGTGGAGAATTTTCTATTCGAAGAATGGACCCAGCAAGGTTTGTCTTCCAAAGTGGAGTAAAGGGGAATGGGGGTATTAAGGATATTCTTCTTAGCTTCCTCAGAGAGATAAGTGCGCAGCCCATCAATGGACCAACAGTTATTTTCATCAATAATGTCAGCCACCTTCCAATGTATTTCTAAGGGATGAATAGGCCCAACACAATGATGGGAAAGAGGTGAATCTCCAGTTCACCAAACATCCTAAAGGGGGACCATAGTGACATCACCAATTCTCCATTTCACACTGTTACGCAAGAGAGGTTTAGTTTTGTTAATACCTCTCCAAATAGGAGAGCTACCACAAAAGGAATCTGCAGTGAGAAAGGTAAAGTCTTTAAGGTATTTGGCCTTAAGAACTTTGGCCCAAATAGCTTCAGAATTTTGCATGAGATTCCAACCCAATTTAGACAACATAGCAATATTGTTGTCTCTGGCCTTACGAATATTAAGGCTCCCTTCTTGTTTACTTTTGCAAACCAAGTCCCAATTAACAAGATGGACTTTCTTATGAGAATCACTATCCCCCCAAAGAAAATTTCTGTTTATTCTATCCAACCTATTGCAAGTACTAATCGGAAGCATACAAGATTGCATAAAATAGGTAGGAATAGTGGCAGTCACAGATTGAATGAGAGTAGCTCTCCCTGCCAAAGAAAGAGTCTTGGCCTTCCACCCAAAAAGTCTTCTCTTAATTTTCTCAATAATGTGGTCAATGTTATGAATATTAAAGATTGAGTGGACAATTGAGTGGATGTCCACACCCCCCTCCACTTTGTGATAATGGGAACACCATCATAAGTGGGTTAGGTAATCCCATTATGTGGACCTAATGCAAACAAAGATAAAAGGGGGAGGGGAGAAAGAAGAGGATGTGAGGAATATTTTGGAGAGAATGAAGAAATGTATTTTTGGAGAGAATGAAGATATTTTGGAGAGAATGAAGAAATGTATTTTTGGAGAGAATGAAGAGAGGATATGTATTTGGAGAAAAAGAAGAGAAAGAAGATGAATGAGAAATTTATTCTCCTCACAACTTGTTCTAAATTCTTGGTTTTACAACACGTTATCAGCACGAATTGCTCAAGGAATTTGGGAGCAATATCATACTACCACCATCTTCTTTCTTAACCAATTTGGTTGTGGTAAGTTGGTAAGTTGGTACGTTCTAAACCAATTTGATTGTGGTAAGTTGGTATGCTCTTAACCAATTTGGTTGTGGATTGGTTTTTACTCTAAATTATATACTTGAATGGATGAATCCATTTTCTCTTCCTGAAGCAAGAGAAGATTTAAAAATAAAACTTGAAGTTTTATAAATAAATAAAAGGAGTGATGATTCATTTTCTCTTCCTGAAGTAAGAGAAAGATCTGAAAACCAGAAGTTTTCTATAAAAAAAAAAAAAAAAGGTTATTATTCATCTGTTCTCTTCCTGAAGCAAGAGACAAATTTCAAAACCTGAAGTTTTAGAAATAATGAATAAAGTCTCAATTTAATTGAATAAAGTGATGGTCAATGATGACCAAATTAAATTGAGTAATATATTTCTCTATTATGTGTTATGCAACTTCTTTAGATGCTTATAAAATTTTGGTGAAAATTCGTGGGTGCACCTTAACTTTTGCTTTAGTTAGCATAGAAGAACACACAAAAATCTGCTCTTGTTTTACTACGAATTGACTGTCAACGTCACCTCTGTTGTCAGTCAACTTCTCTCAAATTTACTGGTAACTTCACTGTGTCAGCTTAAAGTATGTCATTTTATGATAAAAACCACCGGAAGTGGAATAATGGAATACCAAACCACCAGAAGTGGATTAATGAAATACTAAACCACTAGAAGTGGAGCAATAAAATATCAAACCACCAGAAGTGGAATGAATATATTTGGTGTGGAAAAATAAAATACCAAACCACTAGAAGTGGATTAATGAAATACTAAACCACTAGAAGTGGAGCAATGAAATATCAAACCACCAGAAGTGGAATGAATATATTTGGTGTGGAAAAATGAAATACCAAACCACTAGAAGTGGAGCAATAAAATATCAAACCACCAGAAGTGGAATGAATATATTTGGTGTGGAAAAATAAAATACCAAACCACTAGAAGTGGAATGACACTGAAGAAATAAGCATCGGTTTATAGAATAAACCTACGAGATAAGTGTTTTAAGTAATTACATGGTTGAGGTTTTGTGTGTTATACTGTGTTGACAGCACGAACCCATTTTACCATTTAATTCATAACTTTAGTTCTAGTTATGATTTTGAGATGAAACGAATTGGATTTTGTCACTGACTTGTTGGGCTAACATCCTACCAATTTTCGTGTCATTAGGTGACCATTTGATATATTTTTGCGTAATTATTTCGTGGTATACCTGAATCTGGGATTTTTGCTAGACAACACTAACTCAATATTGAAAAATATTTTTGAATGGGTTTTGCTAGGTATTTCTCTACCAAATTTTGAGGTTACAAAGTACATTTGATATACTTTTAAGTGATATAAACCCCAAAGCCCATTTCTTTTTGGATTGAACATATAAAAATTCATTTATACGCATCACAAATTGTTTTCACTAAAATTTCAGATTTGGTCATTGTACTTGGAGCAGATTACAAATTTTTTGCTACTTATTAGTAGCATTTTGAGAACTAGAGAGACCAACTGGAGATTGTCTCTGCAGCCCATTAAGAATCCTAGCCCCATTTTGGCATGCGTTAGTTTAATTAAAGGCACTTCCAATAGTGCCAATTGCCTAAGCAAACCTTGAAGAATTGATGAAAGGCTATCTATTAATTCTATTCTGCCATTGGAGAAGTACTAGTGCTTTGGGTAAGTTACTCTAACCGTGGTAAAGATACCTTGGCATATGTATCAATATGGAATTATTTTCTCTATCATATTAAAAAAAAAAAAAATGGTCATAAAGCTTTATAAAACAAGTAAATTGGTTTTACTTACTACGTGATAACAATCAATTTTGATTTATGAGTTTGAAATTATTTGTTGGCCAATTTTTTTTATTATTATCAAAACCATTTCATCATTAAATTTGATGACCATTGAAATTAAATATTTGTGACCATAATTCTTTTGATATTTGATTCTTTTGAAAATGATCGATTTATTGCAAAATCTTATATAGATAAATATTTTCAAGATACCAAAATGTGACAATACACTGAACAGAGTGGCAAGATTGTGAAAATATTTTAATATTTCTTGCCTTGTAAGTACTATTGTAGGTGTACTAATTATTTCACGTCTATATCTAGTGAATATATGTTCCCCTATATACTCACCTGAAAACAAGCATAATTTATAAACTAGTATACGGGAAATCAAATATGAATTGCAATATGATATTGCAGATCTAATTTTAAGATGATTGTTAAAAATATATGTCTGGAAGACAGTGCTATAACTCACACAATCATTAAATTTCCAATATTTATCATTATTCAAAACTATTGTCAATATCATATGAGGTTCATCTAACCTAATTGAAGGTTCCAGAAGAGCAAATATAATATTGCCAAAAAGAACAAAAATTTATGTTGACAATTCTTTATATTCTACCAGAAGTAGAAGAAATTTATTGAGTTTTTAAAATTTACATCGTAAATAGTTATCATATTGAAACTATCTTTATATTACCTCTATGATTTTGGGGTAGAAGCTCATATTAAATATTTTCTCTTCTATACAATTATAAGCACAATTGAAACACATGTGGTAGCGCACCAGAAGTGCTCTAACATAAAGATCTTTATACTTTAACATAATCACAATGATGGTAAGGGATGGTAATCACAGTATGGTAAGAATTCACACACCCAAACTCACAAAGTGATGTTTTTACAGTAAGATTTGCAGATTGTCATTTTAATGAAACACAGTTCCCGTCGTTAGGAGGAGGAAATCCACTGATAGAAGAACGACGTGAACTTTCTTGGAATGTACCATCTTTGTCCCATCTTGATCCACGTACTGCTCAATGTGAAACTGAAGTATAGAGGATCACTCATCTTCAGAAGATTGCTAATCAAATGCCAGATGCATTTACAGACGCAGCAAAAATAATTAAGTCTTATATACCGGCTGCAAACACACCAGCAAAGATCAATGTACCAATTGGTAAGTCTACTATTGTTGCAGCAAATGAATCATCTACTACACGCCTGAAGCGTGGTAGACCCTTTGGTTCAAAAGATTTAGTTCCCCAGAAGAGGAAAATAAAAGGGCAACAAAATATAGAAAATAGTACTCCGGAAGAGGCTATTGAACAAGAAATAAATATTCCCACAAATTCTGATTTAATAACTCCTGAAGAGGAAAATGTCCCTGAAGAGACAGAAAAAAATAAAGAGGCATATGTACATGGAAATGAAGAAATTTCCATAAACTATACATGTACAAAAGAATTGTGGGATCGCTCAGAAGCGGTTATTAATGATGTATTTTCTTTCGAAGTAGCTACTGAAATTTCGAAAGATGATGATGATCTTGAACCACGCACTGTAGACGAATGTCACAGTAGACCTGATTGGTTAAAGTGGAAAGAAGCAATCCAAGCAGAATTGGATTCGCTAGAAAAACGTAAAGTATTTGGACCTGTAGTCCTAACACCCAATGATGTGAAACCCGTGGGTTACAAATGGGTGTTTGTAAGAAAGCGTAATGATAAAAATGAAATCGTCAGATATAAAACTCGTTTAGTAGCACAAGGTTTCCTGTAGAGACCTGGGATTGATTATGAAGAAACATATTCACCTGTAATGGATGTCATTACATTTCGATATTTAATTAGTCTGTCAGTCTTAGAAGGACTTGACATGCGTCTTATGGACATAGTTACTGTATATTTATATGGAAAGTTAGATGCAGATATATATATGAAAATCCCTGAAGGATTCAAATTGCCTGAAGCAAATACATCACAACCACGAAATATGTACTCAATTAAACTGAGACGATCCTTGTATGGATTAAAACAATTTGGAAGAATGTGGTATAATCGTCTCAGTGAGTACTTAGTTAAAGAAGGATATATTAATAATCCTATATGCTCTTGTGTATTTATAAAGAAATCAGAATCTAGATTCGCCATCATTGCAGTCTATGTTGATGATATAAATTTAATTGGGACTCCTGAAGAGTTCATGAAAGCTGCTGAATATTTGAAAAAAGAATTTGAGATGAAAGATTTAGGGAGAACAAAATATTTTCTCGGCCTGCAGATCGAGCATAAATCAAATTGAATTCTTATCCATCAATCAGCTTATACCGAAAAGGTATTGAAACGTTTTAATATGGATAAAGCGCATCCACTAAGTTCTCCCATGATGGTTCGATCTCTTAATATTAAGAAAGTCCATTTCGCCCCAAAAAAGATAATGAAATGCTACTTGGTCCTGAAGTACCATATCTTAGCGCAATAGGTGTTTTGTTATATTTAGCACAATGCACTAGGCCTGATATAGCATTTTCAGTCAACTTATTAGCAAGATTCAGTTCTGTTCCAACTCGACGACACTGGAATGGTATTAAACATATTTTACGCTACCTTCGTGGAACTACAGATATGGGTTTGTCTTACTTAAAGGAATTAGCCCATGGTCCTTGTTTAGAAGGATATGCAGATTCTGGATACCTTTCTGATCCTCACAAAGCTCGCTCCAAATAGGGTATGTATTTACATGTGGCAATACAGTGATCTCTTGGCGATCTACAAAGCAGACTTTAATTGTTACATCTTCTAATCACTCTGAGATACTTGCACTCCATGAAGCAAGTCGTGAATGTGTATGGTTAAGATCTGTAGTCCATCACATTCGAGACACATGTGGGTTACCTTTGATTAAAGGTATGCTAACAACAATTTATGAAGATAATGCTGTATGTATTGCACAAATTCAAGGAGGGTACATCAAAGGTGATAGAACCAAACACATTTCACCAAAGTTCTTCTACACTCATGAACTCCAGCAGAGGCATGAAATTGATGTGAAGCAAATACGTTCCACTGATAATCTTGCGGATTTATTCACCAAGGCCTTACCATCGTCAACATTCAAGAAATTGGTATATGGCATTGGAATGTGTCGGGTTTGCGATCAGTTAAGTTGATACTTATCTTCTTATCAGGGGGAGTATTCATTTTTGGACATATGCACGCTGTACTCTTTTTCCTTCGCCTAGGTTTTGTCCCATTGGGTTTTCCTGGCAAGGTTTTAATGAGGCAGTTTCTTTAGTGCGTCCAACACCACTCTAAGATTTACAAAAATGTTGTACTCTTTTTCCTTCACTAGTTTTTTCCCACTGGGTTTTTCTAGTAAGGTTTTAACGAGGCACATTATCTTAGTGTGGTGGACATCCAAGGGGGAGTGTTATGAATATTAAAGATTGAGTGGACAATTGAGTGGATGTCCACACCCCCCTCCACTTTGTGATAATGGGAACACCATCATAAGTGGGTTAGGTAATCCCATTATGTGGACCTAATGCAAACAAAGATAAAAGGGGGAGGGGAGAAAGAAGAGGATGTGAGGAATATTTTGGAGAGAATGAAGAAATGTATTTTTGGAGAGAATGAAGTGAGGAATATTTTGGAGAGAATGAAGAAATGTATTTTTGGAGAGAATGAAGAGAGGATATGTATTTGGAGAGAAAGAAGAGAAAGAAGATGAATGAGAAATTTATTCTCCTCACAACTTGTTCTAAATTCTTGGTTTTACAACAGTCAAAATGGTTTTTGGAGACTTTTTGATGGAAGAGGAGAATACCTAAATATTTTCTAAGGTCATTGGTAATGGGAAAATTGCACAAAGAGCTAAGACTTTGAGCTTCATAGCGAGAGACATTAGGAGAGAAAAACATTTTAGATTTTGCAAAATTTATCATTTGGCCAGAAGCCTCACAAAAAGTTTTAAGGACCTTCATAACAGTGGTGCATTGTTCTTTATTGGATTTAACAAAAAGCAGCAGGTGATTAGCAAAAAAAAGGTGGGAAATGGATGTTCCTCCTCTAGAGGCTTTGAGGCCAACCTAATTGCCATTGTTAACTTCATCAGTAATGAGATGTGAGAGGCGCTCCATGCAAAGAACAAAAAGGTAAGGTGAAAGAGAGTCTCCTTGTCGGAGGCCTCTCGTGGGGGCAAAGGGAGGAAGAGTTCCACCATTCCAAGGAATAGATAAAGAGTTATCAGTGATACAATTCATAATAATATTTACTAATTTTCTGGAAATTTAAAATTAATAAGGGTTTGTTTAAGAAAACCCCAATCAATTTTGTCATAAGCCTTTTCTAAGTCAATCTTAAAAATAATGCCACCAGATTTTCCTTTCTTCTTCCTAAGAGTATGGATGATCTCTTGGGTAATGACAACATTATCAGAAGTGAGTCTACCAGGTGTAAAGGCACCCTGTTGGGGGCTAACCTGATCATTCGAGTAAGGTCTAAGTTTGTTGACAAGAATCTTAATTAAGATTTTATAAGTAACATTACAAAGACTAATAGGCCTAAGTTGATTGAGAGTTTCAGGGTGGTCAATTTTTGGGATAAGGGCAATAAGAGTTTTGTTAACCTCATCCAGAAGAAAGCCATCCTAAAAGGCTTTACAGACAAGCTCACGAACAGAGGTCCCAACAATATCCCAATATTTCTGATAGAAAAAAGCATGTAGGCCATCAGGCCCAGGAGCCTTAAGAGGTTTAAACCCAAAGACAACCTCTTTAACCTCAAGAGGGGTGATGGGACTGCTAAGGAAATTAGCGTCTTCATTCGAGAGAGATGGAATAAGGTTAGAGGGGAGGGGGGGAATGGGGTTTCTAAGGGGATTAAAGCCTGCAAATAAATTCTTAAAATGGTTAAAAGCCAAAGACTTCATGGCAAGAAGATCTGAGACCCAAGAACCATTCTCAGTCTTGATTGAAGACAGCCTATTATTTCTACGACGAGTAATGGTGGATGAATGATAAAACTTGGTATTTCTATTACCTGAGGCGATCCAATCCGATCTGGATTTTTGGAGCCATAAAAGCTCCTCTTGTTTGAGAGTCTCATTATAATCCTTAAACAGTGATTTCTCCAAATCTAATAGAAATGGGGAAGTTCTGTAGGATAATGATCTCTAAATTCCTCCAAGTCTAGCAATTAGCCTTTTCTTTCTATGAAAAATGTTACCAAAGACTTGAGAGTTCCAAATACACACTGCAGTTTTGAAGGCAATGGTGGCATCCTGAAGTGAAGTCGAAGCTTCCCAAGCATTAGCCACCACATCCTTAAACTGACAATGAGTAGTCCAGGCAGTTTCAAAATGGAAAGGCCTAGTGGCAAGGGATGGGGAGGGGGCATCCCGTCAAAGAGGATAATGATGGGGGAGTAATCAGAGTGGTGCGAGGAAGGTTTCTCACTACAACTTCAAGAAAAGTCTCACGCTAAGAAGGATTTGCCAAAGCACAATCTAACCTCTCCATGATATTAGCAGCTCCTTGATGGCAATTTGTCCAGGTGAGCCTGGTGCCAGAACAATCTAAATCCATGAGGTCACAAGAGTTGATTCTATCCATAAATTTTCTGCATCTGTTATGACTGGAGGAGGAGCCATCCCTTCTTTCACTAGGGAAGGCAAAGTCGTTGAAGTCACCCACCGCAAGTCTAGAAGTATTAGGAATGGCAACAACCTCAGAGAGGCTATTCCATAATAAATCTCTGTTACGTGGATTTGGATTACCATAAACAGCAGAAAAAATCCAATCCTCAAAATTGTTCCTCTTAATTGTAGCGTGGATAACCTGGGAGGTCGCACCAATGATGTTAACAGTAACATTGTTGGGTTTCCAGAAAAGCCAAATTCCGCCAGATCTGCCATTAGCCTCCACAATAGAACTTTCAGTGAAGCCTAAATTAGGGAAAAAAATATTCGTAGTAGAACTTTGAATCTTAGGTTCAAGAATGATTACAACATCAGGGTTTTGGCTATTCACCAAATCCCTAAAACTGCGACGGAAGTTTGGGTTTGTTCTTAAAGCTTACTCACAGATGCTATTCGTTTACCTATTTTCTTAAATCTTACTCATAGAGGCGACTTTGAAATGGAGTTTGAACCCAGAGTTCTCACGTTAAGTCACGTCATATGAAGTTGTTACAAGCCTCATTATTATGAAATAAATCCATAGTTCATTATGACAGCCCAATTCTAAGGATCCAAGCCGGTACAATCTTATATTCGGCTTAGGGCAAAGGAATGAACTGTAAACTCAAACATTTCGGGTTCAAAACCAACTAATCTCTCTTGGCCAGCTACCAATCAAGACTATTAGTTTAGACGTTAAACGACGTCATGGGGTAGTAACCCTGTATGGGAAGCGGGGATTAGTCATGCTTTCTGATAGTTCGGATACCTCGTTGCCTAGCCCCAAAAAAAAAAAAAAATTCTTATATTCCATAATTCAACAGGCAACTTCTTTTTGGCCCCAATTTATATTGATCGAATTGCCGAATTTACAATGGAAGTAAGCCAGATTTTCAATTATTTGATCAAATTTACTAATATTTGGCTTGCCCTTTTGAGATATCAAAATAGAATAGGAGATATATATAATTGAGAAGCTATTTAAACAGTCAATATCAAACCTCTCTTTTAGAAAAGAAACCCTTCGATTTGGGAAAGAAAATAAAATATGGTAACCCAAATTTCAATTACCACAAAAAAAAAAAAAAAAAGAAAAAAAAAGGCCAATATTGCCACCTCTCAACTTTCTTTGCATACCTCTACTTTAAACTTCAAAAGTTTTTATGAAAAATATAAACAAAATTTCAAGAAAACTAATCACGTTATCTACTAAAAATACATTATTTTAAACAACTTTATAAAAGAAAATTTTTTCCAAATTTATCTTTTAAATTGACTTTTTACCTATTTATAGTCTATTTCTTTTGTTTTATTTTTCAAGCTAATTTTTTTTCATAATTTTATTTTTTTTGTTCCCTAATTTTATGAGGGAATTACAGATTGATCGAGCTACGTGTAAAGAATTACAGTTAGTAGTCATTTACTAGGAAGTTAGTAATAATTTGTATTGAATTGTAATTATTTTCTCGTATCCCGACTAATAAAAAACTCCCCTAATTTTATTCACTCAACAAAACCATCATAGAGAAGCCAAACCACGGTTAGACAGTTAGTCAGTCGGGTCCCTCAACTTTATAATTGTCACTTCCAGATATGAACTTAGAACACTGATGAACTTCAAAACAAAAAACTTCCATATCTACACCACAGCAAGACAAAGAACAGTGCCACCACTTTCTGCTCATATTGCCTATATATACTCTCCGAACTCAAAATAGATTTTCCGTGACTGGGCTATTCGCCGATTCATGTCTTGACCACAAGGAGATTGGAGAGGACGGTTCTCCTGACTTGAGTTCTCTTGTTTATGAAGACCCAAAATCATTTTACAATGGGGTGATTGAAGTGAAGGCACCAGAAGAAATGGTTGAGGTCGAGCCAGCTGAAAGAGTTCTGAGAACTCTGATGGACCGCTTCTGAGTTCTGAGGTTGTGCTTTCGTTTAGATGATCATGGATTTTTCCTACTCCTACATGGAAGCAAACTTGCTCTTAAACCAGGACCACCATATTTCTTCCTATTTGTAGCTAATCGTGTCAATCTTTACATACTCGGTTTGGTTCCCCGAAATCATGCTTTAGGGACTGCTTTAAATTTTTTTCCTCTGCTGCCTTTTTAAGGACCAAGCTGAGCAAAGTGATATAACAAGGGAAGAATGACAAAATAAACACAAAACCCATTAACTCCGAAAACGAATCCGAAGAGTTTATAAAGCATGCAGATGGTACATGAGACATCAAGGATAAAGTTCTACAACATCCATAGAAGGAAAATATGAAATGAAAACCGCACAGCAAAAGGCATCACCAAACACATCGGTAAGAGACATGTGACTCGGTAATTTCACCGCTGTTAATAACTTTCACCACTTGCCCCTTTTCGAGTCCATAATATCGGGCAATTGCATCTTTTTGTAACATTCGAGGAAGCTGGAAAGAAGATTAACAGAAAATTAACATTGAGTTTAATAAATAACATGAAGCAAAATTATCAGCCTTTACTGTGATGGGAAAGGCACTCTTTTATGAACTAACTGCAGAAAAATATAAATATCCAAGTTCACATGAATTAATTCATATTTGCTATTAAAAAAGGTAAATGTGATTTTTTTTTTCTTGCTTAGTAGGTAAATGTGATGTTATCTATCACTCATTCTTCTCAGACAATGCCTGAAATGAAAACACAAAAATCACTCTTTGATGTTTCTAGAAAATGGGCAATTTTTAAAGAAATTATTAAATTAAATAAAAAAATTTCTTAGAAGTGAATCACATACTTTCCAATATTGCATTTTTCCTTCTTTATGAAGAAACAAAGGATATTTTTCAAACCCAAACCAAACATGCCCAAAGCTCTTCATCAAATTTAATGAACTTATTGCACAATTGCACTTTCCTACAACGTCGCGTAATTACTAATCAAGTTACAACAGCAGCTGCATACCACATATTCTGCACTCTTTTGTGAAATTAACCCTTAAAAGCATGACATGTGACTTGCAGCCCAAATCACCCTACTTATTTTAAATTGTTCTTTATATATATGAACTCTCACATTTTTAGTGATGATCACTTTATCAGTTCCCATAATTTCATCCCATAATTTCATCCCATATCCTTGAACTTGTGCACTGCCTAAGTCCTCAAACTTCAATGGAATATTTCAACAATGAATACTAGCGTTTTGTTTACCTAGTAAATAGTAATACCTACCAAAGAACACTAAAAAATTGAGGAAAATAAATGAGTTAACGGAATTGGCAATATCTGACCTTTGAAAGGCACTAACTTTTTTTTCTTTTTCTTTTTCTTTTTTTTCTTTTTTTTTTAAATGACCATATATCAATCAGTCAATAATCAAGAAACTTTGAAATAGGTTTCTCTAATGCAATGATGGATGAATATTGTAAAGATAACTGTGTCAGGTTCAGCTTGTCAGCTACCACACATGGATGCATGAGCATGATCCATGTGTACAAGGATGTCATTTTATACAATAAAGGCAATCACAGCATACACCACAACAATGTGAACCCTCATCAACGAAAGCAATCACAAAGAAAGTTTCGGAGAGTAACTTCTATTTCAACTCTTATTAAGTATAAAAACTAACCTGCTTTTCATCCAAACTATACTTCTTCAACAGCTTTTGCTTCTCTTCATCGGTCAATATCCGATGCTTTGGCTTTAACACATGCTTTGTGATATTAACAAGCAAGTCAGTTATCTGAAGACAGAACAAGCCATGGCAAGAAAAGGGGAGCATGAGATGGAAAACTTCTTAGTTTGTAATTCAAATACAAAGTTAAGCGAAAGAAATTTCATTTTAGATAAAAGATACATAAAAGTGCTTCACATTAAACTAGTCCAAATATATGCATTTTCCAACTTTAAACGCATATTAACAATATGAAGGTCGATAAAAGTCATTAATAAACGTAAGCAAGAAAAGACATAATATAGGCCCTGCAAGTTTTAATGTAAGAACATATATGCTCTTGAACGAGGCATTTGTGCTATTTGCACAATATCAGATGAATGAAAATAATGCATAGTCAACACACAAAGAAATAAGGAATTCACTTTGCTCCACAAAATTGAAGACTATATTACCAACAGAGTATCAATCTTCAAGGTTGAAAACACAATGCTAATGTAAGAAATTAAAAACCAATTTTTTGGATCTACTTTTCCCTCAAATAATTTGGAATCTCACAACAGCAACTCCAGTCCCATTCCAAATTTTTCATTTTACTTTCTCGATGTTCATGGCAAACATACCTAGCTTAATGCAAAATTTGGCCGAAATGTAGCATTTCAGAACAGTGGCTCTGGTTGTGATTGTGAGATGTACTATTGTAATTTAGTAAGGGTAGTTTAGTATCTAATCATACTAGGGTTATTAGAGTTGGTTTCCTAATATTTGGTCTAGTCTTCTATTTATATGCTTGTAATAGGTTCTTTATTTTAATTAATCAATGAGAATTTCTCTTTGCAAAAGTCACATGGTATCAGAGCCTTAGGGCTGCTGACACCTTCTCTCTCCTTCGTTGCATCTTCCTCTTTGTGAAGTCTCTGTATATGCAGTCAAAGCACAAGGCACCTTCTACCTAGTTGCACCAGATCGCATCTCCTTTGCATCTTCGCATCAAATCTCAGCATCAATCGCAAGGTTTTCCGAGAAATCAAAAACACAAGCCCTAATCTTTAATCAGCAATCGCATAAGCAAATCGAACCATCAGTACTCGGTTGAATCTGATCCTCAGTCGCAATTTCTCTCTTACAGTCTCTCTTTTCCATCGCAAGCACCTCAGAAATAGCAGTCGCATCTCCTTTGTGTCTTTGCATCTCCTTTGCACCATCGCATCTCTCTTTCTCTGAGTATTTGCAATTGAATAGCAGCAACACCTTCTCTACTCCAGTCTCACTTCTATTGTATCCACAGACAGTCACTGACAGGCACCAATTGCAGCATCTTCTCTCTCTTGTTATTCTATTAAGCGCAACACTAGAAAGCATCATTCGTGAAGCTCCTCCATCTTTTTCGCATAATTGCAGCAGATTCATGCTTGTAATAGGTTCTTTATGTAATTTATCAATGAGAATTTCTCTTTGCAAAAGTCACAGTGAATTGTGATATATTTCGAATCACAGGGGCCATTGTCTGGTACAATAGTAGAAGTCTTGGGCTACCAAGCAAAAAGAGCAGGTCTGAGTCTTGAGAGAGGCCACCTTTTACTAAAAGACAAAGGTTAGAATCACATCCAGCTCATCCCTCCCAGGACCCTGTTTACCGGGACCAACACTATGTAATGGAGTTTTAAAAAAGGGTAATGACTATAAAACCAGATATGCTACTCATTATCCACAGATCATGTCATATGTCGAATGCAACATATGAAAATCTTAATTTCAGTCAAATGATGGCAATGAGGCAAGTGACGTTGCAAAAGGGCGAAATCCATGGCAATATCAGACTCAACTCTATATGCCCTGCAGATTCAATCAGATGGTTAAATCCGTTTTTTATTGAGTAATAAAACTTGTGGTTGTTCCTAAATTCCTAAGTATTGAAGGGTATGAATACTTAGATCTCCCATGACCAGACCACATGAAAAACAAACTGGATCATACTTTAAGACATAAAAGAACATGCCATAGGCAGTGGCAAAATAATTAGAAACCTACAGGCAAGAGACATGTAATGGTATAAACCAATTGTCATCCTATATAAACAAGGATTGATTTGGGAATGAAAAAGACTTGAGCCTCGAGTGTCATGATTGAATTAGAGTTAGAGTTGACATAGACGAAATGTGAAGATTTAGTGAATGCAGGACCTATAGAAAATGGAGAAGTAGAATTAAAGGAGCCACAATTTGCAGTAAGATAAAGGATCATCTCATGCCAAAAAGGATTGTCTAGTGCAAGAACCAGACATGAGGTTTTGGCTATGGAGTAGACTATTATTCTTGTCCATGGCATATCAAAGGGACAGCTGAAACCCTCTTTTCTTTTCACATTTTCCATTTTTTAAAGAAAACAATTGGAACTTTCCACAATGATGCAAGAAGTCCCTAGAAGGCATAAATTAAACTTCCTTTAAACTAGCAAAAGAAATCTCCATTGGGTAGAGCACACAATAACAAACCTCAAGTTTGCAATTTCCTCCCAAAATTAAAATCAATCATTCAATAAACCACTTCCATTAGCACTTTGTTGAGCAACTTGATCTCTTTCATATGAGCAGCTAGATCTTTTTCTAAGAAATTTATATAGGATAGGCTGTCTTTGCATGCAAACCTATAACACCTAAAGCGCATAATGTTAAACCTCCATTCAGTATTTTCCTCAGATAAGTTTTAACATTCCTAAACAGAACCACCTCTTTTATCACTTCAATGAGCAATTTGATCTCTTTCTAAGAATTTAGATATGATAGATCTGCCCTCATCCAATAATTCCTAAAACAAAACTCATCCAGAAAGTTATTTGATTTGAGAAAGAAATTATTACCATCTTCTCAATTTCCAATTAAAAAATATATTATCACAAGCAAATATTTTCATATAACCATAATCTAATGATAATTTTGATTCTCATATGAATATAACCCTATAAGAGGTATCTGAGACATCAATTTTTTCCTCCAAGGCTAAAACATTTGATGCATGGAAGAAGAAACTATTTTTAGCCCACTAGGCCTTGACCAGTAATATCTTTCATATAAGATATGTCATAAATCCCTTTTAGAATGAGTGATGTGTTAGGAATTTTCCCAAACCTAGGATCCACGAGATACGACAATAAATGCAGAAACGGAAAATCAAAAACACACAAGAAACACAAATTTACGTGGTTCGGCAAAACTCTGCCTATGTCCACAGAGTCGTTGCAACTTTCACTATATTTTTCACAAAAGAAGATACAATAGAATTAAGACGGCCACCCCCCCCCCCCCCCCAATAACACATATATAGAACTAGGGCTACAAGTTACAAGTACAAAATTACCAAAATACCCTTACTAAAAATTCGGCGAAAGCAGGGGCAGTATGTACCCTATAATCAAACTCCACACTACCTAACATGATGCTCTCAGTTGATGGTAGATATTGCATTAAATCTTTGCGCTGTTAAAGGTTCTTCTACCATATATTTTAGAAACAATGATCCTAGGCATGCCAAGCTAGGTTCAGCCCCTCAAAACTATTATAAAGAGGTGCCTACTCCCTATGCTTGCATCCAGAGCCCAAATCTCAGGTTGGTAGCAGCTCAATGTATCATCATAGATTATCTGCAGTGATCAACAAGGCCTTAGCCCAACCTGCCTCATCAAATTGCCAATCCAAGATATAACACCCAGTCATGCTTTTCAGCTACAGTTCTTGAAAGCATTCTTATTTGTGTTATTCAGTCCATTAACCAGAGGTGAAAGAATTAGGCTCAAATTGACGTAATGAAGAATATCACATCAAGCAAAGCTCAGGTTTGTAAGATGTACGCTTTATGCTGTAAAAAGCCCGCACAAAGCCCAAACTGGGACATCAATTGCGACCCCAAGTTACTATATTCAGTCATGCTTATAAATTATACTTTTTTCTAAGAATTCTTATATGCATCTCAATTTTATAAACCATTGTGAAAGAGGTAACACAGGAAACCAGGTATGCAAGTATGCACAATCATCCAGAGTTTGTACAGTTTCTTTCAAGAGGTAACTATAGAAGAGGCATAACATGGATGCCCATAAAATAAAATGTAATATAAAAACAATCCTGAAACTGTATTCTCCTTGTAATTAAGTCACAAAATCAAGTACTCATTTTTTTTTTTTTTTTTTTTTTTTTTTGGTCGTTGTTGTTGTTGAAGTCACAAAATCAAGTATGAAAACCAAAAATGATAAATGGAATCTCAAACATTTATTCAGTCAAATAATTAGAATGAATGTAGAATGTCAACAAGAGAAAAAAATGAAATTCCTTAATAAATAATACCACGATACTTACTTGGAATGTCTCAACTTTAAATGAAAAAAGATCCACAGCCTTCAAAGCTTGGTTTGTTATTTGATTTTGCAATATCAGTATCAACCGACTTAAACTATCTTTGTTAACAATCTGAGTTGCAATGCTGCGGATCACATTTACTTTCACCAGACCAGGCCCACAGAAAATGACCAGAATCTGCAATTCAAATGATGAATAATTCATTACATTAAATTGTTATCTGTAATACATAAAAGCCAATCAAGCAAGTAAACGGCTGACAAACTACTCCCTCTGTCCTTTAAAAACTAAATAAATAAAAACACTTTTTTAGGGGCTGTTTGGAAAACCTAAAACCTGGCTAGATGAAGATAACTCTAACTAGTTTTGATTTCACACTAGTTGGTAAGTCTCTTTTTTCTGCTAATCTGTTCAGTTTTCTGTTGAGAACAAGGCATAAACACAATTTTCTTTCAAACCAACTGTGAGTTGGTTTATTTTACCGGATAACATTTATGAGTGCACCCTGTCAGCCAGTCTGATCCAATTTTTAAAAGTCCCAAACAGACCCTTAGGAAAGTGCATTTAATGCATTTACACCCACTAATTTATTTTCGTGTTCCAGTTTTACCTACAATGGCAAAAGGTATTACTTTATCTTCGTTGAATAATTTATATCATAGGTTAGGATATCTTGGGAAGGCATATAATTCAATGAATTTTTGACATGGACAAAATTTTTGGGCTAGCCCAAAAATGAAATAGGGACAATCATTAAGGGAGGTAGGGAGTATATAACAAGGACACACCCCTTTTTGCCATTTTTGTTTGAGACCATTTCTATGTCCAAAGCTAAAAAAGACTATATATATATATATATATATATAATTAAGGGGGAACCATCCCAAAGCAGGGCCCTTTGGACCCACCCATGGAACCTAAACCCCCATGGAGACTAGCGGAGCAACCCATCACCACAGCTCTCCAATTAAATCTTGGGTTGTCCTAGCGGGGAATCAAACCCATAACCGTGCACCTAATTACACAATCACAAGTTCGCCCTAACCAACTGGGCTACCCAAGGGTGGGTCATGTTACTATATATATAACCACCCAAAATAAAATAAAAAATAAAAATTAGTGAAACAATATGAAATACTTTAATCATTAAAGTTATTGGACTATTTCTAATAACAAGGCACTTAAAATTAACCCTGCACCTCAATTTGGAAGCTCTAACACTGGATGAATGATGGATGAAAGATTAACTCTGGAAATTCTTAATACTCAGACACAAATTATTTTCTCGAAACTTCCCCATCAGCATCCTACTAGCTAAATGACATTATTACAACTATTTTACAGGAAAACCAACCACGATATGATTCTACCTTTTCATGCATAAGATATAGGAACTCAATTTTGCTAATTCAAAGGACAAACAAAAAAACATGTTAGTTACCGGTTAGGAATATGCTAGTGGGGCAAATCACCATAATAAGGTTTCATTACCTAGACCAAAATTGCAAGGATGCATGATAATTGATACCTCTCCAAGTATGTAAATAAACTACAAGAAAATATACAAGAAAACAATTGTGTATGGCAATTCATAAGCTACAAACTACCAAGAGCCAAAAATTGAGCAGACAACTACGAAACACCGACTCCATCAGAGCTTCTCCAGACAACTATAGCATTCTTACACTTATAGTCTACAGCAATAGATATGGTCTAACTTACACAAGAAAATAGCAGAACATCCTAAACAAAAACGAAACTTTTTTCTCATTAGGAAAAAAGGAATTAAAGAAAAGGGTTTTTTTTTTAAAAAAATTTAATAGTAAATTCTAAAATCTTAATGCATTGCATATATAAAGAGGGATCAAAAGGGAATTAGAAACGGACGCCTTCACATTAGGGAAGTGGTGACACAGAAAGAAAGTTGGCTTAGACCAATGACTGCACTACTAAGAGTAGTGATATGGTTCAACATAAAGGTTTCACAGAGCACAAGACGAAGACCAGTGAGAACATGGGTCGATGCTGCTATAAGAAAAGGAGCAAGAAAGAAGTAATTTAACTAAAATTACGACCATAGATAATTAAGGAACTTTACAAAGGATTCGGGGAGCTAACTCCAAGAGTCCAAGTAGTTGAAATCATGCTTTATTTCGGTCAAGTTCAGCTAAATGCCAATGCCCAATTGCACATGCAGATTTTCAGCTCAAAACCAGGCATATACAAAATGTCTAAACAATCACCAAGAAAAGAAAACATAAGGGCAACTGGGCAAGCAAACGTGCTAAACTCCATTTGGTTGCTGAGAAATTATAAGAAAATAAAAGGGAAAAAAATGGGTTCGGTTCCCTACTGCTGGAAGCCAAGACAAAAGAAGAAAGCAAGACCCAAAATTTTCTTTTCCTTTCTTCCATTTTCTCAGCGACCAAACAGAGTGTTAGATAAAACCAACATAATACCTTCTTGGACGGATCGGATCGGAGAGAAGTGGAGATCCGGAAGCGCTCTGGGTCGGGTGTCTGGCCGTAAATGGACCGGAATTCTTGAAGGGAGAGGTCGATTTCGGAGTTGGGTACAGCATAGCCTCTGTCCCTGAGCATCTCCAACACAGTTCTCCGTGACAGGTAGTATCTGTGACTCTCCACGCTTCCTTCGTCCACGTAGCTGCTCAGGCACATCCCCCATGCTCCCCCATTACCATCACCGTCAAACCCATCTCCCTCCATCTCCCTCTACTCTCTCTCTCTCTCTCTCTCTCTAAGACTGTATCTCTCTCTTCTTTCTCACCTCTTTTTGGACAGATATATCTAGAATGAAACTGTAATGGATATAATAGTTCGAATTTTCTCTCTCCTCTTTTTTTTTTCTTTTTAAAATCATCGTCTTTTTCAAAAATGAAATGATGAGGAGACTAAAAAAATAGTATGAAGTTAATCGAACACCTGTCCCAAAAACAGAGTGAGTGAGCACTGTCTCATCCACCGGAAGAAAAGGGACAAAGGAGCGGAGTTTCGCTACCTGACCGGTGATATAAGTAACGTAAATGTGAATATTAATGACTTAATAATAGGGTCTTGATTAGGTTTGGGATAATCTCGGACACACAGGATTCTAAGCTGCGATCTGTCAAGGAGGTTCGGAATTATGTGATCATTTTAATTAATGATAATCTTAATTTTAGTTATATTACAAGTGTTTTATTCTTACACTTATTACTTATCGTTGTCTGTATAGAAATGAAGTATATTTCAAGGATTGTCAATGGATTAATTTAGTTTGAAAGTTTAAAATATCAATATAAATAAGATTTAAAATAACCCTAATCATTATTTTAAAAATAAAAAAAAAATTTATTTTGGAGTGCTGATAGTATTTCTTTCAATTTATTACCTTATCAATACTTTCTATTTTATAAATTCTAAATTCTTTTTCTCTAAACAAATTTTAATCTATCCTCCACCATTGAGTTGGCGCCACTCCAAACTGTATTGTTACCATTTTAAAAAATTTTAAACTCATACTTTCATAGATATCTCAATACCGAGTGAATCTTTTATGTAACTATAACATGACTAGGTAATGTCACAAATTAATAAGGGCCAATTAAAGTAGAATTGTAAAGCCAAAAAATGCATTAATAATCTCATTTTACTTGGATCATATTGACTTATGACACCACCTGATCATATCACAGTTACATGAAAGTTTTTCTCCTTAATACTTTTCTTGTATCATTATATATGTGCGTCATTGTTTGTAATAATAACAAAATATTTTTTTCTTTTATCTTCATGCTATTTGTAACATGTGACTATTATATTACAAAAAAAAAATATGATATGGTTAGTAATTTCATTTACCTATTATGTTCACATATTGATATGGTAATGACATAGTTATAACAAGTACAAAATTAAAAATTCCTTCTACTTACATTGTAATCCTTTTATAAAATTAAATTAAATTCAATTTCATAAAATAAAAAAAAAAAAAAAAAAATGGGAAGACAAACACGAGAGTGGGTCTGGTAAAAGGTTTGGGGTGGCCAATGAGATGATGTGGGTCTAGGGAAGAATCGAGGTTTTGCGGGGTGGTTGGAGTCCTCGTGGGTGGTTGGACTCTTCGTGGAGGAGCGTGCGCTTCTGTTCTGTCAGGTCTTAAATGTGGGAGGGAGAAAAAGACAACACTCAGGTTTTAATTAAATAATCGTCTGACACTCTTGACTGTACTTTTAAATGAGTCGTAACGTCATGTTCTTTTATGCGCGCGTGGGAGTTTTTCTAGCTAAGTACATGATTTTTTTTTTTTTTTTCTTTAAGCCAAACTAAGTTTATAAGAGGATCTCCGATGACAAGAGCTAAATTACTTATATTATTATTATTTTAACCCATGTTATATTATCAAATATTATAATTTAATACAAGACGTTCTAATAGCACAAATGATATGATGTATTATTTTTTACTACAACTTTAATTCTTTCTATTTTTTATAAATTATCAATTACTATTTTTCAACCTCTATTGTTCTAATAAAAAAAATATATAAATAAAAATTAATTAATTAATTTTAAAAAAATTAATTAACAAGTATGTTAGGGAAATTGAGATATTTGAAAACAAGCATGTACTTAGAATTGGCCAAAATGAACCCAAATATTGTAATATTGTATATATAAGATTTTAGAGTAGAAAAAAGATTTTATATTTTATAGGGTTGAGCATTGGTATATATAAGATTTCAGTATTATTTTTCAAAATATTGTATTTATTTACGGGCTATTTGGTTACTGAAAAAATTTTAGAAGAGAAATGGAGGAAGAAAAATATTGTATTTTTCGCGGTTGTTAGTGTGTTTGATTGTTGAGAAATTGAGGGAGAGTTGAAATGACAAATATAGCAATAACTCACCCTTGTGCTATATTTTTCACAAGGATAAACTATTGCTATTTTTAGCACATCATTAAAGCAGCCCAACTTGTGCTAAATGCTATACTATAGCAATAGCAAGAGTTATAGCTCACCGTTGGAGATAGGGATGCAAAATGGTTTGGATAGACCCAAGAACTGAACCGTTCCGTGCAATTCGGTCCGATCCAAATTGTCACACCCCAAATCCAAAATATTGGATTTGCTGACATGATTATCATAACCCACATAAGATTACATCCCACATAGGTTAGACCACTTAACAATATCAACTTGTAATAAAGTTGTCTCCAATAATCCATCTACAATAAAATTCAAGTCATAACATAACTAAAGTCTCAACAATTAATTGAAATAACTAAATAAATCTAAAATATTGGATTTGCTGACATGATTATCATAACCCACATAAGACTACATCCCACATAGGTTAGACCACTTAACAATATCAACTTGTAATAAAGTTGTCTCCAATAATCCATCTACAATAAAATTCAAGTCATAACATAACTAAAGTCTCAACAATTAATTGAAATAACTAAATAAATCTATATCCATCAAAGTAAATTGTCACCTCCAATAACCTACTACAACGTCTATTGAAATAATAATAAACTAATTCTTCTAACTACTAAAATAAAAGTTCTAATTAAACTAACAGATCAAGCCATCGACACCCTAACTCTGCGCACGCGGAAGCCACTTATATCAAACTATTCATCTGTAGGGAAAAATATAAGGGGTGAATACAAAACTCAACAAGAAAACATTACATATTGAATCACTATCAAACCCCACAACCCTTCTTCTCTGTAATGGCTATGTGCTCAATATATGTACGCCTTGTGTGTGTGTGTATATATATATATATATATATATATATGTATGAGAAGTTGATAGTCAACTTGCTACAAACTGACTATTAACGTGATATAGTATCTTTCCCAAAGCCTAAGTACGATTATCACTTCAATTAAAAAAACTGAAAAGTTGACAGACAACTTGCTACAAACTAACTATCGACATGACATGAAAAAAGTGGATGAACAATAAAAGCTAATAAAAGCTCTTATGAACAATGAATGAATAGTGTTATATTTATAAATATATAGAAAAAACTTAATAGTTTACTTCCTTGATGTCATATAAAACATAATAGTTTACTTCCTTCGATGTAAGATTTTCAATTCCAACAACTCACTTTTCCTATTCATCTTAATTTACGGTACACATATGACAAAACCTAATATATATATATATATATATATTTTTTTTTTAATTTTCTTGATTCTTAGTATACAAAGGTGAAGAAGGTGCAATTTTCCTCAACCGTCAACTCCTACTCTTCCCGTAGTAGAGATCCAAAAACATTAACTTATTTTGTAAAGTTATAAGTATCTTTTATATAATGGCACAAAACCCTTATCCATTTAGGATTACTTCCAATACTAGTGTTTGGTTACGTAGTTATCTAATTCACAATTATATTTAATCTCAATAATTACGTGTATAGTAAAATTAACTAATAATTTAAATTAACCGTTACGCGTTAAATATATAATTAATTAAATAAAAAGATTTACGTAAATACAGGGCATTACACAAATAGTAACCGGTCCGGTTTTTGGGACAAATTTTTAAGAATCGATGAATTCGGTCCGGTCTACGGTTTAGGAGGTTTCAAAACTGGCCCGGACCGAATTCTCAAATTACGAATATATATATATATATATAATTATATGCTTATATTAATATATTATACTCCATATATAAGTATTATTGAATAAATAATAATACTTTCAATAAAGTTATTACCTTTTACAAAAAAAAAAAAAGACAAGAACCTAACCATTTTTGTTGGTCTAGTTCGGTCCAATCCGATCCAATATAATTTTTGGTCCGGTTTCAATCCAATTTTTGAAGTTCCGAATTAATTCGATCCGGTCTAGATATCCCTTGCCCAAACCGGCCCAGATCGATTTGCACCCCTAGTTGGAGATGCTCTAAAAGGAAATGGTCAAGTGGGATGTCAAATGAGATGCTAAAATTATAATTCCTTTTTTTTTTTTTTTTTGCTCTTTCTCTTTGAAGAAGTAATAATTTAGTCTAGAAATAGTGCTAAATAAGAGTATCAAAGTTGTTATTTTACTCATGTGGAACTCATATATATTGTGTTTATTTTTGATAGATTTAATATTATTTAATTCACGTGAGATTCACAATTAAGATCATTAAAATTTGGCATATTACTAAAAGTTGTGCAATGCTTATAAGGGTGGCAAAGTAAATGGCAACCAAATATGAAGCTAGAAAGTTTGAATTTGTAATTGTGTTCCGTTAATCTGTCATCCCGTATAATTAATAAGTCATTTTCAAGTCAACTCATATTATCTGTCTTTAAACTGAATTAACCTATTTAATAAACATTTCGTGTCTACTTACACCTATTTAATCTAGATTTATCTACTTAAGAAGACCAAGAAAAAGGGAAAAAGCTTTATTAAAACAACTATATTAACAATTAAAAATAAAAAATGAAAGACAAAATATGTAACTCACCATTGTAGGGTAAGAAAAAATAAGTGTAGGAAATTTCTCTCATCGACCATTGTATTTTTAATTTTTTATAACTCTATTTCAATATTTGTTTATTTAGAGACAGTAAGTTTTAGCCAACTCACTCTTATAGCAGTTCACATTTTCTCTTTAGCCTTCCTTAGTATGCAATATTCTTACGCACCGTCTGGTTGCACTTTTTAAAAGATATTTTTTAAAGTAGTAAAAGTCATTTTTTATTTTTTTGCTTTTTGCTTTTAAGTAGAAGAAATAAAAGCAAAAACGTGTTTGGTAAAATTAATTTCGCCGATTATTTTTTGGATGTAATGGGAAACTTTATCGAATTATCGTTATCCAAACAGAAGCCTAGGATAGGTACAACCTCTTTCGATTACAACTTTTTCGAGTTAAGGTCAAACTTGTCTAAAAGATAAAAACGACTTTTATAAACAAATCTTCATTATTTTTGTTTAAAATCAAATATTTTGCTTTTTGCGTTTTAGAAATCCTTTTTATTTCCTCTAACCAAACAATGTTTTTTTGCTTGGACAACTTTTTGCTTTCAAAAGTAAAAAAGATCTTAAAATAAGTGCAACCAAACGGTGCCTTATTTTTTCCTTTTTGTCAACGTCTTCTTCCAATTGACTCGATTCCATTAATCAAAATAAATAGTATATATTTCTTTTTTAATTTTCAATTTTTTATTTCTTAAAACCTGAAAAAGCCACATGTGTTCATGGATTTACGATTATATTAATTTTAAGTGTTCTATAAATGCAAGCCTATATTTTGCTTGCAATTTTGATCAAACAGGTAACACAAAAGCCACATGTGTAATCTCTTTAACAAACGAGTTGTATTCGAATTTAAAAATTTGACACGATTAATAAAAACAAGTTAGATTTGGGTTGATATGTATAATTAATATTAATATTTGTGTCTTGCCGTACATGACACGAACATGACCCCTCATCATAAATAGCTACCTACATATTTGGCACATAAATTACTACCTAATTTTAATATTTGATACTCATAATAGCTACCTAAAATTTGACATTCCGTTTGGCACCCCTATTGGAAAGTATTTTTATTTTATTTTCATTAGTATCAAATTATAACTTCGGTGCCTCATTGGAGATGCTCTAAGAATCCAAGAAATAACTTCACCATCATTCAATGTCCGTCCTATATTTGGAAACGTCTGGTTATTTATAGTAGCAAACAACCAAGCTTACCATTTTTTCTTTAGATATTTTTTTCCCATAATATGACTTAATTTCTTTTATATATATACTCATAACAAAAATTTAAGAATTATAAATATAAATATCGCATATGATATAGTAGTCTAATAGAATTCTTCTCACTTGTTGAGTGAGCGATCTCAGGTCAAGTGTGCTTATGGATAAGTATTAATATATCATTATTGATATTAAGAAGGTTAGGATTAAGGATAGATTCTATCTATTGCAAAAATACAAAAAATAAAAATAATTATAAGAATAGATATCTACACGTACACGCTCGGGACCATATGCTATGTTTGAATCCAGCACCCTTGCGCTGCCGCCCCTCTCACTCAATCCTCTGGGCAATTATAATGGGCCATACATGCAAAGATCAAATGGGCCTTTTATAGAGGGGGGCTATTGTAACCCTTAAACTTTTTGTAAACCCCATCTATCTTTACTTTTTAAGATGTTATGAAAAATATATAAGGTTTTTATAAAAACCAATCGTGTGGTCCCTTATAAAAGATCATTTTGAATAAATTTGTAAATTTTTTTTTTATTTTAAAGTCTATCGTTTAAGTAAACTTTTTAACCATAATTTCGTTTCTGTAAAGTTGAAATAGAAATTGTAAATGGGCAAAAAGTGTTCTTAAATGATAGATTTTGAAAAAAAAATAAAATTATTCTTTAAAGTTGTTCAAAATAATGTTTTCTAGTTGACAACGTGACCAATTTTCATAAAAACCTTTTTATATTTTTCATAAAACCTTGAAAAGTGACCAACCTTTTATATATTTTTCATATATGGTCTATTAGAAAACATCATTTTGAACAACTTTCTAGAAGAAATTTTTTCTAAAATCTATCATTTAAATTTTTACCATTTATGAAACAAAGACTGTAAATGACCAAAAAAACCACTTAAACGATAGATTTTGTAAAAAATTTATTTTATAAAGTTGTTCAAAATAATGTTTTCTAATAGATAGCGCAATCAGTTCTTTTTTTTTTTTGAACTTTTTTTTACATTTTTCATAAAACTTTAAAATATAAAATAAATAGGGGATGAAAAGCAAATCTTATGATGCCAATAGAGCCCTTTTTCAAAGGTCTATGACTCCTTACAACAGACCAAGTACATCATCCCTTACATATCAAATCCTCCCCTTCGATATTGTAATTTTCTTTTCTTTTCCCATTTTCAAAGAAAGTTACATCAGGGAGTCAGGGACTCAAGCAAACATCAGGGACTCAAGGAGGTTACTAGATGAGCTAAAGACCTCAAGATTGCCATTAGAGAGCTTTCGATGTGATAAGTACAAAAGTATATTTTCATGCCACCAGAAATATTCAATTGTGTGATTGCTCACTCAACTCAATCCCCATTCCCAACGTGGCCAACAAAATTACACAACCCCCTTCTCCCAAACACACAAAAAAAAAAAAAAAAAAAAAAAAAAAAATCAATTGTATGAAAAGGAATTCTTCAAGTATGTGTGAGAAAATGGAAGCTCAAGTGGCGGTTATTGAGCTCTCAAAGGGGGCTGCTTGGCCAGATAAAGTCCATTAACCGAAAGAGTTATTGCCATTTATTGGATGTATAATGGCTAGATGGGAAAATGATGGTCACCAAGTTTGCAAGCTTAGACGACTGCTAGCCCCACCCCATCTACCAACTGTTATTGGGTTTAATTCATTGCCCTTAATGACTCAGCCAGCCAACTTTGCAAATTGACAGACTGGGAGACAGTGATGCCACATCAAAGCCTTGACTAAATTTTCAAGGGCATTGAAGATCACTAATCAGTATTGCGAGAACAGGACAACATTAAAGCATCAACTTTAACACTTGACTCCTCACTTAAACCGTGTTTTTTTTTCTTTTCTTTTTTAACATTTGGAGTGGTTCGAACCCCTAGCCTACCCTTTATCCCACCCTCCTCTCATCGCTAGACTATCCCCAATGACTAACCTAAACTGTGTTTATAGCATTCTCCGGATCCTAATCAAGCTTCAATTCTTTGTGGGATAATTAGAAAGTCGAAACCCAGATTAGAGATCATATGGAGCTCAAAACCCAATGCTAATCCACAAACGGAGTTATGAGGGGAAAGGTCATTTTACAACTAAAGAAGCCATGGCTGGCACTCATATCTTGAGTATTGTGTGTGCGTGCAGACTGGTTTGGTAATCAAAGTTAAATTCTCTATCTTCTGATTAAGCTGACCAATCTTGGCTTTGACACGTGTAGGCTAATGATAAGAGTTTATCATTGACTTTGTGTTGGGATTCACATGTGGATCCTTGAAAACAAGTCTGACACCCAACACCTGTACACATGCGTGCAAAAGGATAACATAAATGTAGCAATGAAGGATGGAGCTAATAGCAGATCATCAAGGACTCCTCTTGGTATTCTTGATAGTTGATATAGTACTAGAGTATTTCTCTTCGTAAATGCCCTGCCTTGAAGGGAAGATGACTGCATTCAAAGTTGTCAAACACCACCAAACTTACATAAAAAGAATTAATTCTGTCTTGTAATTTTTGGCCTTCTTTCATTGTTCCCATAGTTTTCATTTCTTGAGCATCTATGTAGATGATTTAATACAAGCTGTCAGTCACCACCTAATTTTGAAAGAAACCTCTGTTTCTTGAAGTTTTTGTTTTTGTTTTATTGTTTCCATCATGTCAAAAGATTACAATGGAGGTGCAAAAAAAAAAATGTATACAAGTATTCACTCACTGCTCCACAAACTCATATAACTTGATTAGTGATGGTTCTTTAATAAAATTTAACTCAAGTTACTGCTTCATGTTATAAATGATCTTAGGGATGGAAACACTGAAGACTATATGCTTCAATCTCAATCCATAAACTGAGATTGAATATCAACCTTAGACTATGCTACTGCCTTCTGTACTAGAATTACCCATGAACATCATATGCCTATCCACTAATTATTGTGCTCTTTCCATTCCAATTATGTAGAGAACACAGAAAATCAAGGTCCTAAGCTGCCAAAATATATGGTTTCTAATTCAACCCACACGACATACTCATTAAATCTAATAATTTTCATATATATAACAAGTCTTTCAGTATTGGAAACAAGAACTCATGGAAGTACTCAAAGTCCACTGCTGCTCTCAAGCCATCCCAAGATGTTAAGCTTCTGGGAAAGCCACAATCAGTTAATCAGAAAAAAAATACCAATGTGGTCAGCTGAGGATAGTCTGACCAGTGAAGTTCCAATGTGTTTCAAACTTTGATCAATTTTCTTCAAAAGAGCATGCCAGAACACACATTGAAAAACAACGTAAAGCTGGTTTACTCTAATACTAAATAGTCAGTGTGGGACGAACATGGTTTGGACCATTCCATGAATTTCCCAAACAGCCCCATAGAGGAGCCACATTGCTGGAATGTCCAAGTGAAACCTGAGAAAAATTAATCGACGCAATTCCTTCAAAGCGTGGAGATGAAGAGCAATAAGACAAGACAATGACATTCTGCAGATATTCCAACTATACTCTTTAGGTACTTAAAAACTAATAAAAAACTCCCATATCATTGATGTGAACTTGTGGCTCCCCCAGCTATAAATTGAACAAGAAAATTAACAGCACGACATTTTCTGACATAAGATTTCTATGCTTCCGCACAAAATTCCCATCTTGAATGGATATAGAGTATATAACACTTTGTTATCTTCTTGAAATTCTTAAACTCCAATAGTTTCTTACTCACAAAATCTGGCGGTGACAGTTCCCACTTCGAATCCTTCTCACAGAAACTATATTTTTGTTAAGCTGATGTGGATTTCTGTTTACTTAAGTGCTTGTCAAGGGTGCTCTACTTAGACCATTTTCTTTTCAAGCCCTTTCTTGAAATGCTGGTCGTGAATACCCATTTTTTTCTTCACATCTCATATTGTCCACTAAGTATGTGATAGCCCTAATATATGAAATTAAAGAATCACATAATAATATCTCATTAAAAATACCACACTAATAACCATTTTAAGTACCACTATGATGGTTGTACCACCAACAAACAGATTTCATAATTCATCGCTAATAAATTCAATCCAATATGGAAAAAGCAACTAAATTAAGTAGGAAGACAAAAATCAAATACAATTAGCAACAAAATGGCCGAAGTGCACAATGCAGCATAATAGAATCTATATTTATAGTTTACTGACCAGCTATATAACTCCATTCTAATCAAGATAATCAAATCTACAAGAAGGAATTTTCATTCCCAAATTTCAAAGAAATAATCCCACAGATTGATATACATAAGGAAAGCTTCCAAAAATTCTCAATGAAATGAGCAGCCAACATAAAAAAAAAATCTGTTACCTATTATTTCATACTGTTCAGAGAGACAATGAACAATAATACCCAACAGCTAAACTATATAGACAGGTTGAAAGAAACATTCTCCAAACAAAATCCTAAACAGATAGGAGATTCATGGCATTAGCAGTAGTAGAATTCTTTAGAGATTCTCACGACAATTACCAAAACATACGTGTTATACATTGATTGGGGGCATCATTCAAGAGCAGCAATTGGGGCAACGAATCAACCCGTTCTCATTGCAGTCAGGACACCTTCTCAATAGTCCTTCATCCTCCTCAAAAACCTTTCGACTTCCATTACAATTCGGACACGGCATAAACCTTGCATCCCCACAATTATTGCAAACAAACCCCGGATCCTGAATTGGAAACCCCTCCAAAAACTTTCCCAATTCTCCAATTTCATGAAGTTGCTTAATTTCATCCGCACCTCCCACATACTTCCCTCTAATAAAAACCTGCGGCAAGCTCACTGCTTTCCCTTCAAGCGCACTTTGCAATTCTTTTCTATAGGTCGAATCCATCGAAATGTCCCTTTCATCAACTGCGACCCTAAAGCCCCTGAATATCATCCGAACTGCACAACAATCCTCATAAGTCTTCCGGATTCCTCTCAAGCTAGTAAAATACAACACAATTCTATCTTTTGCACCTGCTGAAAGGAGCCCACTATTGGATTGTGAAGAATTCAAAGGACTAGACCCCAGTGACCTTATCGTTTTCGACTGATTATCATAACCCAATTGCCTAGATGACAATGCACGCCTGTAACTCCATACCACATTTGGGTCCATTTTCGCTAGCAAAGATTCCTCCGATAAATGCTTCCACAACGGCTTCGAAATGGGCTTATCCTCAACCAATTTTGCAGATCTCACAGATTCAAATGAATCAAACAATTTCTTAACAGACCCATCACAGCCCGAGTACTGAAACGAAGTAGGTTTCTTCGGGGACTCGATCGGAAGGTCGTGAATCGATGCATTGGGCTTTGTAGAGTAGTCGGTATCGACGTCGAAGTCATCGAGACCGTCCATGAGTTCCCAAGTGTTGATAACAGAATCTGGGGAAGAAATCTCTTTTGGGTCTGTTGAAGCTTTGTTCTTGGTGATGTTGGGTGGTGGTGATGACGAAGGGGAGTGTCTGGGACGATCCTGGCCGTTGAAACCAGGGTTAGGGTTTGTGGGGTTGTGGTTGAGGAGGAGGAGAGAACCGTAGGTGGTGGAAGTGAGAGAGACTAAGTGGTGGGTGTCGCCTTTTCTGAGAGGTGGGTGGTGAACTAGAGGTGTTGGGAGAGAGAAAGTTCTCGAAGCAGGTGCACGAGAATGTGAGGATGAAGAATGTGAAGAGTGTGAAGAAGAAGAAGAGGGTTCTTCTGTGGGTGTGGTGAGGAAGGTGGTGCGTCTTGAAGCAGAGCAGCCCATGAATGGAGGAATACAGAGACAGACAGAATGATTTGGTTTTCTTTTACTTTTGCTTCTCTCTCTAGACTCGCTTTTTCTCTCTTTCTCACTCTATAGTCTATACCTCTTTTTGGTTTGTGACTTCCATGGGAGGCTTTTGAGAGAGCTTTTGTGTGAGAGAGAGAGAGGGAGAGTGAGAGAGAGAGATGACTCTGGATGGATGTGGGTGGAGTGATTTTGGAGGCTTAGATGGAAAGCAAGAGAGAGAGGAAATATGTTGGTGAGTGGTAGCTTTCAAGAGGGTTGCGGGAAGAGGATGAAATCAATGCAGTTTTCAGAATTAGAGAAAGAAAGACGCGGTTATCGGGTAATGACTCCGGGGAGTTTGAATTGATAATTCATAATTGTTGTATTTGGGCAGTCCGGCTGTCCTGCCTATGGCTGTTCACGGGTATTCTCCATTTTTATTTTTTTAATTAATTTCCATTTTTATTTTTTATTTTTGTTAAGCCCTATCATGTAGGCTATTCTTTTTTTTACATCAGTTATTGTTTAAAAAATATTCGATTGATGATTAATCGTAAGAGATGTAAAGGGATGAAAAGGAAAAAACTTATTTTAAGGCCATGTTTATTTAGTTAGAATGGAATGAGTAGGAATGGAATTTGATTTCATGTTTAAAATAGTTTAGAATGGAATAAGATTGAAATAAGTATTGTGGAATGAATATTATTATAATTCACTACTATTATTTGATTCCATTCCCATCTAATTACATTATCCAAACATATTATTTGGAATGAATTGAAATGTAATTCTATTCCATCCATTCCATTCCAATCAAACAAACATGGCCTAAAATTTTTTTTAAAAAACACAGTATTTAAAATGCATTTTAAACCTTTTTTTTTTAATTTTTATTTCTAGAAATCATAGACAATTTTGAGAGATGACATATAACAGGCCTTCCACTATTTACTTAGAACTCCTTTTTTTTTTTTTTTTTTTTTTTTAATTTATTCTTTTCATTTTTGTCAATCTTTGCCTTAATCTCATCATCTCGTCGTCAAGAAAATTGAATAGTACTAATAGCGAATGGTGATGAGGTTTCAAGAAGAGGAAGAAGAAGAGAATGTGCAAACACAATTTTCGTACATAGTGTTTGTTTATTGAATGATTTAAGTGGTTATTACAAAAATTTTCATACATAGTGACTTTAATATAAAAATGATAATGGATGAGTTGGATTTATTATTTTGTTCTTTTCATTTTTATGTTTTTTTAAAAAATTAGAAAACGGTATAAATAATATTTTAAAATAAGAAATGATAGCATGATAGACTATCATTACTATAAAAAAATTAATAATAATAATAATAATAATAAACCTTGAATTTTTTATAAATGAATTAAAATCCACATGTAACCATGATTTGACAAACAGCCCTTTTCAAATAGAACTTCATTTTACAATAGTATAAATAGACTATTCCATGATGTGGTCATGTGTTTGCATATTACCGTTATTCTTCCTTTTTATAAATTGCCATTTCTAATTAATCTATGTCTTCTTTGATATAAAAAAATTTATATATATATTTGAAGATATTTTATTTTGTCTTATGTGATGGAATATATCATTTGTGATTCTTTAACAAAGGTTTCCTCAAAGTGGAAGCAACATAAGTAGAAGTGGAAAAGGCAAAAACAGTTGCACCTTTTATACTATTTTAATGTCGATTTAGTTAGAAACAGTTCTGTTAAGACTTGTTAGGTCATCAAGTGTTTCTTAATGGTAGGTTCCGCTTGGCATTTTCTGAAATAAATGATCACCCAATTTAGCTGATCTAAACAACCCTACCGATTCCCAAGCAATCCAAACAAAAAGAAAAAAACAAGAGTAAGAATAAAAAGGGGGTCTACTATGGTCACCCCTCAGCTTTGTTTGTGCCCCACTAATTTTAAACTTTTTAAAGTTTTATAATAAAAATATAAAAGGTTTTTAAGAAAATCGGTCACGTTGTCCACAATAAAACATCATTTTCAACAATTTTGTAACAACAGTTTTTTCAAAATCTATTGTTTAAATAGATTTTTTTATCATTTACTATCTCTATTTTTGTGAAAGAAAAAACTTGCCTCCACCCCTGGGTGGAGGGTGGGAGAGTTCCTTCTCTCCTCACACTCCTATTTCGCCACTTGTTCAAATAAATATGAAAAATTGATTGTATGCATGCATTCTCATGTTTACATAATTGTAAACACATTTTCATAAATTTATATTTACGTGTTACATGTTTATGTTAACATGAATGTGTATTCACGTATCCATATTCTATTCGCTTATTTGTTTGTTTGTGTTTTTAAATTCATATTTTTCTAAAATATTTATGACATGTGATAGAAAATAAATGGGGGTAGAAAAGAGCTCCTCCACCCTAGGGTAGAGACAAGTAGTGTCCGTTTGTAAAGGCCTATTAAAGTTGTTATCCATTGTCCATGGATTAATGTTCTTATCTTGTAACTAAATTAGGACATGTGATAGAGTAATTTTGACCCAAAAAAAAAGAAAAAAAAGAAAAAAGGGAATAAAGCATCAAAGAGGATTCAACATCCCAACTAGGTTGACACTTTGAAACCTCCAAATCATGCGAAGAATGTACCTATTAAACAAAATGTTTTGATTATAACATGTACATGAGGACCAAGATGGTTTATGAAACACTAACGGCTCGTTTGTTTAACCAGAATCATTGGGGAAAGGAAAGGGTGAGCTCGTTTGTTTAACCAGAATCATTGGGGGAAGGAAAGGGTGAGCGGAATGAAATGAGATTCAAAATTATAATTTTTTTTCCCTTTCCTTTTTTCCTTTTTTTTCTCAGCAACCACGACATCAAATGAAGGGGTAGGGCTTTGGAAAGAGGAAAATGAGAGTTAGAATTTGAAGTTGTGACAACCACAAGGGATGATGGATCCAAGTGAAAAATTTGAAAGAGTAATGATCAAATGTGTACCCCAACAGACAGATTGAAATGGACATATGAGAAATGTTTTAGGACCACCGGCACACAGAGTTAGGCCTACTTATCCACACCAGACAATCACTGGTCACTCCATTTTTCGGCTTATCGTTTCCACAAGGGAATCAGATTTTTTTCGCAACATTCAATTATTGGCATGTTGTATTCACGCCCCACGCAGATTTAATGATCCTATGTTTAGAATTCTAGATGGATTGGAATTGGTATAGGGTTCACGTTATTGAAATTGGAAACCTTAGTACTATCATTGTTTACCTCATGAGCGTTATCAAACTCGAATTAGATTATACAGTCAAATAACTAAAATCATCAATTCATCAAGTGTTTCAGTTCTTAGGGCGTTAGTCTTGGGAGCAACTTGGGTTTCGTATAATTAAGAATTTAAGATATTTCGAGAAAAAGCTTATTATATAAACCTTCTTTAACCAAGTAATTTGATTTAATTTATTTTACATTAAGAAGTGGAATTTCTAATAAACATTTAGGTTTGTACTAATCCCAGCTAATTTAATCAAGCCCATAATACATTTTTTTTTCCCATTTTTTTATTATTATAAATTTTTAATAATAAGTGAACCCGTACTACTTTAGTTTACTTGCAAACTACAAGCAAATGTTTGACGATACAATTAATCCTTTTTTGAGTCAACACTAAGAAATTATCTGTTTGGTTGGAATCAAGGGGATTCAGAATGGAATGAAACGAGATTTCAACAGTGACTGCCCGCACTCACCATTGAAATCTCATTTCATTCCATTTTGATTCCGTTCAAACAAAGAAGCCATAAGAACCTAACCCAGCACCAGTGATTAGTTAGACATATCTACCTAGTACTCAATATTTCCACAAGAAAAATAAGAAACAGTAAGGGTTCATTTGGTTAAGTTATTACTTCCTGTTTTTAACTTTTAAAAGTAAAGAAATTATAGTTTTTTTTAATAATTTTTTATAGTTACTTTTCAAATTTGAGGTAGTAAAAATTTCTTACTACCTCAATTTTTAAAAGGGTAAAATGCAGAAAACCCCCCTCTATTTATACCCATTTTGCAAGATACCCCTTCTAAAAAAAAACTCATCAAAAAACCCCCCATATTACCTAGGGTTGAAAGTTTACCCCCTACCATCCATCTGCCGTTAAGAAAAGTAACGAAATACCATCACTTGATGGTGTTTGTTGATTTTAAGACAAAAATGCCCTTTGTTCCAATGAAATGAAATCACGTAATCGTCACGTGATTCTCTGTTTCTTCTTCATCGGCGAACCACACCGGCCATGGCTGCCGCACCAGTGTACTAAATCGAACACAACAATCCGACTTTCATGCTCGCCGGTCACACCCCATATATATGGTGACATTTTTTTTAATTTTTCGTTTCTTTCTACAAACCCTTCATCTGCCGGGAACGGCTCCTCTCCATTAGTAAAAAAATACTGGACCTCCAATACTCAAGCGGATGAGAGACATGTCACACACTCGTTCGATCCAATAGTTGAGTTCGCTATCCTTGATAAAGATCTCCTAAACGGAGTCATTTAGATCTTTAAATGTTTGGTTAACGGCGTGAAGCAGATTTCTTACTCTCATCCTCTATCTTTTACCTTGATTTTATATGTATACGCACACAGTTTTTTAAAGCTAGCCATAGCAACCAGCGGTGGCATCATCCATGGGCTCTAGTCAGGATGGTAGTCCCCTTTCATATTTGCCAACTCATATTCATGAGTGGATGAACCCAGTGCAATCATTAATTTAGTAATACGACACCGCGTCATCGATACACACGATGGCTCGCACCGCTACTGGAAAATAAAACCTTAGCATCTCAAGTGCTCACTGGTCAAATGGAATCATCTTTGTCACTCCATTAATCTCATTATTAAAATAAAAATATATAAAAAATATATTAAAAAAAAAAAGAGGAAAAAAACAAAAGAAAAATTTCAATTATATATTAAGATGAGGCAAACAATACCAACTCAAGATGAAACTGGTTTTAATGCTTCTGAATCTCGTCTCAAGGTATAAGGTTGAGGAAGAGACGACTGACAGGATCTAATTTTGACGCCGTTCGTGGATATTTTAAAAACAAAACGATGCCGTATGATGACCCTATCATTGATTAGAATGCTAACCCGTTAGATTAAGCAAATGTGTGAGGTGTCCCTCATCCACTCAAGTACTGGAGGTCCAGTATTTTTTGAACAATAGAGAGGAGCCGCTCCCTCATCTGTCGCACAATTTTTTTTTTGGTTTCTACATGTAAAGGGATAGATTTTCCTCCTTCTTTCTTTATCCTCACTGACGACTATGGGAAAAGAACCTCCTCGGCCACCATCTGATCAACCTCGTCTAAATTGGGCATCGACGGAGGGTGGAAAACGCCACAAAATCTCATCGTTTAAGAGAGATGTAGGAGAGAGGCTGTGGGTTAACCGTTAACGCCTTGCAACCTATGGGTTTTCGACATCAGAGCCACCACAGTCGGTGTCGGCAATAAACATCGCTAGAGAAGAAAGGCGGCAAGCAGTGAGGTCCCCTTTCTCCAATCTATACTCCAATGAACCTAATTTCACAGTGGGGAGGGTTTTGAAGATGAAAGCCAATTTTCGGTGGAGAGGGTTTGAAGATACCTATTATTGCAAAATACCCACTGTCGGTGGTTTTCACCGGCACCATTATCTTCACTTCACTCACACCATCACCTTTACTTCACCGGCACCACTACGGATGGCGAGATGAAGGATTAGCTGCAAAATAGCCACGGTCGGTTTAAATCTACAAAATAACCACTATGGTGGAGAAGACCTCCACTGTCACGCCATCACTGTCACCTCCTCCACTGTTGCGCCGTTCCTATCTCGCCGTCATTCTTTACCAGTGGGCTCCATGGGCGATGATGTCGTCGGGATGGAGAAGATCTTTTTTCATCTTCAATAATGGGTATCTTCAAACCCTCCCACCGACAATTGGTTTTTATCTTCAAAACCGTAACCCTCCACACCACCATTGTCGTTGCCCGTGCGTGGGTTTCGTCCACACCACCATCGTTGCCGTTGCCATTGCATCTCCAGATGGGTATTTGGAGATAAAAAAACAGAGGTGTCAGTGAAGTGAAGATGATGGTGTCGGTGCCGCTGCATCTCCAGTGCGCAACTGTTGTCGCTATTGCCTCCTTCACGGGATGTTGCCGCTACACCTCTGGCCACTGTTGCCGTTGTTGGTGGTGTATATGTGTGCGTCGATGAAGATAACCAGAAAGTTTGCCAGAGGAATGGAGAGCATTTTTTAATTTTAATTTTGTTTCTTATACAACACCGTTTCATATATAAAACAAAATTAATTTTTATAACCTTTTGTAGTCCCAAGTGAATAACCCTAGAGGGGGGGTGAATAGGGTTATAGGCCAATTAAAAATTATATAGCAATCTAAACTCAGATTATTGCAAGCAAAATTAAATGTAAGACAATGCAATAATAAAGATATAAAGGGAAGAAGAATGCAAACGATATAACGAGGTTCGGCCTCCCGCCTACGTCCTCGCCTCAAGAGCGCGCTTGAGGATTCACCAATCCACTATCACTCTCCTTCAAGGTGGAGCAGCAAACCTTTACAACTTGAGTGTTCTTCACCAACACTTAGCCAAATGCACTCTTCTCAAGTGCTTACAAGTGAGGGTATTCACAACCCTTTTGATACAAAGTATTTGGAGATGATTTTGTGTACAAAGAAGGCTCTCTCAAAGAGTAAATACACAGGAATTGAAAGCACACTTCAGCTATTGATTGATTTCAATGAATGCTCACAAGAGGAATTAGGGCTTGTAATTGATTTTCTTGTTTTTGCTCAAATGAATGCTCATAAATGAGCTTAAGCCTTGTATTTATACTCAAGGGGTCCAAAATAGCCGTTCTGGAACAATAAATGCCGGGAAAAGAAGTTTGGTGGGCAATAAATGCTTCAAATGTCCGTTAAAAAACTAGCCGTTATATCTTTCCCGAGGATTTCAACCGGCTGAAAAATCTTTCAGCCGTCTGAAATATCCATTTCAGCCGTCTGAATGAGGCTACTGAATATTCCAGAGAGGGTGTAAAAAAGGAACAAAAGTTCATGTTTCTCAGCCGTCTCAAACCTGACTTTCAGCCGTCTGAAATGTTCTCTCAGCTGTCTGATTAAGGCTACTGAAAATTTCAGAGAGGTTAACATTTGGCATATGAGCAAGCCTGCTCCTTCAGCCGTCTGATCATACTTTCAGCCGGCTCAAACTGAATTTCAGCCGGCTCAAAGAGCCGTCTGAAAAATACAGAGAGGGTGTTCTTTAGGAGTTCACATTTTCAGCCTGCTGAAAAAGGTTCAGCCTGCTGAAACACCATTTTCAGCCGGCTGAAACATTGTTTCAGCCGTCTGAAAATCCCTGATTTCAGACAAAATAAAACTTTCTTTCCTTTTGAACAGTTCGTCATTTTTAAGTCTTTAAGGTCATTGAATTTGCAATGTTTTAAGCCCTTTCAACTGGTGAGCAAGGATTGAAAACAATCTTACAAGATTTTCCTAGAGTTGTCACAAATTGACTTGATAAATCTTGATTGCTCTTGAACAATTGATGGATCCATTGCGTTGCTTTCTTAACATCTTTGCTTTGCTTTGCTTTGCTTTGCTTGTTTGTGCATTTTGATCCTTGCTACTTTGAACCATTTAGCGGCTTTGATACCTGTCTAGATTCATCACTTTAGATGTTCATTAGTCCTTAAACATCTTATTATGTATTGTTATCATCAAAACCTCAGGGATTAAACCATTTAGGCCAACAATCTCCCCCTTTTTGATGATGACAATCCATAGATGTTTTGATGGGGTAAAATGCACAATAAATATCTCCCTCTATCATTATGCATCATATATATATGTCATATTTAAAGGCATTTGCAATCATTTAAGCAAATCTCAACATGAACATGTAAATGAAATGTACAAACAGTAATCATTCCATAGATGATAGATTAAAACAAAATTTCATTTTCATGTATCATTTCCTTTTTCCAAATGTTCCAAAAAAAATTACATTTCTATGCACATGTTTTCCATACATTCAACAAAATCCAAACATCTATCAAACCATCTCCCCCTTTGTCATCGATCAAAAAAAATCACAATGGAAAGGCGGGAAGGGAGGCACGAAGCTGCTGGGTGAGCTGAGCTTGGCAGTCCTTGACGTCCTTGATCTCACACGCCATCTCGTCCATCCGATCATGCAGGGCTTCCATTTTGGTGGAGACGTAGCTCGTCAAGTCGGTCATTTGCTGGGAGAGGGCGAGAAACATGTCACGGACAGTGGATGGAGGAGTAAGATGGGTAGGAGGAATGGGAGTAGGTGGAGTACGGGGAGGAGGAGGGATAGTGGAAGATGAGGGTACTGTAGTGGTGGGTGGTGGAGGAGGAATGGGGAGGTCCTGTCCAGCATGGAGATCCTGCAGCTCGGTATCATCCTCGGCGTCGACGTCAGCAGGAATGGCACCCTTCTTAAGCCAAACTCCATCCACAAGGGTGTAGTTCATCCAACCCAAAAAGGAGGCGTTGATCTTGTTGCGAAAGGTCGGGTGGAAAACATCACCAGTGGTAGGAGGAATCCCAAAATGCTCAAATACAACTGAGAGAGCTGCTCCATATGGTAAAATACTCCGACCTTCGGTGTCCTTTGCGGCCTTTGACCCCTTAGACTCATGCTTGGTCTTGTCCACGCATAATTTCATATGATATAGCATGAGGTGCCCGAGATTGATTGACCGTCCAGTAAGAATGCACCATAATAGGCCAATGTCCGTATAAGTCACGTGATCCTTCCCACCACCTCGAGGCAAGATGTTGTAAAATAAGATCTTGTGAAGTAGATTGCACTCAAGGCTAAAATCTTTCAGCTGGGGTTTGAAAGGTTCTGTGATGTCGTCACGACCAAGGATGAGTTTGAGTGCGTCGACATGATGGAAACCTTCAATGCGAGGCCACGTGTGAGTCTCGGCTATGATAGCACCATCAGAAGGGGAGTGGTATAGGTCATTCAGGAGCTTGTCAGTGAGAACCATATGCGTGCCCTTGAGATAGGATGTGGCGCGGCCGATGGTAGGCATAGCAAAATGAGTGTAGAAAACTCGAACAGTGGTACTGTAGCAAGGGCGAGAGAGCGTGCAGAATTCGAGCAATCCCACTGCTTCCAATAGAGCACAAACGTGAAAATGGTGTTGATTCAGAAACCCTGGGTTGACAATTTTGGGATAAATGACCTTTTTACTGTAGAACTTCTGGGCAAAAAGGATGCCGTGCTCCGGAGTGAGGTACTGGGGTGGCTCAATAGGCGGAATCGAGGGTTCCCCATCTGAGGGTTCATGGCCAGAGTCGTAGTCTGGGTCTCCGGGGCGAGGCCGTGGCTGTGGTGGTGGATGTACCGGCGGAGGAGGAGGAGGAGGCAACTGTTGTGTTGGAGGTGGCTGTTGATGGCGAGAGCGTCGAGGAACTGGAGGTTCTGCGATTCTAGGTGGCTCCGACGAGTGCTGGGAACGATGGCGTTGGGTGCCGGCGGCGGAGCTCTTTCGGAGCTTCTTCTTGGGTGGCTGGGACGATTCTCCGGCTTCGATATGAGAGGGGTTAGCCTTCTTAAGGTTCACCATTTGAGGGTTTTGGATTAGGGTTTGGAGTGAGGAAGAGAGAGAGAGAGAGGAACAGTGAAAGCCGCGAAGGAATTTGAAAAATCACTGTTTAAGGTTTTAAAAAAATTATATACCCCGACAATTTCAGCCGGCTGAAAATTTGATCAGCCGTCTGAAATCCCTCTTTCGGTCGGCTTGGATCTATTTCAGCCGGCTGAAACAGCCGTCCGAGAAATCCAGACAACCCTAAATTTTGGAAATCCAAGGGACCCTCTTTCAGCCGTCTGACGAAGCCAGTCAGCCGTCTGAAATATGACTTTCAGTCGTCTTCTACCTTTTTCAGCCGGCTGAAGCAAGCCGTCTGAAAAAGTCAGAGAGCACCCAAAAAAAATGTTCAGAACCAGGAGTTTCAGCCGTCTGACTGAATGAGTCAGCCGTCTGAAATAATTTTCAGCCGGCTGAAAGTTTCTTCAGCCGTCTGAAAATATCAGACAGAAAAAATAATAAAAAAATATTCAAGGGCAGAAAATCTTCATAATGAACATGTTTTCATAAATCATCACTTAAACACATGCCAAGTTCGCGTTTAATGAAATTAAACCTGTCCTCTTGAAGTGGTTTTGTAAAAATGTCCGCCAATTGATGTTCGGTACCAACAAATTTAATTTCAACATCTCCTCTTTGAACATGATCTCTTATAAAATGATGTCTTATTTCAATATGTTTGGTTCGTGAGTGCTGAATGGGATTCTTAGTGAGATTAATTGCACTTGTATTATCGCATTTTATGGGAATATGATCATAATGCAATCCAAAGTCCTCAAGTTGTTGTTTCATATACAACACTTGTGCACAACAACTTCCGGCTGCCAAATATTCAGCCTCGGCTGTGGAAAGAGCAACCGAAGTTTGTTTCTTGCTAAACCAAGAAACTAGGGAATGTCCAAGAAAGTGACAAGTCCCACTTGTGCTTTTGCGACCATCTTTGCATCCGGCAAAGTCCGCATTGGAATAACTAAGCATGTCAAATGATGTGAATTTAGGATACCATATGCCAAGATTGATAGAGCCACTAAGATATTTAAATATGCGTTTAACGGCAAGCATGTGAGATTCTTTAGGACATGATTGATATCTAGCACACAAACATACACTATACATAATATCCGGTCTACTAGCGGTGAGATAAAGTAAGCTACCAATCATACCTCGGTATTTCTTTTGATCCACGCATTTACCTTTCTCATATTTCTCAAGTTTGATGGAGGTGCTCATTGGTGTGGCGAAATTCCTTCCATCTTCCAATCCATATTTCTTGATTAAATCTTTGACATATTTGGATTGATTTAAGAAGGTTCCTTCCTTTGTTTGCTTGATTTGTAATCCAAGGAAGAAATTGAGTTCGCCCATCATGCTCATTTCAAATTCTTCTTGCATGACTTTAGCAAAATCCTCACATAAACTTACATTAGTAGAACCAAAGATAATGTCATCAACATATATTTGAATAATAAGCATGTCCTTATCAATGGTTTTGATAAAAAGTGTGGTGTCAAGTTTTCCTCTTTTGAAACTGTTTTTGATTAGAAAACCACTAAGTCTTTCATACCAAGCTCTAGGAGCTTGTTTCAACCCATACAAAGCTTTTGATAATTTAAATACGTGGTTTGGAAATTCATGATTTTCAAAACCGGGAGGTTGTTCAACATAGACTTCCTCTTCAATAAAACCATTTAGAAAAGCACTCTTGACATCCATTTGAAATAATTTGAAATCTTTATGACATGCAAATGCAAGTAACATTCTAATGGTTTCAAGTCTAGCAACCGGTGCATATGTTTCATCATAATCAATGCTTTCTTGTTGATTGAAACCTTGGGCAACTAGACGTGCCTTGTTTCTTACAATGGTGCCCGATTCATCTTTCTTATTTCTATATACCCACTTGGTGCCTATCACACCATGGTCATGTGGTCGAGGAACCAAGGTCCAAACCTTGTTTCTTTCAAATTGGTTAAGCTCTTCTTGCATAGCTAGTATCCAAGATTCATCACTTTCGGCTTCATTTATGTTCTTAGGTTCAATTTGAGATAAAAATGCAAGGTGATCACATATATTTCTCATGGAAGAACGAGTTCTTACCCCACGTGAGGGTTCACCTAGGATTTGATCCTTAGGATGATTCCTCACAAATTTCCAAGTTTTGGTGACATCCGGATGAAGTGGAGTGTCTTCAATTTCTACTTCTTCTTCCGGTTTTTTGATTTCAATGACTTCGTCTTCTTCCTTCTCTTTGCCTTTGTCTTGTGGATCTTGCTTGTCATTAAGATTCAATTTCTCAACTTGTTCTTGCAAGCTTGTACCTATATCATCATCATCATCCACATTTCTCTTGGGAGCAAGAGGGTTAATTTCATCGAATACTACATGCATTGATTCTTGAACGGTTAAAGTTCTCTTATTAAACACCCTATATGCTTTGCTTTTCATAGAATAACCAAGAAACACTCCTTCATCGGATTTAGAATCAAATTTGGAAAGTTTATCTCTATCATTTAATATAAAGCATTTACAACCAAAAACTCTAAAGTAACCTATGTTAGGCTTCTTATCATTCCATAATTCATAGGGAGTTTTACCAAGTTTAGATCTTAATAGCACTCGATTCATAACATAGCATGCGGTGTTAACGGCTTCGGCCCAAAAGTATTGAGGTAAGGAATGTTCATTAAGCATGGTTCTAGACATTTCTTCAAGAGTTCTATTCTTTCTTTCAACCACACCATTTTGTTGAGGAGTTCTAGGAGCGGAGAAATTATGATCAAAACCATTTTCGTTACAATATTGTTCAATATCTTTATTGACAAATTCGCTCCCCCTATCACTCCTAACATGTGTAATGGTATAGCCTTTCTCATTTTGGACTCTTCTACAATATGCAATAAATGTAGCATGAGTCTCATCTTTATGTGCAAGGAAGAACACCCATGTATATCTAGAGTAGTCATCAACAATCACAAATGCATAATGCTTCCCTCCAAGGCTTGCAATAGCAATAGGTCCAAATAAGTCCATATGAATGAGTTGCAAAGGTCTAGTAGTTGAAATATGAGATTTTGTTTTAAAAGAAGACTTGGTTTGTTTTCCAAATTGGCATGCACTACAAACACCTGTTGGCCCCAAGGTTATATAACCAAGGGCATATCCGAGATTTTGATGATAACAAAGGATCGATGTAAGTACTAATGGTTTATTTGTCAAGATTATAATCAAAGCTAGGTACTCGAGCATATGGATCCAAAAGAAGCATAAAGATATATGCATATCATGGAACTCAAAGCACACATGCTTATGATATCAAGGATAATCAAGCACAAAAGCATACGAGCATAGAAAGCATGCAAAAGACCTACGATCACTCAAGACCAAGCTAGCATCGTCAATGAAGATACTTAAATAGCTATGAGTGAGGTTATTAGGTTTTTGATGTACTTGATTGCTCAAAATAATCACTCCCTTGACCTAGATGGACCTTAGGATCCTTGGGTAAACTTAATTCATCACTTGAACAAGGCATAAGTTGATACAAATGAACTTGATCGATTTAAACTTGTGATATAATCATTATAAGTTCATTTCTGCCCAAATCAGTCGACTCATTCTTGAATCAGTCGACTCATTTAAGCAGAAGAGGTCCTCTGCTCTTGTCTTTTGATTCTGCTCAAATCAGTCCACTGAATTCCCAATTCAGTCGACTGATTTAGCAAATCAGTGGACTGAATTGAGTATTCAGTCGACTGATTGTGCGATCTCAGAACTCCAACGGCTAGTTTTTGAAAGGTTGTTGAGGCATTAAATGCCACCAAACGGCTCTTTCCCGGCATTTATTGCACCAAACGGTCATATTATGCCTAATGCCTATATAAACAATGATTCAAATGCATTTATGAGTATCAATACAAGAGAATTCATTGTTTTCATTCTTCTAGCCCTAAATTCATTAAGAGCATTCATTGAGCAATCAATTAGAAGAGAGCTGAGCTTTAATTTCTGTGTTATTCACTCTTAAAGAGAGTTTCTTTGTAGACACATCTTATCTCTACAAACTTGTAATCAAGGGTTGGTGATAACCCCATTCTTTGCACTTGAAGAAGTGTGGCTGAACAAGTGTTGGATTGAAAGCACTTGATTTGTAAAGGTTTGCTGCTCCACCTTGAAGGAGAGTGATAGTGGATTGGTGAATCCTCAAGCGAGCTCTTGAGGCGAGGACGTAGGCGGGAAGGCTGAACCTCGTTAAATCTTGTGTTTGCATTCTCTCTCTCTTATTCTCGTTACTGTTTATTATTGAGATACCTCTATTTGCTATAACCTGATTTTAGTTTGCTATCATATTTTTTTTAATTGGCCAATAACCCTATTCACCCCCCCTCTAGGGTTGTTTACTTGGGACAACAATTGGTATCAGAGCCCAACCTCTAGCATTTGACATATTTGTCTTGCGAGGAACGATATGGCCAACTATAGTGGTAACGGATTCACCGAAGGACAATCGTCCAATAGACCACCACTTTTCAATGGAGATGCATCTCTATATAATTTCTGGAAAATTAGAATGCAAATTTTTATTCAATCCACTAGCTATGAGCTATGGAATATCACTTCTAAGGGTCCTTTGATCCCTACAAAAGTGGTAGATGGAGTTACACTTCCTAAAGTACCACAAGAATACACCACAGCTGATCACAAGTCTCTTGAACTTAATTCTAAAGCCATTGGCTTACTATATTGTGCTTTAACTAATGATGAATTTAGCAAAATCTCTAGGTGCACTAGTGCCAAAGAGATATGGGATACATTAGAAGTTACCTATGAAGGGACATCTCAAGTAAAAGAAGCAAAAATCAATATGCTTGTTTGTGAATATGAAATGTTTAAAATGAAAAAGGATGAATCTATTAGAGACATGTTTGCTAGATTCAATGCTATCATTAATCCTTTAAGTTCTCTTGGAAAGATCTACACTAACTCCGAATTGGTGAGAAAAATTCTTAGGAGCTTGCCTAAGCAATGGGATGTCCTCACCACTACTCTACTTCAATCAAAGGAGCTATCATCAATGACCTTGAGTGATCTTGACGGCAACCTAGTCACACAAGAACTCGCATTCAAAGCTCGTGAAATTGATGAAGGAAAAACTTCCAAGAGCATGGCTCTCAAAGTCTCACAAGATGAAGAAGAACCACCAAATGAAGAGTGTGAGAATGAAGAAGATGAAGACATGGCCTTCATATCTCACAAACTCAAAAAGTTCTTCTCTAGAAGAAATCAAGGAAGGAGATTCAACAAGGGTGACTCCTCCAAAAGAATTCCGAATAGAGGAGAGAACTCAAGTAGAGAACCACAAGTGTGTTTTGAATGCAAGAAGCCCGGACATATCAAGATAAATTGTCCTCAACTCAACAACAACTACAACAAGATGAGTCACAACAACAACAACTTCAAGGACAATAGAAAATTCAAGAAGAAGGCTTTCACCGTCACATGGGATGATGAAGCAAATAGTGATGAAGAAGATGAGGAGATTTCTTGTGATCAAGAAGTGGCAAACTTTTGTCTCATGGCAAAAGAGGATGAGGTAATCGAACTCAATTCTATTGATTATCCTATAGAAGAACCTCCCACTTATGAAGAATTACAAGATGCACTTGAAGACACTTTTCTTGAATTAAAAAGGTTTTCTCACAAAAACAATGATTTGAAAAAGAACATCTCATCTCTTCAAGAGGAACTAAATGCTTTGAAACATGAAAATTTAGAATTGAAAAGCAAGATAGACTCAACCCCTACCATTTCTCAATCTAGTCTTGAAAGTGAAAATACTTCATTGAAAGAAAAGATTGAAGACTTGACTAATACCTTGGCCAAGTTTACCAATGGAAGGGATAACTTGGATAAGATATTAACTAGTCAAAGATGGTGTTTTGATAAGGCCGGAATTGGTTATCAAGAAAATGTCAAACAAAAATCTTATATTAACTTCTTTCCTAAGCCTAAAGTCTCTAGTACACCTAAAATCTCATGCACTTATTGTAAGAAGGAGGGACATAACATCTACACTTGCAAAATGAGAAAAAGACCTAAAAGTTTCACCAAGAGGGTGTGGGTAGTTAAGGGAACCTCACCTCCTATGGCTAACCCCTATGGACCCAAGAAAGTATGGGTACCAAAGAGAGTTACTTGAACTTGTGTAGGTATGCTTGAAGTCATCAAGCAATGAAAAATGGTTTCTTGATAGTGGGTGCTCAAGGCATATGACGGGTGATAGATCAAAGTTCGTCTCTTTGAAGCCCAAGGACGGCGGCTACGTGACATTTGGAGACAATCCCAAGGGTAAGATAATTGGCATTGGTAAGGTTGGTAAGAATTCCTCACTTTGTGTTGAAAATGTTTTATTAGTTAATGGTTTAAAGCATAATCTCCTTAGCATTAGTCAATTATGTGATAAAGGATATAGAGTTACCTTTAAATCCAATAAATGCATAATTGGAGATGAAGATAAGACCCTATTTGTTGCATATAGGATTGGTAACATCTATGCTATAGAGTTTGAAGAAATCGCATTACAAAATGTACATTGCTTCTCCGCTTTAAACGAAAATCATTGGTTATGGCATAGAAGACTTGGACATACTAGCATGGATTTAATTTCAAAACTTTCTAGGCATGAACTTGTAAGAGGTTTACCAAAAGCAAAGTTTTCAAAAGATGGAGTTTGTAGTGCATGCCAACTTGGAAAACAAACCAAGTCCTCTTTTAAATCAAAGCCTCATATTTCAACTACTAGACCTTTACAACTCATTCATATGGATCTATTTGGACCTATTGCAATTACAAGTCTTGGAGGGAAGCATTATGCATTTGTAATTGTTGATGACTACTCTAGATATACATGGGTGTTCTTCCTTGCACATAAAGATGAGACTCATGCTACATTTGTGACATATTGTAGAAGAGTCCAAAATGAGAAAGGCTATACCATTACACATGTTAGGAGTGATAGAGGAAGCGAATTTGTCAATAAGGATATTGTACAATTTTGTAATGAGAATGGCTTTGGTCACAATTTCTCCGCTCCTAGAACTCCTCAACAAAATGGTGTGGTTGAAAGAAAGAATAGATCACTTGAGGAAATGTCTAGAACCATGCTAAATGAACACTCTTTACCTCAATATTTTTGGGCCGAGGCCGTTAATACCGCATGCTATGTAATGAATAGAGTTTTATTAAGATCTAAACTCGGTAAAACTCCTTATGAACTATGGAATGATAAGAAACCTAACATAGGTTACTTTAAAGTGTTTGGTTGTAAATGCTTTATATTGAATGATAGAGATAAACTTTCCAAATTTGATTCTAAATCCGATGAAGGTGTGTTTCTTGGCTATTCCATGAAGAGTAAAGCATATAGGGTGTTTAACAAGAGAACTTTAACTGTTCAAGAATCAATGCATGTTGTATTTGATGAAACTAACCCTCTTGCACCCAAGAAATATGTGGATGATGATGATGATGTAGGTACAAGCTTGCAAGAACAAGTTGAAACCTTGAGTCTAAATGATAAAGAAGATCCACTAGACAAAGGCAAAGAAAAGGAAGAAGATGAAGTTATTAAAGACAAGAATCCGGAAGAAGAAGTTGAAGTTGAAAATGCTCCACTCCATCCGGATGTCACCAAGACTTGGAAATTTGTGAGGAATCATCCTAAAGATCAAATCTTAGGTGAACCCTCACGTGGGGTAAGAACTCGTTCTTCCATGAGAAATTTATGTGATCATCTTGCTTTCCTATCTCAAATTGAACCTAAGAACATTAATGAAGCTGAAAATGATGAATCATGGGTCCTTGCTATGCAAGAAGAACTCAATCAATTTGAAAGGAACAAGGTTTGGACCTTGGTACCTAGACCACATGACCATGGAGTAATTGGAACTAAATGGGTATTTAGAAACAAAAAGGATGAATCCGGAGTTGTTACTAGAAACAAGGCTCGACTTGTAGCCCAAGGTTATAATCAACAAGAAGGCATAGATTATGATGAAACCTATGCTCCGGTAGCTAGACTAGAAGCCATAAGGATGTTACTTGCCTATGCATGTCATAAAAATTTCAAATTGTTTCAAATGGATGTCAAGAGTGCATTTTTAAATGGTTTCATAGAAGAGGAAGTTTATGTTGAACAACCTCCCGGTTTTGAAAGTCATGAATTTCCAAATCATGTTTTTAAACTAAGAAAAGCTTTATATGGTTTGAAACAAGCTCCTAGAGCTTGGTATGAAAGACTTAGTGGATTTTTACTCAAAAATGGTTTTAAGAGAGGAAAACTTGACACCACACTTTTCATTAAAACCATTGATAATGATATGCTTTTAGTGCAAATCTACGTTGATGATATCATTTTTGGATCCACTAATGAGAATCTTTGCAAAGAATTTTCTAAGATTATGCAGGAAGAATTTGAGATGAGCATGATGGGAGAATTGACATTCTTTCTTGGACTTCAAATCAAACAAACAAAGGAAGGAACTTTCATCAATCAATCCAAATATGTCAAAGATCTACTCAAAAAGTACGGATTGGAAGATGGTAGAGAGTTTTCTACTCCAATGAGCACTTCCATCAAGATTGACAAGGATGAAAAGGGTAAAAATGTTGATCAAAAGAAATATAGAGGTATGATTGGAAGTTTACTTTATTTAACCGCAAGTAGACCCGATATCATGTTTAGTGTTTGCTTATGTGCTAGATTTCAATCATGTCCTAAAGAATCTCACTTGCTTGCCGTTAAGCGTATCTTTAAATACTTAAGTGGCTCAATTAACCTTGGATTATGGTTTTCTAAGTATACCTCTTTTGATATGCTTAGTTATTCCGATGCGGATTTTGCCGGTGGCAAAGATGACCGCAAAAGCACTAGTGGGACTTGCCATTTCCTAGGACATTCACTAGTTTCTTGGTTTAGTAAGAAACAAACATCGGTTGCACTCTCAACCACCGAGGCCGAATACATTGCAGCCGGTAGTTGTTGTGCACAAGTGTTGTACATGAAACAACAACTTGAGGACTATGGACTTCACTTTGACCACATTCCCATTAAATGTGATAATACTAGTGCTATCAACTTAACCAAGAACCCCATTCAACACTCACGGACTAAGCACATTGAGATAAGACATCATTTTATTCGTGATCATGTCCAAAGAGGTGATATTGAGATTGATTTCATAGGTACCGACCATCAATTGGCCGATATCTTTACTAAACCTCTTCAAGAAGACCGTTTTAACTTCATTAAAAGAGAACTTGGCATGTGTTTAATGCATGATGTAGTGAATTGATGCATATCTTGGTTCTTCTACTCTTATCTTGATGTATGTCTATGTTGTGCTTTGCATTTCACTCACACACTCAAAAGATTTTGGTTGAAATTGATTTACCTAGTGTTTCAGTTGACTGAAAAGTCAAATCAGTCGACTTAATGGGCATTTCAGTCGACTGAATTGACTATTCAGTCCACTGAATCAGGCCCTGCTCTTGATTGCACTCACTGGGCAAATCAGTCGACTGATGTGCCAAATCAGTCGACTGAAATGGCAAATCAGTCGACTGAAATGGACTTTCAGTCCACTGATTCAGGCAGTAGCCTATGATGCAATTTCCAGGACAATTCAGTCGACTGAAATGGTGATTCAGTCGACTGAATCTGCGATTCTATAAATATAACACGCGGCTTTTCATTTCAAATCACACCCATTCCCGCGACGTTTTCACTTCTCTCTCTCTAACCTCCAAAACTCTCTCAACAATGGCTCCCAAGACGAAGAATCCAGCCAAACGCCCTCACACCGGTGAAGGTTCATCGCGAAACTTACGACCCAGGGTTCCAAATCCTCCTCCACCGCCGGTGCAACCACCCGTTGAACAACAACCCGACGAAGAGGAAGGCGGAGAGTTTGTCTCTCTCGATGCACAGCGCAAGTTTGATGAGGACT